>JAULSY010000063.1:0-192444 GCA_030512305.1 Cercophora samala | reverse complement strand
CCCCCCCCCCCCCCCCCCCCCCCCCCCCCCCCCCCCCCCCCCCCCCCCCCCCCCCCCCCCCCCCCCCCCCCCCCCCCCCCCCCCCCCCCCCGTGTGTGGTTTTTGAGGGGAGTGCTTGTCGTCGGTCCCTGTTTATTAGAAGGGGAAAGGCTTCGACGAGAATGGGAGTGGTCCGCCCAGTGGTGGAGGAGACCAGCGCTGGTTGCTGGAGGCGTGGTAGCGGCACCCCTGGTCGGATGGACAAGCGGCTTGGGATGCACAGGGATCACTACCCTTGGGGGTGGAGCTGTCGTGGTGATAAAGAGAGGAACTGGTGACCATTCCTCTGATGAACTACGACCACATACGACGGGAGGCTCCTGGCGAACAATGCTTTAAGTTTTGTGGTTATCATATATGATACATGATACTTGCTTGATATAGAAAAAGACCGTTTGTTCAACTAGGTAGCGCCACCTCACCCACGGAGGGGCATGAACCAGAAACCTGTCTCAAAGCTCCCCGGGCTCCCCTCTGGAACCTAACTGAAGTGGGCTTCCGATCCAGCGCGCAGATCACGCCCTGAACGGGCTGGTGGCTGCCAAATCCTGTTCTTTTCGGACGAGAGCGTTCAGTGTCTCTGTCTTACCTCCATGAGGTGTAGCCACGACGCTATGTTCCGCTATGTACGGAGCGGGCTCCAGCAGGCAATCAAAAAGCCACATGGCGACCCGTCGACTTTACGTACAACTCTCCCCTAGGTAGTGTACGGATAGCAAGAAATCATGGGAACAACCCGACAGAAAAAAAAAAAGATGGCTACCCAACCAGATGGCGGTGGCTGGCCGGCATGTCCATCCTCTGAAGTCGTGGGCGCCTCGTGGTCCTCGCGCGCGCTGAACAGCCCAGCCCTGGCCGTGGCAGGTGAGCCCGGCAGGCTAGCGCCAGAGTCATAAAATGGCGTCTTCTCAGCCGGTGGAGGCAGGCGATAAGACTCCCGGGAAAAGTTCCATTCATTTGGCCGTCCAGCTCGTCCCTGCCGGCTGTCTTCAGGCATGTTGCCTCCATCGCCAATAATTTGCGCGCCGGATTGCTGGGTCTCGCTGTGCGGTGAGCCCGGACCTCGTTCTTCTTTTTCTTTCCAGACCAGACGGGAGTTCAGATGGGTGACGGTGACAAGGACCAGCCAGTGCCGCATCGTCGGATCGCTCCTTTTCGTCCACATGCCACATGTTCCCCTGCAACAGGCATCATCATCATCAGTAATTACCCATCACATTCGGAACTTTACGGCCCTTGTCCTCCCTCTGGCGAGGGTACGGTGCGAGGTCAACTCCACCGCACAATGGGGGCGGGGCGGGGGGTAGGAGGGGGGTAAGGGGGGTAAGGGCTGTTGCCAGAGGTGAAAGAGGTTAGCCGATCTGTGCGTGCGCAGCAATCCCAAGCCATCTCCTGGTCTAGCATCTGGCATCGCTAGCCGAACGGTGAGATTCCATCACCGCATCACTCTTGGTCTTCACATGCGGGGAGGACCACAGGCACGGGAAGGAAGAGGCCATATACATCTGACTGCATCTAGTGTATACACAACAGCAGCCAGGCGGCGTGGATATCAGGCAGAGAGAGCCTGGAGGTGCGAGAGTGCGGCGGCCGGTTCTTGACTTGTGTCACTGATACACCGCATCAAGATTTGTGAATATCAAACTGCCACCACAGCCAGGGCAACACTGAACACCACCTCAGCAACTACAAGCAGCCCCCCGAAACACCACGGGCGAGACCTGCGTATCCGTACACCACCTTGGGTCGATACCCGCGACACCACGCACTAAAGCACGCAGTTATCCTGGGGCTTCCACGTGCGATTGCGGTGAAACGGGCTTGGTGTCGCTACTATTAGGTATAAGCGGTGTACTAAATGCGCCTGAGGCGCGCTGAGGACGAATGCGGAAAAGCAGTGTGGTATCATCCAAGACTTTGGGCTTGGTTCATCACGACCCCGCTACAAAAAGCTCACGTTTGCCATCACGAGTGGTTGTCTCGGATGAAAATGACTTGTCGTTCTTGTTGACGTGAGCCATCGCCAATAAACCTCCCCAGGCCGGCCGCTGATCGATACTCCCGCCAGTGAACTCGCGGCACACCTTAATTGCACCTCACCACCAACTTTACTGGGGCACCGAGGCAAACAACCAGACATTGCAATCCTCTCAACATCTCCCTTCCCCAGGAGCTACAAATCACTTGACCTTCCGTCTACCCGTCCGAGCCCTACAATTCGCCACGCCGCCTGAGAGCGAATCCACCAACAACCGAAGCTCGGTGATGTCCGCCCTCTCAGGTCCCGAAGATGTGTTGTGCATGACGCTACTGGCTTCCTGCGGCACGACCTGAAACCAGATGATCGAATCCGGACAAGGAAAGGCTTCTGGAAGCCTTCTATTGCATGCCGAACCAGAGTTTGCTTCCCCCCAAAAACATTGGCTGCATCCGCCAGCCTGGGTTTTTACCTGTCGATTGCTGATTGATGGATGACGGCTGCGCTGCGGCCTTGCGGCGTCCTATTCGTCCCCCTTTTCGGTGTCGACTACCTTACATTTATACATACATTTTCCACTGCTACCACACCCACCCAGCCATCCAGCCAACGCACGGCACGGGGCGACGAATAGGATTCCCGCCGCGTATCTGTCACAGCCAATCGAGCGATGGAGGAACCGAAGGGAGAGAATGGTAGATCTTCTAGAAGTTCCAGCCAGACGAAGCGAATGAATCCTTCCCATGGGATTGGGACGGTGCGACCTTGCGGTATTCCCGTGTTGTTTGACCCCCAAGGCGGCATATTCAGGGCAGAACAGATTGGCTCATGTCTTTTCGCTACCAATGATCTACTTGGGCCAGAGGTAAACAGTGGAGAGATTCAGCTGATTGACTGACGTTGGAACACGTTTCGTGTGCGAGCTGAATTGGAGAGATTTCAGGGACGTCAAATAGGCAGGGTTCGGAGACGGAGAGCCGTACAATTGGGAGGGCGATCTGAGGTGTTGGCCTACATACGCAAGTTGCGTATGGGTAAGCCGGCACTGACTGGTGGATCGAGCTCCGGGATCCTTGCGATGCTTATGTTTGACATTATGGTTATTTAAGACTGACGATCAGCAGATCTCAGCGATTCAGCAATCACGGAATGTGGTTTGGTATCGAGCAATGAGGATGGTGGATGGCAGGTGAGGGATGTTGATGTCGGTCATCTCAGCTGATGTTCAATGACTTTGAATGATCACAACCAGGTCAAACACGCCAGATCTTCCAACCAGAGCATCACTTCCACGGTTGAGATGCTGATTGCGCTCCAAAACAGATTGTCGTTACCTAAACATCTCTTTTCCATCATTCTGTCTTGGGACACCAATGATAAACAATCTCGCGTCAGCTGTAGTCGAAAACAAAACCGCTCCCTTCCGTACCATCACCCCCCAACAATCCATATCACAATCTCTCTTCCCCAGAAAACAACACAAACACGGCAATTCCACAATTCGCTAAAAATAACCGCTTTCAAATTTGCGTTCATGTATGTACGATCCAAGGTCGCAAGCCGCACTCGCAAGCTCCGTTAAAAAAAGAAATCCAACACCAAAACTCTCCAGCCCTGAGCCTTGTTGTTGGTAGTATTGCTTACATACGAACCCGAGATCGAAAGTGAACCACAACAACAAGCCCCTGAACCGCCTAAAAAAAACACAATTGAAGCCCGCCCGCCCCCACTGCGGGGGAACCGCGATTCTCTAGCCACTTTCAGCGTCAGAAGCGAGAGGGTTGATGAAAAGAGTGGAAAGTGTAACTGTAATTTTAGGGGGGGGATGAATGTGTCGTCATGACGTCAGAGGGATATCATTGTTTTATTTGTGGTCCGGAGCATAACGACCACCACCACAGACACACACTTGTTGGATTGGTTGGTCCATCAAATCATTGGATCATTGGTATAGGGTTGTGTTTCTCTTTTCTGTAAAAACACCAATCAATTGAACCTTTTGACACTGACGATATTGTCAATTGAAACCCATTTTACACCACGCCACGCCACGCCCAATTCGGCACCATTGTCATACCTAGATTATCACCTTGAACCATATACACACCAAACACCAAAACACCATGTCCCACCTCCTCCGCACCACCCTCACCCTCACCCGCCGCCCCCTCCCCACCACCCCCCCCTCCTTCCCAGCCCTCCTCACCCGCCACTTCCACCCTTCCCCCCCGAGGCAGGCCTACAAAGACGACCAGGACCGCACCTCCCTCAAGCCCCGGCCCAACGACTCGACAAAGTCGGGCTCGGACGACGAGGCGGCCGAGTGCCCCACCGCCTTCGACCCGACCGTCACCGACCCGGAGATGGAGCTCCAGTCCTGCTGGAAGGGGCCGTACGACAACCCGCTCGAGGCCAGCGGCGCGAACCGGGAGATATCAAAGGGGACGGACGAGCGGTCCGAGGAAAAACAGGCGCCGAGGGACGGGAAGACGAGGGAGAGCCACGGGAGCAGGGAGGGGAAGAAGGCGGGGAGGATGACGAGTTCTTTTCCGAAATGATCAAGACAGTAAGAGAACAGGGGGAATGTGTATAGATTGAATGGGCTTGGGTGTACTATATTCAACTTGGGTAACGGGAGAGTGGGGGAGTATAAAAGCCTATCTTGCGTTGTTACTAGGGGATTATTTCGCATCATGTTTATCAAAGCATCTTTGCATTTTCTTTCTGCATCAGGTGGGAATTATATAGCATTTGTTTACAACCCAAACAACAGAAAAAATGTACCGCTAATATTCATATCTCATCACTTGCGCAGGTGTAAACCTTTTTCGAAATCAAGCATACAACCCATCCATGTCATCCTCCTCGTCCTCTTCCTCTTGCGCCTGCTGTTGCTGTTTCCCCTTCTCCTTCGCCCTCTCCTCCGCCTCCTTTCTCTTTTTCCGCTCTCCCAAATCGGCCCTGCAACAGGGGCAGGTCCCCTTTGTCCTCAGCCAGGGGCCCACGCACTCCAGATCCAGCCTGTGCCGCCCCCCGCATGGGAGTTCGGCTACCAAGCAGTAGGGGTCGTCGAGGAAGTTTTCCATGCAGATGGGGCACTTGTCGTCGGGGGAGAGGGACTTGCGCGGGACGCGGTCGAGGGAGTCGACGAATTCTTGGGAGGTGCCTTCGAGGGCGGTGGGGGGGTGGAGCATGTCCTCTTCGAGGGACTGGGCGAGGGAGAGGAGGAAGGATTGGTTTTCTGTCGAGGGGGCGGAGGAGGCGAGGGTGAGGAACTGGTCTTGGACTAGGCGGAAGGCGGCGGAGAGGTCTGAGGGCGGGGGGGGGGGGGGGGTGGTTAACGAAGCTGTGGTCAGCTAGAGAAGGAGGGGTTATATGTATTAAGCTTACCGACTGGGTTGGGAATGGAGTGGGGGTTCGTGTGGTCGGGGGTTATGGTGGATTGGAGGTGGGAGGTGAAGGTGGACATGTCTATTTGGCGACGGCGGGTGGTTGGGGGAGGGGACTTGATGTTGTGTTCGACTGGGGAGAGGTTAGTTTGGAGAGGGGAGAGTGGTGATGGTGGGGGAGCTTGCCTTCGTATTGGGACGCCATTGTGACTGATTTCTGGGTGTGGTTTGGGGAATTGGAGGTTGGATGAATTGTAGAGATGGATTTGAGGGTGTTAAATGGTTCAGATCAAGTAGCGTCAAGGCAGAGAGGTGTGTCGTCGTCAGGTAGTAGCTACCAGGCAGAGCTCAAGTGACGCGGTGCTTCTTCTTCTCTGCATCGCGGGGATGTTAGGTGGACGGGAAGCTGTCGTCCGAGGTGGGGGTGGTCAGTGCGCCGCAAAAGCTGGGGTACGCATCGCAGCTGTCAAACAGTGGTGGGGTCGCTGTAATTGGACCCTTCTCAGCACCCCCTACTAACAAATCTCATTGTTCCCAGGATGTATCAAAGATGCGACATGGCGAAAACCAGTAGAAATTGGAGTGTTGCTTTTACAATTTGGAGTTTCTCTCCATACCATCTCTATCAGAATCCCAATAATATCAACACCTCGGTTCAAAGTCCAAGAAGCGGCACGTTGCCAACTTTCAGAGGCGTTCGTTTGTGAAACACCAGAGCAGCCAACAATAACTTGCGATTGTGTCGGTTTCACTTTTCAGGGCGGATTTAACCAGCTTTCCAAATCACCAATTACCCTCGATTGGTCCCTGAAGACGTGTGCTACACGCCTGAAAAGCTCGTGGTGATCTGGGTGACTGCCACGATTTCCGTTGGGTGGTGCTGCAGGTTGGGTGGCATATGACATCATGCAACAGAAGATAAATACCGGGTATTAGATACTGTGATGGTCTAGACGCGCCGACCGTGTCACCTTCTGAACATTTCTTTACTGTACTTTTTTCAACTGTTACATATCTTTTTTCACAAGTCGCCCAGGTATGAGAGCGTGGGACAGAGGCTAGGATAGATATTCAACAGCATGAATACCGCATCAGTGAGTTTGGCGGTTACGCCAACAGTCATATCCACTCTTTTATCGCATGTAAGTTGTCAACCTCTTCAGGACATAAGAAAGGACCAACAGCTAACATTACAAAAGTACCTCAGCCGGAAACCACGGGCCAAAAAGCCCACGGCTCACCTGTCGTATGATGAGGGCCTTCACCTCATTCGCTCGTTTCTCCAGTATGCCTCACGTCACACAGTCGAGGATCTCCAAGCCTTCACCAGCCAATGGGTCCCTCACCCTCAATGGGTGAAGGTCGATGTGGTCGATATCCCAGAACGCGATCTTGTGAGGTCGGCTGATTTGCTGGTAGAGCAGCTTGGTCCAGAGGGTCTTCGTCAGGTTGGCGGAAAGCAATGGTGGCAGTGGCGCAAGGAGAAGCATGCGCTCAAGGCGGAATGGATCGAGATGAAGGCTGATTATCAGGAGAGGTTGAAGGCAAAGGACCCAGGAAACCGCGTCATGCTTTATGTCCACGGGGGAGCATATTATTTCGGCAGCGTGGACGAGCACCGGTATCAGATTCAACGACATGCGCGGAAACTGAAGGCGAGGGCTTTGGCGCCGCGATACAGACTTGCGCCGCAGTACCCGTTTCCTTGCGGTTTACACGACTGTTTGGCAACTTATCTCTATCTTTTGACGCAGCAGGAGTCCAACACTATCATTCTCGCGGGTGACTCAGCTGGCGCGGGTATGATCCTGTCAATGATGGTTATTCTCAGAGATATGGGGCTTCCTCTCCCAGCAGGCGCGGTTTTGATCAGCCCCTGGGCTGACTTGACGCATTCTTTCCCGAGCGTTGCGGGCGATTGTCCGTTGGATTACATTCCCCCTTCTGGATTCCACCACAGGCCATCGCCTGCGTGGCCTCCCCCGGATGAGGATGAGCTGAACGAGCTTAAGAAGATTGCCATGCAGCAGAAGAAGGAAATTGCTGAGGAGAAGGAGATGAATGAAAAGGATGGCCGGTCGTATGATGCTCATATTCCTACTCAGAAGGATGTCAAGGAGACTACTCATAAACTGGTCTTTGATATTGATGGGGAGCAAATTACAGTCAAGGAGCAAATTCAGGTATGCTTCTCAAACCTCTTGAACATATACACACCATACTTACCATGTTATCTAGATCTACACCACCAACGACCTCCTTGCCCACCCCCTAGTCAGCCCAATCATGCAACCCACCCTCGGCGGCCTACCCCCCCTCCTTATCATGGTTGGCGGTGGTGAACTACTCCGCGATGAACAAATTTACCTTGCACACAAGTGCGCCAACCCGTCCCAGTACCTCCCACCAGACGCCCTGATGGATGACCACGCCAGAGCTCAGGTCGAAAAGTACAAGCCCACCGATGTCTATCTCCAAGTCTGGGACGACATGTGCCACGTCGGTCCTACACTGAGCTTCACCAGACCGGCGAAATACATGTACCGCAGCGTAGCCCAGTTCTCAGCCTGGGCGTTGGCTAGAGCACAAGGGACCGAGATTGCGATTCTGGATGATGATGCCATCTCTGTCATTTCGAATGGTAGTTCTTCGAGTGATAGTGAGGATAAGCAGAAGCCTGAGGTGGTACGTCTCTTTTCCACCCCCTCCATCTATCAACATCACTGACATCTTTTCCCCCTTAGAAAACCGAAACCACCGAACAGAAAGACACCCCCTCATCACCGCAATCTGACCCCGAGAAGACCACCACCACCCCAACAACCCCTGTTGCCTCCATCGGAACCGCCTCCTCCCCCTTGCCCCCCTTCAAAAACCACATGATCCGCCACCGCGTCACCCGCCACGGGGACATCTTCCCCCTCGACCCGCCCTCGGCCCTGCCAGGGTGCACCATGCCCCGGGACCTCGTCGGCGTGGTCAAAGTCGGCACGGTCCGCAAATGGTACGAGCACAAGAAGCGGTGGGACGTCAAGTTTGCCAAGACAAAGGCGCGGGTGCACCAGCAGCGGATCAAGGACATGCAAGCTGGGTATGAGGTTTTCGGGGAGGGGGAGGTGCCGCCCCCCACGGCGTTGGCAGGCAGGAGGAAGATTGATAACGGGGGTGCGGTGGACAAGATGAGGAAGAAGAAGGGGAGGAGCTATGGGCTTAGTCTGTGGGGGAGCTGGGGGAGCAAGCATGATGAGAGGACGAGGGGGAATGAGCTTTTGGCGGGGGCGGGGGAGGGGGCGGGGAGGAGGTATAGAGCGGGGGTTGGGAAGGAGGATGGGGAGGGGGCGAGGGAGTGGGAGGATATCAGGCTGCAGGGGGTGGAGCAGGAGAGGGAGAATAAGGAGGGGAAACAAGGGGGGAAGGCGAGTCCGGTGAGGAGTAAAATCAAGAGTTGGAAGAAGCTGGTGAAGGATGAGAAGGAGGTGGAGAGGTTGCCGGAGGTGAAGGGGGGGGAGAAGAAGGGGGATTTGAAGCCTGCTGGGCCGATGGTGCCGGATGAGGAGAGGGTTGGAGCAAAGGCGGATGAGACTGCCGCTGATGCTCAGGACACCACTGAGGAGGGCAATGCTTGCCTGTTGTCTCCAGAAGACAACACCACCGGGGCAACCGGCAAACGTCTCTTCTTGGGTGGAGTAGCTATGCCCTTCTCCATGCGCAAAGATGCGGACACAGCCTCCATGATCACCCTCGCGCCTGCCTCGCCGATGGATCAGAACTCTATTCGGCTGTCAACCGCTGATTCTATCAGCTTGGCGCCCTCGAGAACTACACCTCTCGAGCCACCGGCTATTAACGTTCAGGGGGTGTCAGATGACGATACCATGTCCACCCCCAAGGGGGCGGCAGCGAGGGCGTCCAACCTGACTATTGCGACTGAGTGGACGAGGTTGGACGGGCCAGAGGTGAATGACCCAAAGGCGTCCAAGAGTGAGGTTGGAACTGTGTGGACGGAGGAGGATGAGGCAGATGACAAGGCTACGCCGCTGGCGACGCCGAGTGTGTTGACGGGGAGTATGTACACTGCTACGCCTGGGCAGAGTAGACCGGAGCTGGATCGGTTTGTTACTGCTGATGAGGTGCCGAGGGTGGGATACTGAGACTGACTGACTGACTGGTGGTTTCTTTTGTTTGTTTATTGATCGATCGTTGCTCCTTTTTCTTTGTCTTGTTTTTTTGTTTGTTTGTTCGATACCCTTTCGATTGGTGTTAGCAAAGATTGTCTTGGTTAGGAGGGTAGTTTGTAATGTGGTAGTTTTAATGGTAATTTGTTAGTTGGGGATGTTTGAACGCATTGTTGTATAAGTTTGGTTGTGATTTTTGTTTGTACAGTAGGTATACAGTAGCATGATATATGCTTTTTCAAAATCAGTATATGAATCAACGCCTTGAACGCCAGTCCGAAAATTCCATGCATATGTACAACACCCCAACCCCCAGCTCTATCCATAAACCATGGCCGCGTGTATTGTTTAATCGAGACCGTTCTCCGACTTCCACCTCGCGAGATACTCCTGGGGGTCCTTCGGCCCGAGCTTGGTGTCGTACTGGCCGTATGTCCTCTTGACGTTGTTGGTTACGAAGGGGGTGAGCTATTGATTGGAGGGACTGATTAGCATCCCCCTTGTTGAGGAAGCAGAGAGTGAAAAGGAGAGAGCATACCTTGAACCCGGTCAAATCAGGGCAGACAAACGTCCGCACCTTGTTCCACTCGATGATATAACCACCGCGGGAGGTGTGACGACCCATGGAGCCGGAGCCGGTACCCTTGTAGAAGCCCTTGTTGACGTCCTTGGTGGTGAGGCGGAGCTTGCGGTAGCGCATGCCCAGGAGGGCGCGGGTGGGCTGCATATTGACGGCTGGGGGTCTGACTCCTCGGATGTGCCGGCGTGGTTTTGGTGGTTGGGAAAGGGTTGTGATGTCTTCTTCGTCCTCGTCGTCGTCGGGGTCGGCGTCGGGGTCGTCGGCGTGGGGCTTCAATTGGAATTTTTGGCTTGCGAGTGGCAGAGAGGTGGGCTTCCCGGCCGGCAAGGTAAAATGCCAAGCCCTTTGGTGGGAAGCTGCTTACCCCACAATTTCTGCAAGGTAGAGCTCTCACCGCCCAAAAGTTGAGTTTTTGGGGAGAGGGTGGCAGAAAATAATCTTTGAGCCGCCTTGTCGTTCAGAGCATCGCTGCGTGTTGAATGCTGTGTGGTTTGCGCAAGCAGTTTTTTTTTTTTCGCAAACACCCAACATTACATACCCTGCGAAATTTCACCACGTTTTTTGTACTTGCGACAATCCAGTCGACTTCTTGATTGAGCGCCACACCAATTCAAAACTCTCGATATAACTTTTTTTCTCCCAAAGAGTATAGCGACAGACACAATCACCCACCATGCCAGGCCGCCAATCCCACGGCCGCCCCGTCCTCGCCGGAGGCAGCGGCAAAAAGGGCGGCAGCAAACCCCAAAACGCTACGGCTAACAACAACAACAACAACAACAACAAGCCCCAAAAGTCGTTTTCCAAATCCCGCTCAAAATCCCAGTCTACCGCCCTCGACGCCTTTGCCCTCGCCGAAGAAGAGCTCGGCCCCGAGCGCCGCCAAAAGGGCGTCCGGTACCGCGATTTAGAGGAGAAACCGGAGCAGCCCTCCAAAAAGCGGGCTCATGACGAAGACGACGAGGATGACTTTGACGATGAGGACGAGGAAGAGGAGGCCCCACCACAGAGGAAAAAGGTCAAGAAGGACGAGTTTGAGGGGTTCTCGGATGATGGCGCGGGGAGTGATGACAGTGAGGAGTGGCATGTGGGTGTAGGGAGTCAGGATGAGGACTCTGAACTGGATTCGGACGAGGCGTTTGGGGAGAGTGATGAGGAGAAGTTTGCGGGGTATAGTTTTGGGAAGGGGAAGAAGAATCAGAAGAAGAAGAAGAAGAAGGGGGGGGAGAGTGAAGAGGAGGAGGAGGAAGATAGTGATTTGGAGTCACTGGGTTCGGATGCGATTGATTTGGCGACGGCGCTGGATCAGTATTCTTCTAGCGAGGAGGAGGGGGGTGAAGGGGAGGAGGGGAGCAGTGATGAGGAAGAGGAGGATGATGATGATGAGTCGACAGATGGGGATGATGAGAGTAGTGAGGATGATGAGGTGGATGAGGAGAAGATGAGGGAGTTGAAGAGAAAGATTTCTGCTTTTGGTGGGGAGGATAGTGAAGAAGAGGAGGAGAATCAGGGGTCGGGGAAGGCAAAGCTCAGTTTGGCTGATCTTGGGTTGGCGGGGATCAACGATGAGCATATCAAGAAGTCGATCAAGTTGATGAACAAGGAGGAGAGAGGCGACAAGAAGACGAGGCTTGATGTCCCTCTTGCTAAGCCATTGCAGGATCGCAACCTGCGAAGCGCCGCCTATGCGAAGACCAACGAGACGCTTGATCGCTGGATCGATACCGTCAAGTCAAACCGCCGGGCAGATCATCTCTTTTTCCCACTCGCCCAGAATGCCCATGATAAGGGTCTTGACAGCGGAGAGCTCATGCCAGTAAATCAAAAGACATCTGGGACGGAGCTGGAGAACGCTATCTTGAGCATTATGGAGGAAAGTGGTCTTGGCCCCAGCGCTTCCAAGGAGAAGAAGAACGAGGGTGGCCTGATTGATGAATCAGAAAGACTATCAAAGGCCGAGCAAAAGGAGATTGCGCGACAAAAGCGTCGTGAGAGAGAACTGCACTCTCGCGAGATGGCCCGCCAAAAGCGCATCAAGAAGATCAAGAGTAAGGCCTACCGCCGCATTCACCGCAAGGAGCTTCTCAAGGACGAGCAGGCCGCTCATGACGCCCTTGTTGAGGCTGGTGAGATCGACTCAGATGCCGAAAGGGAAGAGCAAGACCGGAGACGTGCTGAAGAGCGCATGGGTACCAGACACAGAGAAAGCAAGTGGGCCAAGCTGGGCAAGAAGGCTGGTCGTGCTGTCTGGGACGAGGACTTCCGTGCTGGTCTTACCGATATGGCGAGAAGAAAAGAGGAGCTTAAGCGCCGCGTTGAAGGCCGCAAAGGCTCTGGAGACGACTCTGACGATTCAATGGGATCTGACAACGACAAGGATGATAAGCGGAAGCTGCTGTCTGAGCTCAACCGGGCGGCTCAATACAGCGATGACGACGAGCCCAAGTCTGGTCTGATGAGCATGAAGTTCATGCAGAGAGGCGAGGAGATCAGGAGGAAAGAGAACGATGACCTTGTGGCGCAAATACGTCGCGAGCTTGACTCTGAAGCGGAGGAATCTGGCGAGGAGATGGATATTGGCCGTCGGCAGTATGGGATGGGGCCTGCTGTTAAGCTGCCGGCCAACTCACCAAAGTCAAAGAAGAAGGCGGCCAAGTCATCCGAGCCAGTCATCTTCAAGGACGACGTAGAGATGTCTGAAGCGCCATCCCGGAAACAGACCGCTGTCGACTCTGAGCCTGTGGTATCAGCCCCCAGCGCTCCTGGAGCTTGGTCTCGCGTACCACAAGAGGGCCGCAAGAGCAAGAAGGCGAGCAAAGCCCCCGCTCAGGAGCTTGACCTGTCCAACGCTACTGTTCTTGCCACCAAGTCATCTAAGCCAAAGTCCAAGACTGCCGAAGCCGATGACGGTAATGACACGGACGACTCTGATGCCATTCATCTGCCTATGGCCATCCGTGACCAGGAGCTCATCAAGCGCGCTTTCGCCGGTGAGGACGTTGTCGGTGACTTCCGAAGGGAAAAGGCCGAAATCATGGACGAAGATGACGACAAGGAAATCGACAACACCCTTCCTGGCTGGGGCAGCTGGGTTGGTGATGGTGTCAGTGCCCGTGAGCAGAGGCGGCACAAGGGGCGGTTCGTGACCAAGGTGGAGGGTATCAAGAAGACAGGCAGAAAGGATTACAAGCTGAAGGATGCTATTATTAGCGAGAGGAGGGTGAAGAAGGTATGTTTTGCGATACCTGCTGCTAATCTCTGGAGAGGAGATGCTAACGTATATGATAGAACGATGCCTACCTGGCTACATCGCTACCATTCCCATTCGAGTCCCAGCAGCAGTACGAGCGCTCGTTGCGGCTGCCTGTTGGGCCGGAATGGCAGACCAAGGAGACGTTCCAGAGCGCGACCAAGCCGAGGGTTATTGTCAAGCAGGGTATCATTTCTGCCATGTCGAAGCCTATGGTATAGGACGGTTGTCTTATTGTTGCTTCAGTGGTTTCTTCATAGCATTACAGGGGTACACAAAATGGGTTCAATGTGGGATAGGGTATATAATCATTTGTGTTTCGTCTGAGAATCGACGTACAGGGAAATATATTTGCCTGCCATTTTGCACAATCCTGATAAGTGGTGAGCCACTTGGTTGAACAGTTGAACGTGATAGGAAACACTTTGTCTTCTTCTTTTTTCTACCGCAGAGCCATAACCTCCCAGATGCCCGCAATGCGCCCCCTAAACTAGATACCAAAGGATTTGTATTTACATGATCTTCCAAAACAAGAACAGCCACCTTTGTCATACATGCTAGGCGTGTACGCTGATCGACAAATTGCAAAGGGCAAGTGAAACTATCCAACCATGCAAAGGCAGTAAGTAATGCATGAAAATGAAGTGAGGTGGTGTGAGACAAAACATATCAGAAACAACGTAGCACAACACCCCCCTCTCTCTCTCTTACACAACAGATACACCCCCCCTTTTTTTATTGCGTCCCATTCACCCCCTTGAGCTTCCCCTCCGTCTTCTCAAGATAGTCCACCATGTCCGCAATCGTCGCCACCTTGAGCCCCCACCTCCTCGCAAAATCCACACAGGCCTGCCCCCTCATCATGCCCGGCTCCTCCCTCACCGCCCTCCCTTCCACCTCGATCCCATCCTCGACCAGCTCGCTGATCACCCCCGCGGGTTTCTTGCCCGCCAATCTGCACAGGTCAATGGCGGCCTCGGTGTGGCCCCTCCGGTCCCTGACACCGCCCTCGCGCGCCCTCAGGGGGAAGACGTGCCCCGGCCTCCGGAACGTCTCGGGCGCCGAGGCCGGGTCGGCGAGCTGCCTGCAGACGAGGGCGCGGTCGTGGGCCGAGATGCCCGTCGTGACGGAGGGGTCGGCCGAGTCGACCGAGATGGTGTAGGCGGTGGTGCGGAGGTCCTGGTTGTGGGTGACCATCTGGGGGAGGTCGAGAACGAGGCAGCGGTCGGGGAGGATGGGGGCGCAGATGAGGCCCGAGGAGTGGCGGATCATGAAGGCCATTTGCTGGGTGGTGACCGACTCGGCGGCGATGATGAGGTCGGCTTCGTTTTCGCGGGAGGGGTCGTCGAGGATGACGACGAATTCGCCGTTGCCTGTGGGGGGTGGTTAGTTATTGGCGCAGGGGGGGGCGTAAAAGGGGTTTCAAAAGGGGGAAGGGCATACGGAAGGCTTCGATTGTGTCGGGGATGGAGTCGAATTGTGAGGAGTCGATGTTGTCGACTGCGGTGGTGGTGGTGGTGGAGGGCATGGTTGCGGTTTTGTTTGTGTGCGCTTCCTAGTGGAAGTCGCTATACAGAGAGTTTTTAAACGGGTATAGATGTTCAGAGTATTTAATTGTTTGGTTCGCGGCGACAACAAACGGTCAAGCAGAAGCGCGTGCGCAATGATGGTTGGTGGTGGTGGTGTCTAGATGGTGCTGGGACGGAGTAGGTAGTAACTGCTGGCGCTCGGTAGGTCGTCGGTTGTAGTGGGGGTTCAGTCGGCTCAATTGCGACTTTTGTGAGGAGAGGGGTCCCCGAAAAATTATAAGCTTGGGGGAAAGTTGGAGAGCGACTTCGGGGCGAATGCACCAAGGGTCCTTTTTTAAGCGGCGGCGACTTTCATTACTCGGCTTCCCAAGAAGAGAAGTCTGGATTCGGTTGGGCGAACCGTGTGTGGTATATTTTATATACAGTTCGGTGAGATCAGCTGCCAAATTCAAGACGCAACGCTGAACCCAGTGGCTCGGTAACAAGTCACACGAGGATGTCTTTATTCGGCGGACGCAAGGGTAGGGAATCCCAATTGTGGGGTTATTTTCTACCACTCTGGCGATGCCGAAGAGTTGGTCTGTTTGGCGTGATCACTATTTGCTGTGACTTTTACAAATTGATGGGAATGCAGTGGGATAGGTACTGAGGTGGGAGAGAGAGGGTGAATAGTCAAGAATTACCAACTATCTAGGTCCCCTTACATAAGATTGTTCCCTAAAAAAAGATGACCGGCGCTGACAAACAACCATCATGCCATTGACCGCATTCCCACATGGAATTTCTCATCTGCTGCTCACTGCGGGCGGCGGCGGCTCGGCTTTCACAGGAAGAGATTCCCCGCGGCTGATGGGTGGACGGCTGCGGGGTACAAAACGCCGAGCAACGCTAGAATTGTTCTGGAACCCTGCAAGCCCTTGGCAGGCAAGACCCATGCCAGCGGGAATGTGCAGCCCATCTGCGTCAGCGTTGCGCGCGCGCAGTCCAATTCCAGCAAAAAGCTTCCCGACCTCAGCGAAGCTCCGACAGCATCCAGCAAGGTGCCCGCCGACCAAACACCACCACCATGCGGTCCTCCCTCCTCCGACCGGCCACCCCCCGAGCCCTCCTCCGATCACTACCAAAACCCCGTCTGCTCCTCCCCCTCTCCCTCGGGCTACCACAACAACAACAACAACCAACCCCTCCCCCACCATGTCGTCCCCATAGCACCACCACCACCACCGCCACAGGAGGTCCCTCCTCAGTCAACGAAACCGAAATCTCCCACTTCTCCTCCCTCGCCTCCTCCTGGTGGGACCCCCACGGCCCCTCCCGCCCCCTCCACCTCATGAACCCCCACCGCCACGACTTCATCCGATCCTGCCTCTCCAGCTCCCCCCTTACCTCCCCCCCACACAACAACAACAACAACAACCTCTCCTACCTCGACGTCGGCTGCGGCGGCGGCATCTTTGCCGAGTCGGCCGCCCGCCTGCCGACGACCCTCTCCGTCACGGGGATAGACGCCTCCCCCGTCATCCTCACCGTCGCCCGCCAGCACGCAAAACGGGACCCGTCCCTGGGCCAGAAACTGACCTATGTCAACTCCCCCATCGAATCCCTCACCCTCGCTCCGGTGGACATCGTCACTTGCTTCGAGGTGATTGAGCATGTGGATTACCCCTCGCGGTTTCTGGGGGAGCTGGTCAAGTTTGTGAAGCCGGGGGGGTGGGTGGTCATGTCTACGATTGCGCGGACGTGGACGAGCTGGGTGACGACTAATTTGGTGGCGGAGGATATTTTGGGGGTGGTGCCCAAGGGGACGCACGATTGGTACAAGTACCTGCATGAGTATGAGTTGAGGGAGTGGTTCGGCAAAGAGAATCAGCGAGAGGGGAGAAAGATTTGGGGGGAGGCGAGGGTGATGGGGGTGGTGTTTGTGCCGGGGTGTGGGTGGAGGGAGGTGAGGGGGAGTGAGAAGGTGGGGAATTACTTTTTTGGGGTGCAGAGGTTGGTTTGAATGCGATAGGGGGGTGTGTATGATTATTGTATGTGTATGAAGTGGGTGGGGATACTTGCAATGTATGGGTAGCCTTGAGGATTGCAGAACATACCTAGCCTAGGGGAAGGAGCAAGGCCTACTATGATGGCCCGGGCTCTACAAGAGCAACAACAATAGCTCCCGGGTTTCATTGCTTCGGAGCAACTATAATCAATCAAATGATATGAAAGAGCCAATCATTAATTATATATGCAAACTAGAACTGCTACCCGTACACCGTATCCGTATGTAACATAAACCCAAAAATGAAAGAGGGGGTATCACTCATATTTTCATATTACCATCAGTTTGGTCCGAGTAATACCCACGACCCATGAAGCCCATTCCATCCATCAATACTTCCATCATTCCCATCACCCATTACACATCATAACCCTCCCACGTCGATCATTTAACCACGACTCGTCAAGCCTGCCCCCTCCCCCCAGCTTGAATAACCAACAGACTAGCCCTGATACCCGTCGTGATCAACCTCTCCGCCACCTCCCCAACAGTATTCTTCAGATCCGGCACCCCAGCGGCGTTGCTGCTCCCCACTTCGGCAACCTTCTTCGCGTTGCGTCTGCCCAGAACAACAACATCGCCGGCGTTATCCCTCGTGTTGCCAACAGCTTGTTGAGCCAGCAGGATAATCTCCTTGAGCTCCTCCTTCCCAGACGGGATATCCGCCTCGGTGAAGGTGACTCGGGCAGCGAGGTCTTCTGGAAGTGAGCTCTTGAGCGTGGCATAAAGGGCACCATCCTCAGCGTCGACACCGGGGGTAGGGGAAGGGTTGACAACCGTCTTGTTAGTCTCGCTGTTGTCCTCGGTTGTGGTGGTTGATGCGGCGGCTGACTTGGCGGTGGCGGGCTTTTCTTTCTCTCCGCTGCTGATTCTGACAATGGTGGCTGATACGTGGGGGTTCTTGGCTAGCTGGAGGACGACTCTCAACGCTACGCGGTCGTCGGCACCGCCGAAGAAGGGGAAGAAGATGTGGTGGGACTTGTTGGCCACAGGCAAAGCAGCGACGTCGGCTTGGTTGCGGATGGAAATGGCCGACTTGGTGCGTTGAAGCTCGGGGCGGTCGACGGGTTTGGTGATGCCGCCAAAGCCGTTGTCGATGAAGATACCCGTGTTGCAGATGGCGGAGGCTTTCTCGAGGGTTTGGTTGATGAACTCGAGGTGGGTGAAGGACTTGAAGCGCTCGTTTGTGTCGGCCGTGACGGGGAAGGACTGGTCTTCGGACATGGAGCCGCTTTCGCCCCAGGGGATCAAGGCGAAATCAGAGGAGACTTCGTGGGCTTGGGTCATGAGGGTCTCGGCGTAGGAGTCGGCGGGGACGACTGCGACACGGCCGGAGACGGCAACGTCGTGAAGCTGGGAGAAAGTGCGGAAGGCATTGACGACGGGGTCGCGGAGGGAGTAAAAGTCTTCACCTTCGGTGAGGTGCATGACCGAGGAGGTACGGTCGGTGAGCTCGAGGATGCGCATGCCGTGGACTTCGAGAGGGCGCTTCTTGATAATGACTTCGGTGGACTCGCCCTCGGGGGTTTCAGGTTCGACCTGCTTCTTGGTGACACTTTCGGGGCTGAGAATGGTGATGAAAGTAAAGAGACTGGGGAGACTGTCGAGGCGGAGATGGACCATGAGACGGCGAATCTGAGTGTCGACTCCCTTCTTGAGACCTCCCTGAAGGCTCTCAGAGGGGTTCAACTCGTTACCTTCCCAGTCAATCTCGCCCTTTCTCCATCGCTCGACCTTGGTTTGGTACCACTTGGGATACAACAGCTTTGTCATGGGAGTGGTAGCCACTGTTGTGACTAAAGCCATGACGACGAACATACTGAAGGTGGTCTCGGATAGAATACCTGCCTGGTAACCAATGTTCTGCGATATTGTCAGCGTTACTGTGATCATTTGGGGCTCATCACGCATAACTCACCAGCACAATCAGCTCCACCAAACCCTTGCAAGACATCAGAGCACCGATAGTGAAGCTCTCACGCCAGAGCAGCTTGTTGGCGCGAGCCGCCAGGGTACCACCGATGATCTTGCCAGCAAAGGCGCAGGCAATAACACCAATGCAGTAACCCCATGTGACTCCATCGTTGAGAAGACCTAGGTTAGTCTTCAACCCAGACAGGGCAAAGTACAGAGGCAGAAAGAGGACCGAGATCAGATCCTCAATCTTCTCGGTAAGCTTGATAGCGAAACCGCCATCGTGGGGACAGATCAGTCCAACCAAAAAGGCTCCAAAAATGGGATGTACACCAATAATTCCTGGTCCAGTTAGCGCATGTATAGGATCCTTGGGATATACCAACCCACCAGTAAACCAAGAGGAGGCCAGGACCATGAGCATGGTCAGCGCAACCATTCCCTGGGTAGGGCCATTATGCAAGCTTCCGGTCCGCTTGAGGATCCAAATGAAGGGTGGCCGGATGGCGAAGATGAGGAAAAGAGTCCAGCCAATGCAGCAGAGCAAGGCCCAGAGGGCGGCCAAGCCGCTGCTGTTGTTGGTCAAGGCGACGCAGAGGGCGAGAAGCACCCAGCCCGTCACGTCATTTCCAATGCCGGCAGCCAGAACCGTGACACCAACACCCGAGCGGAGGAGGTTCAACTCGGAGAGAATGCGGCAGAGCACGGGGAAGGCGGTGATCGCGAGGGCTGTACCGATGAACAATCCGAAGACGCCAAAGCCAATAGCTTCGTCAACGTGAAACTCCTTGTACAGACCCCAGGCAATGGCAAAGCCAAGACCGAAGGGCAAGATCATACCGGCCATGCCTACACTCAGGGCGGCTTTCCAGTTTTGCGTGAAGAGACGAATGTCAACTTCCAACGCAACAAGGAACAAGAAAATGATGAGACCGAGGTTGGCGACATTGTTGAATACTGGCATAGACGCGGGTGGGAAGATTGCTGTCAGATAATGTTAGCAACACCGAAAAACACCATTCTCACTCTGGTCAACATACCGGCTTCAAAACCAGGTATTCTCATCATCACCGTGGGACCCAAGAGAATCCCACCGAGCACCTCGGCGATAACACGAGGTTGGTGAAGCCATCGTAGAGGATCTGAAGAGTTGGTTAGTCAGCATGATCTAGCTCCATGAGAAGACTTGGTGACTTACAAGCTAGCAGTTGACAGAAGATGATGACAATGATGGCCTGTGTGTTTTTGCACGCGTCTATTGTTAGCCAAGCCGAGAAACACAACGGCCCGGTCACCGCGTGGGCCGTGAAACGAAACACGGCCCGCGGCTTTGGACTTGGGATTGGGTGAGGTCGGACGGCGGAGGTGTCAACGGCATACCTGTACAATGAAAAGTGTGATGGGGTTGGAAGGCGTATATACGATCGGGTTGACGCCCTCGAGGACTCCAGCTTGCGGAGGGGCTCCGGTGCTGTTGCCCGTAAGCTCACCGCCTGCCATCGTGTGTGGTACGCCCGTTTGTGTTGACGGACGTGTCTGACAACGGGCACAACAAAAACAAAGTTTAGAATCAAGCCACCACGGTCACCAGAGAGAAGAAAAAAGGTCGAGGGAAAAGAGGGCCGGTCTCGTCTCCAGATGTGGTCGAAACAAGATGACCTGGGGCACGGGGAGGAGGGGGGAGGAGGGGGGGGAGATGACTATATATCACTTCTGATAGAATATGCCCCCGGAACCAGACCAGGCTGTTTGCTGCATGTCCATGGGTTGCTGTCTTGGGCAGGTATTACAGGTAACTCTGCTTGGTATCGACATTTCCACGTGATGGTGCACCGGGCTGAGTCGAGAAACAAGCTTCTCGTTAGCCTTTTCTTGTCTGGTTGATGAAACAGGGTTGATGAGGCGCCTACAGCTGCCTGAGTGATCCAACAGCACTTGGCGGGCAATTGGCGGGCAATGGGGGAGTGGGCGCTGTGTTCGCTCTGTCCCGCCGCCCTGGCCGCTTTCGCCTTTGTTCAGCTGATTCTCTCCCCTCCCTCCCCCTCCCTCCAACACGGGGTCACCAGAGTCACCAGAGACACCAGAGCCACCCAAGGGCCAGCGTCGGGACAGGATCACGCATCACAAGCAAGTCGCCGTCGGGTGAGATATCAGAGTCTCGATCTCTGAATGGCTCCGTTTGGCGTTCCATCCGACACCCCTCCCCGGAATCTGCGCAAGCGGGAGCCAAGATCTGCGCTAACGGTGGTGCCAATTTCTGCCAAGGAGGTCCGGACCGGCTCCGACCTCTCTGCTTCTGGGCGAACCGTTTTCCATGGTCGCCGCCTCTTCTTTTCATCGCCAATTGCGCTTCTCCCACAAGTGACACGGAACTTTGGATGGGAAACACAGCGGAGTGCATATGCCAGCATCTGCGACATTTTCTACCATCTAGAAGCCTGTCAAAATGGGTCAAACACCCGACCGACCACGGAGCAGGTTTGATTCCGTCTGAGCATATGCTGTGAACCCTAACCCTTATGCATCTCACCCAAAAAAGCATCTTGGGAGCGGTTGGTCTGTGCCCTGCAGCCTGCCATTATGGATATCGCCAATCGTTCATCTCAACAAGCGACAGCTTCCGCCCTGCATCAACCTGCATCATCACCACCACCCACAAGATCCGATATCAGAAATCAACATGTTGCGGAACGTCGTATGGTGTGATTCTTGCCGATCTCAGGGTCTTCCACAACAAAAGCCTCAACTTCAGCACGTGCCTATGGAATTGGTTGTCGAGGACGAGAATCACACCCAATGAATGGGCATCACCATGGTTATTTGTCTATTCCAAGAACTCTTGCACCACGGGAAACCATCCTCCCAAGACACTTGGCCAGTCTTGGAACGCCATGTTTCTATCTTGGGCTGGAACAAACCGAGAAGCCCAGGAAACAAACCCGAGGCCTCGACCATCAACTGGAAAAACACTGAGCTTGGCGTTTCCAAACATATCCGAAACGACCTCGTCCGGCCATGGACTTTGGAACATGGGGAAGCCGCACTCCTTCCCAGTCTTTTTGTTTCCCAGAGAGGCTAAAGGTGACATGCCAAGGTGAGCCGACACCTCGGTGCCGCACGGCGCAGTCATCCAACCGCTGCGGATGACCTGTGCCGCTCTCCCGTGAGGCCAGCCAGGCCAAACCACTTCCAAGAACATCTTCCGCAGTTTCGATGACAAGCGGGAAGGGGAGATCTCAGATCTTAGCTTGCCCCAGCCCTCAGCCCCCGTCCCCCAACCGGCACTTTAAACTTGCACTTGGACACTGCCATGCTTGTCTTGTCTGAGGGTCTCTCTGTCCAGGCCATCCTTAGTCATCACCTTTAACCAACCCAGCCCAAGTGATGCTCACTATCTACCTACCTAGGACGGATTTCTCATCCCGACTGCTCATCTGTCCCTAGCCCAGCCCAGAGCCCGGGCCGGCCGGTAATCCAAGTCCAAACAGATCAGACCCGACCGGCCTTGGTAGCCCGGACACAATATACAGCAGCTGTTGGCCTGTTATGTTATGAGTTACTGAAACCGGTTCGCAGCATACTCCACAGCCATACTTGGAGTAGTCTCCAACGGAAACTTGTGCTTCCTGTCCGCTTATCAGCCGCACAGTATCTCCTCCAGCAAGTGCTGTTAGTACCAATCACAGGATGGCCGGGCCGGGCTCCCAGTCTGGTCCCCAATGCCAAACTTGTGGTCTTTGCCTTTCTCATCTAATCTGTCCCGTCTCTACTGAAAGCAAGATAGAGTTGCTCAGACGAGGGTCAACATCAAGCCGACCCCTACCTTGTCTTCACATTATGCAAGGAACGTTATGCAAGTTCTATGCTGGGAAGGGGCTCTGAAGAGTTGACCAGGTTGCTGTATCAAGACCTTGTGCTTGTTCCAACTCGTCCGTGTAGTGGTCCGTCTGGATAGGTCGACCTTGGCTTGCTATACAGGTTAAGTGCGGTGATATTCAAGGCGGCCTATCCCCAGGACTTTCCCTTCTCCTTTCATCCCATCATCCAGAGTTGTCTTCTCTCTTCACACATCTTCGATTCTTTCTTGTCTCTAGTTGACCAAGTATCACAAGAAGGAGTTTGGTTACGTTTCTCTTTCTATGCTTGGGTAACAGATCTTCGTCTTTACTTTCTTACACATTCTTCATCTCTTTTTTGTCTCTTTATCTACTTGACATTACACGGCATCGTCTTATCTTTTTTCACAAGGAACAAAGGGATAGCAGCCCAAAATGAAACTGCTACCTGTTCTTGCCATTTCCCTCTTGGGTTCTACCGCCCAAGCAGGGCTTTTCTCTCGTGCCCCAGGAGGTGGTTTCTTTGGAGGGAGCTTTGGGTTTGGGTTTGGAAATGGCAATAACAATGGCAACAACAACAACAACAATGTCGACGGCCCCGGTCCAGATGGTGAGTTCAACACAGCTGTTGACGGCCCTGGACCGAACGGGGACAACTTCGACCCTGCCGCTGCCGGCCCTGGGTTCAACGGCGGCGGCGGCGGTGGTGGTGGTTATGGGGGAGGTTATGGCGGTGGTGGTGGAGGATATTCCGGCAGCGGCAGAGGTCAAAACTGGAGGAGCAGATGGAGAGGGAGATTCCGCGGCGGAGGCAACAACGGCAATGGCAACAGCAACGGCCAGGGTGCTGGTGAGAATGGCGCTGGCGATGATGCCCAACAGCCACCCCAGCCAAAGAACGTCCTCATGAAAATCGGCAATGCCATCCTCCCCCCTGGAGGGCAATGCACCTTTGACGGTATGTCCTTTCCTCTCCCCCTTGTATCATCCCATACTAACCCCAGAGTAGACCTCACCACCGAACCAATCCTCCTCTTCCCCCAAGGCGCCCTCAACAGGACTTACCTCGCCATCGGCCTCTCCATGTCCCTCAACCTGTCCTCTTTTGCGTCATTTGATCCCACCTCTCTGCTGGCATCCGCCCAGCTGTCCTTGACATACCTCCAGTCGGGGCTTCGACTGAGGGACTTTGAGAACCCGGTGCTGACGTCAGAGACCAACCCGCTGGTTCCGTTCAGGGTTGTGGAGGGGGGCAATGGGACGGGGTCGGTGATGATGATTACCATGCTGTATACGCAGCCTCAGCCGTTGGTGATTGAGGATGGGGTTCAGATTGGGCTGGCGGAGATCGCGGGGGGGGAAGGGGATGAGGGGAGAAGGGGGTTTGATTTGCAGGGGTTTCTGGAGGGGTGCGGGGTGACGAGTGGTGTTGTGGGGAGTGGGTTGGTGATGGTTAATGAGACTATTAATGGGAATGCTGGTGCCGGGGCTGGAGCGGGGGCTGGTGCTGGTGCTGGTGCTGAGGCGGGAGCTGGCGCTGGGGCTGGTGCAGGTGCTGGTGCTGGTGCCAGTGCTGGAGCTACAGCTACCGCTGGGGCTGATGCTTCTGCCACTGCTGGAGCCGGAGCTGGTGCTGGAGCCGGTGCTGCTGGTAACGCAACTGCTGGGGCCGGGGCCGAGGCTGGAGCCGGAGCTGGGGCTGGAGCAGCCGGCAATGCTACCGCCGGTGCCGGTGCCGGAGCTGAAGCGGGCGCTGGTGCCGGAGCTGGTGGTGCTGCCGGGGCTGGAACGGAACAAGTCACCACCATCATCACAACAGGTGCCGATGGCCAGGTAGCTACTCTCACATCTACTATCGCTGCCGCCGGAGCGGGTGCCACTGCTGGGGCTGATGCTTCTGCCAATGCTACCGCTGGAGCAGGAGCTGATGCCAATGCCGGAGCCAACGCCGGAGCCAGTGCCGGAGCCAGTGCTGGTGCCAGTGCTGGTGCAAACGCAGGAGCTGGAGCTGGAGCAGATGCCGCCGTGACAGTCATCACCACCACTGATGCTGCCGGCTCTGTAGCAACCCTCACATCTACCTTGGCTGGCGGCGCTGGTGCTGGCGGAGCAGGAGCTGTCACGGTCATCACGACAACTGATGCTGCCGGGGCTGTTGCAACTGTTACCTCTACCTTGGCTGGCGGTGCAGGTGCCGGTGCGGATGCTGCTGCCAATGCTACTGCCGGAGCGGGAGCGGGAGCGGGAGCGGGAGCTGATGCCAATGCTGGAGCCGGAGCAGGTGCGGCAGCCACTGCCAGCGCCGGGGCCGGTGCCAATGCAGGCGCTGATGCTAATGCCGGTGCTGGTGCCAATGCTGGAGCGGCAGCCAGTGCCACTGCTAGTGCTGGGGTTGCTGCGGGGGCGGGTGCTGATGCCGGAGCTGGAGCTGGAGCTGGAGCTGAGGCTGGCGCGGCTGCTAGTGCTACTGCCACAGCCGGGGCTCAAGCCGGAGCCGGAGCCGGAGCCGGAGCCGGAGCCGGGGCTGGAGCTGGAGCAGACGCCGCAGCTACGGCAACTGCAGGTGCTGGAGCCGGGGCCGAAGCTGGAGCTGGAGCAGGAGCCGGTGCCGGGGCCGGTGCAGGTGCAGCAGCGAATGCAACTGCTACTGCTGGAGCCGACGCTGGAGCCGGTGCTGGCGCAGGAGGTGCCGCGACAATCGCCATTCTCACCACAACCGACGCCGCCGGTCAACCCACCACTATCACCACCACCGTCGCCCCTGGTGTCCTCCCCAACCCGGGCGTTGTTGGTACCGGTGCAGCTGGTGCTGGAGCAGGTGCCAACGCCACGGCGGGGGCATCCAAGGCTCTGACGACACTCACTCAGGAGGTCACCATCACTGTTACTGACGAGGCCAACTCTGCCGTCACGTCTACGATTACTTTTGTGTCAACTATCATGGTTGCTGATTCTACGGGGGGTGACTGCAAGCCTACTGCTGATCCGGTGACTGTGACGGTGACGGTTACTGCTGGGGCGGAGGCGGGGGCTAGTGCTACTGCTGGTGCTGGAGGTGATTCTGGATCTGGATCTAGTTCTGGGTCAGAGGGTGGCTCTGGTTCTGGTTCAGACAAGGGCTCTGGTTCTGGTTCAGACAAGGGCTCTGGGTCTAGCTCTGGCTGCGATGTTTGCGACCAGATCAACGGTGGTGATGATAAAGACGGCAACGGCAACGGTAAAGGCAACGACAATGGAAATGATAAAGGGAACGATGACGGGGACGACAAGAATGGAAATGGAAATGGAAACGGCGGCAACGGTGGTAATGGATCTGACAAGGAGCCATGCGACATTTGCGACAGCGTAACTGGTGGTGGAAATAAGGACAACAAGGATAACAAGGACAACAACGATAACAAGGGCGGCTCTGGCGGTTCCAGCTCTGGCAACTCCGGCTCCGATAACGACAGAGACGACGGCAGCAATGGTGGTAACTCTGGGTCTGACAAGAAGGAGCCATGCGATATCTGTGATAGTATCCACAATGGCGACAACAAGGACGGCAAGGATAAGGGCAATTCTGGCTCTGATTCAGGGTCCGGCTCAGACCGTGGCAGTGTCGACGATGGTCGTGAGAATAAGGATGATAACGACCGAGACGGCAACAACCGTGACTATGGGTCTGGTGGTTCTCGAGGCGGCTCCGGTAATGACGACCAGAATGACCGCGATAATAAAGACAACAAGGGCAACAAGGATGGTATGGATAAGGACAATAAGGATAACAAGGACAACAAGGACAAGGACAACGGCAATGGCAACGATAGAGGCAGCTCTGGTGGCTCCGGCTCTGATAGTCCCTGCAAGAGCGGCGGCGGCGGCTGCGACAGCATGGGCGGCGGTCGTGGAAACAGCACATCCACTGGCGGCTCAGGCTCCAAGGATAACAAAGACAACAAGGACAACATGGGTAACGACCAAGGCAATCGCGACGGCCAAAACGGAGAGAACAAGAACGGCGAGGGCAAAGACCCCAACAGCCCATGCAGCACCTGCAGCGAAGGCGGTTCCAAGACCACAGCAGACGCTGGATCCAACGGCGACGACGACAACAACAACAGGCGTCCTGCGCCCACGTCAACAGCATCTGGTGATGGTAACGCCGACGGGAAAGACGGTAAAGGTAGCAGCGGCGAAACAGGTCCGATAACCTCCACATCCTTGACTGAAACTCCTTCCCCGACGAATGCTGACACGGCTGGCAGCGCACCAACATCAGTATTCAAACTGACGGTAATCTACCCGATCGATGCCACGACGTCGGCTGGGAACGGAACGATACCCGCTGCCGCTCGGGCAGGGCCGAGCAATAACGACTCGCCCAGCGTTGAAACGGCCGCCGCGTTGGGCGCCGAGAGCACCGATGTTCCTTCTAGCTCTGGGCCGGCGATTGTGGTCGTTGGGAGTGGAGCGATGAAGGAGGCTCATCCTGGAACTATTTCGGCCTTGCTCCTTGGGGGAGTTGCCGTTGTTTTCTTTGTATTTTTGTAAATGGAAGGGGAAAGCAAAAGGAAGTGGGGAGGAAGCATTGCATTGGAATGGTGTTTATGGTTGATTCTTTGATTCTTGACTGTCGTATGGGTCTGTATAAAACTATAGATAGAGATATCCCTGGGTACTAGGTAGACTAGAGGTCATGGTGTCTGCGGTCCAGAGCACCGGGTTTTGGTTGGGCGTTTTAAAAGGTTTCTGTGTTCTGAGGCTTGGTTTAGCTTTTCTTTTGATTTTTTTATTATCTTTCTGGTTATAGCTGTTGGTGTTATTGAGCTATTATTTATTGATTTAAGGTGTTGCTCTCAAACCTAGATGGGATGGAGCGATATGATAAGTCAAGGGGCCGAGGCAAGTGAATATGATAGAACCCTGGAAACATGATGCAATGCAGGTGAATAAGATGACCGGCTTCTGCAGACGGACACTCGCAGGGCAGGACTCAGGCTGAGGATTACGCGGGCACAAGGAATTCTCCGGACGTTGCACAAAGAGCAGGCCGACGAGCTTAAAGACGGCCAGTCCCATCTTGGCTGCCAAGACAAAGGAGCAGCCCAACAGGCCCAAGAGATTCCCCCACAGTGGTCCGTGCCCAACAGCCGAAAACCGCCGTCAAAGTGCGGCTCTCTAACTCTGGACGCTTCGAAGCATCCTCCACTCAGCAGTAACCCTGCCTGACAGAAACTCTCACGTTAAAGCACCCCTCCAACCGACCAAGCTTCTACTTTACCACACAAACTACCGACCGACATCACCCAGCCCATGACGTCCGCGCCGACTCTCGATACTGTCCTACCTTCTCAGCAAACTGGCCATAGATAACAGAAACCATAACCTTGTCTACTGTCTCCACAGTTTGACATCGCGCAACCGCATACCTACCTCGCTCTGTAACCGAACTCCCCGAGCTACTACCCTCGTCTTCATCACCAATCTCTCCCTGTGCCAGCACCGTTGCGCGCTTCACACGACAAGATGATGCCCAACCCGCACGTATATGGCCACCATCAGTACCCCCAGGCGGACTCGGCCTGGATGCATCAGCAGACGTCGCACCAGCACCACGTCCAGGCCGCTGCCCAGGGTGCTGTGAATGTGGCCCAGCAGCAATATCACAACCGCTTGGCTGGCGCTCACAATGGCGTCAATGCTTTGGCGCAGAGCCACGCCCAAGAGAGTTCTTTGGAGGCATCCGTCTCTGAGGACAACAGGCGGACACTGCAGTACATCGCCGACCTCCTTGACGAGAACACGCGCGAGGCGGCTTTGTTGGAACTCAGCAAGAAGCGGGAACAGGTGCCCGAGCTGGCACTTATTTTGTGGCACTCGTTTGGTAGGACATTCCACCCCTTGGCTGCCTGGTTATACTGGAGGGACATGATATTGGCATTGGACGTCGGGCTAACAAGTGATGTTAGGGGTTATGACATCGCTTCTTCAGGAGATCATCAGCGTGTACAGCTTGCTGAACCCGTCGCAACTCACTGCGGCGGCTTCTAACAGAGTGTGTAATGCGCTGGCTCTCCTCCAGTGTGTTGCGTCTCACAACGAGACACGCACGTTGTTCCTAAACGGTAAGGCGCGCTGGCTATATATTGTTTTGCGATATGGTTACTGATATCTTCCAGCTCACATCCCGCTCTTTCTGTATCCCTTCCTCAACACGACCTCAAAGTCTCGGCCATTCGAGTATTTGCGGCTTACCTCGCTGGGAGTCATCGGCGCGCTGGTCAAGAATGACTCGACTGAGGTGATCAACTTCCTGTTGACCACCGAGATCATCCCACTCTGTCTTCGCATTATGGAGACGGGATCCGAGCTTAGCAAGACGGTGGCGATTTTCATTGTCCAGAAAATTCTCCTCGACGACAATGGCCTCAACTACATTTGCGCCACATACGAGCGATTCTATGCGGTCGGGACGGTGTTGAGCAATATGGTGGGCCAGCTTGTGGAACAGCAGACCGCTAGGCTCTTGAAGCATGTTGTGCGGTGCTTCCTCAGGTCAGTACCCCTTTGTGGTATTCTACCAGTGTTATGCTGACTAGGTACGCAACAGACTCAGCGACAATGCGAGAGCCCGCGAGGCGCTACGCCAGTGCCTCCCAGAGCCTCTGCGAGATAACACCTTTGCCGCCGTCCTTCGGGATGACGCTGCGACGAAGCGCTGTCTACACCAGCTCGTTGTCAACCTGCAAGAAAATGTAGTCGAACCCAGCGGCCAACTTGGAATTTGAACCAGCACATGCTTTCAGCAACACGAAGAGGAACCCAAGAGCTAACTGAGAATAAGTAGCAGGGAAAGGACATGATGATCGACCGGCTCTATAAATAAGTGGGGATTTCTTTCTTCTCTAGATCCAAGCGACAGTCCCACATGGGACAGCAACACGACGACGCGGCACTGTCTTTATTTGATACCACGACGATACCAGCCACCATCGCATTCATGCGCACACACCACAATGTATATCCACCTAAACAACACATTGCCGATTCAACGGTTTATTCACGGGTTTCATCGATCACGACGGGAAATATCTTGGGGGGGACAGGAAAAGTGTCTTTTTTTCTTCTCTTTCTCGCTTCTCATTAGCGACGGTAGGCCAGGACGAAATGGGAGGGGGGAGTAAGAGAGGGTAATGGGTTTTGGCTCCTTTTGGGTTTCTCTTTGTTATTTCGGGGAAAGACGACGACGGGCAAGTGGGTTTTGCAAAAGCATACCAGCGTATAGGAAGCGAAAGGGTTGCTTCATTCTGAGGGATGAGCAAAACGGTGGCGGGGAAATAAGGGATTTCACGGGAAGCGTCAACACACATATTCATTGCACAGAGCGAGACCAGGAGAGGCAAACGGCGGCGTTTTATGGGAGTTTTTTCCTTTTTTTCCGGGGGGGTTATAACATTCATACACCATGTATATTTTTTAAGGGGGACGTGTTCATTATACTTTACATAGTCTTCATTTCTTCTCGCTTCTTTCATCTTTTTCTCTTTGGGAGTGAAAAGGAGGGTGGCAACGGCTTTTAGCATAGCAAGGGCTGGGAATTGTTTTTACTGGTTTTATTTTTTTTTGACCTGTTTTTTCTTTTGTCTTGATGATTGTGAGATGAATGGGGGAGTTGATGTGAAAAGTGGGTTTTGGAGTCTGGATGTGGGTGTGGGCGTGGGTGTGTGTGGGTGATGGGGGCGAGGACGTTCGAAGGTAAGAAGGTTTGTTGAGGTGACTGAGGATATTTACTCGCAGCTATTTGTCGTTGCTATAACGTATACCATATTTCGTGGAGTAGTGTGGGATCGAGTACTAGGAGGCGGGGTGGTGAATGGGCGATTGGGGGCAAGAGGAGGAAGATGCCAGGGACCTTGATGGGGTAGTGTGAAGATGGGACGGTGGAGGTGCGCATCGGAGGGTGAATGTGGGAAAAAGTTGGCGGCTGTCGTGTTTGTATGATGGTAGAAGGGGAGTGGTTGTATCGGCGGCGTATATGGAGATGGAACGACTGAATATGGAATGAATGGAATGGTTGTGATACCCTCACACTTGGTGTTCTCTTCCTAACAGCAAACCACGTGAGCAAGTGATTCTGAAGGTATCGTGAAGCGGGGTGGTTTTGCTGTACACCTCCCCGCTGCTGACAAGTGAGCTCCAGGGACGGTGACATTGACAAGCTTGGCTTTTTGTAGTCGAAGCAAGGGTTGAAGTTCGGGCACGGATAGTATCGGCCAGGGTTGTCTAGTGTACGCGTAGTCAAGCAGTCGCTGACTTTACATTCATGGACTGGAAAGTTTCTCGAGTAACTCTCATCTCCTCTTGTGAAAAAAAAACCCATTCTCGACAGTTAACCCAAATCCAATAGCTTGACGCTTTTCCCATGGTTATTTCCCCCACTCGCCACCACCCTACTGGGAAACCGCGATGAGAGCATCTGGTTGGCTTGTGGAGGAAACACCTAAAGATTGGCACTCACACGGGCACCAAACAAGCCACCCAACCCACATACCCGGAGCTAGTCGCTTGAAATGGGAAAACCAGCGAGAGAGTGACACCAAGATATGGTATCAATCTGTTATCAATGTCCCAGATGCTCAAAGAAGACCAAGAGGTAACAGCCGGGTCGGATGGTCAGCTACCAATTCGGATTATCCGCATGACCACTTCTAGAGGTGTCTAGGTTCACCAAGGCGCTAGGTAGTTCGTTACGACGTCACTTTTGCCCTCTTCGTTGAAGATGGAAGTTCGCTACTAAGGTATGCAGCAGTTGTCCCCGCAGTTGGGTGCAACGGTTCTTCAGCTGCCCACGTCGAAGAACAAAAGGATTATGTTGAAGATTGTGAACCTACCCCGCGATCTTACTTATCCCGAGGTGTTAGATTTTACACTACGCGCCAATGGGATGATGTTCCTGAATGGGACGTGTCTTGCTGCTGCGAGATTGCATCACCAGACATGCCACTTCCACACCACACACACACACACACTGGACACGGGAAAAAGCAATAAAAAACCAAGGTGCTGATCGATGCTGCAGGCGGGTAGGTATTGGAAGGGACGGACGGGAAGCGAATGCGCTAAGGTGATGATAGGTTTATGCTTGCCAGGGGTGCAGGAGCCGCCCAGACTTTGACCGTCGTTGCTTCCTAGACTTGGAGTGGTTGACTAAAAAAGCGGATAATGCTGGGCAGGTACTCAGGAGAAGGAAAGTATCACGAGGTTGAGAGAAAGGAGTAAAAGAGAAGGAACGAGCGACGACTGACTGACTGACTGCGGGGTTCTGAGTGTTGGAGAGGTGAGGAGGGAACCAAGTGCAACGTTTGTCCGTATAATATGTGCACTTACAGATAGTGACAACAGCGTTACATTCTCGACTCACTAGATTCCTGTCAAGGCTGGTCATAAATGGAAACCACGTCCGATCGACATGCCTTTTTACTGGGAAGGGGTTCAACATGCCCACTTCCCGGAATATCCTTTTGCGGGGAAGACACTACCCACCACCCTTTGCGCGCCGACAGGCCGTCGTGGAACCAATAATGCATCGACAACTTTTGGGGTTTGGAGATAACTTGACCAGGAATAGGTGAGGGTAAGAGCAGGGGGGGGAGGGGGATGTTACATACACTTGGCCTTGTTAGCTCGAGGTGGCCCATTTCGTGCAAGTGACCACTGAGACAGGTTGTATGAGCGACGGTGACCTTGACTTGCCCGTCATGGAACTTTGTTGACCAATCTCGTTGGGGAAGTGTGTCGGGTGGTCGAGATTGGGGAAACAGGAAAAGATCGGTTAGATTAAAAGCTGGACGACCCCCCCAAAACGCGACCACAAGAACAGCCACCTCCCTCCTCTTCCTTTCTTTCTTTCTTTCTGTCTCTCTCCTAATCGATCGTTCACTCGATCGGTCTGGTCAAGTCAGTCACTACCATCATGCCACCAACCAGGGGAAGGACCATTGTGTCCACGTTCACCACCCTCTTTCTCTTCGCTCTTCTTGCCTTCGCCCAGCTGGTCACCGCCCTTCCCAGCAGTCAACATGGCTCCCAGAAACGAGCAGCCGGTGACAAGTACTTCATTGGCGTGGGGAAAGCAGATATCACCGGCCCTGTGGTAGAAATCAACTTTGCCGGCTATGCAGACACCGCTCAATCTGGCACTGGTCTTCGCCAGCGTTTGTATGCCCGCGCCTTCATCATCGGTGAAGTGTCCAACCCCGCCAACCGCTTTGTCTACCTCATTCTGGATACCATGTCGGGTGATACTGCCGTCCGCCGTGGGATTTTGGAGGGACTCGCTGCCCAGGGCACAGGGTACAACATGTACAAGGCCGGCAATGTAGCCGTCACCGCCACGCATTCACATTCGGGCCCGGGTGCTTGGTTCAACTACCTGCTTCCGCAAATCACGAGCTTGGGATTCGACAAGCAGAGTTACAAGGCCATCGTTGACGGAGCAGTGTTGGCGGTCAAGAGGGCGCATGAGGGCCTTCAGGAGGGTTACCTCGACTTTGGCACGACCAGGATCGAGGACGCGAACATCAACCGGAGTCTGTACTCTTACTTGGCCAACCCTGCCGCGGAACGGGCTCAGTATGGGGATGATAGCGTGGAAAAGATTATGACGCTGTTGAGGTTCCAGCGGGCGTCGGATGGGAAGAATATCGGGGTGTTGACTTGGTTTCCGGTCCATCCTACTTCTATGCAGGGGAATAACACGCATGTGACGGGGGATAATAAGGGGTTGGCGGCGTATTATTTTGAGAGGAGTGTGAGAGGGGATAGCTCGGTCGCGGACGGGTTTGTGGCTGGGTTCTCGCAGGCGAATATGGGAGATTCGTCACCGAATGTGCTGGGGCAATGGTGTGATGATGGATCGGGACAGATGTGTGATTTTCAGACGAGCACCTGCGCGGATGGGAAGTCGCAGTCTTGCCGGGCAAGGGGACCGGCGTTTGAGAAGCTGGACTTGGGCGTGGCGAGCTGTGAGATTATTGCGCAGAGGCAGTTTACTGGGGCTAAGAGTCTCTATGTGAGTTTTTCTTTTTTCCGCAACACTGAGACTGTGAGCTGACAATCGTGTAGACTTCTCTCACCTCTTCCTCCACTCCTGTCAAGGGCGCCTCTGTTCGCTCGTTCCACTATTTCCAAGATATGCGTTACTACACCTTCCCGCTCGCCAACGGCACCCTCGTGCAAACCTGCCCTGCCGCGTTGGGACACTCCTTCGCTGCTGGTACGGCTGACTGGCCGGGAGCGTTCGACTTTACTCAGGGTGACTCGGGCGCGCCCAACAACCCGTTCTGGTCTGTCGTCGGTGGCTTGCTCAAGGCCCCCTCGCCCCAGCAGAAAGCCTGCCAGGAACCCAAGCCTGTCCTTCTCAATGTCGGCGAGATGGACGTTCCCTATGCCTGGACCCCGAATATTATGGATATTCAATCGTTCCGTGTGGGGCAGTTCATCATCGTCGTTTCTCCGGTCGAAGTGACAACCATGGCTGGCAGGAGGTGGAAGTCTGCGGTGAAGGACGCGGCTGCCTCTCAGCTGTCGTTGGGAACCGAACCCTATGTCGTCTTGGGCGGTCCCGCAAACACCTACTCGCACTATCTGACCACCCCAGAGGAGTATCAGATCCAGCGATACGAAGGAGCTTCGACTCTCTTTGGTCAGTGGGCGCTTCCCGCGTTCGTCAACTTGACCCTCCGCGGCCTGCCTTATCTCTCGTCGTCATCCAGCTCCCAACCGACTTTCGGCTCCCCAGCGCCCCCAGACAACCGCGAGAACTCCCTCAGCTTCATCACCGGCGTTGCTTTTGATGCCGAGCCCATTGGGAAGAAATTCGGAAGCGTTCTCACCCAGCCTGCCGCGTCGTATACTCGTGGTCAGGTAGTCAGTGTCAGATTCCAGGGGGCGAACCCAAGGAATAACTTGAGACTGGAGGGGACGTATGCTGCCGTGGAGAAGCAGGTCAGTGGACAGTGGACAAGAGTCCTGAGTGATGAGGATTGGAGGTTGGTGTATACCTGGAAGAGGACCAACTGGGCTCTGGGGCACAGTGAGGTTACCATTACCTGGGAGACGAGTGCGACGGAGGATGGCGCGGGGACGTACAGGGTGAGGTATTATGGGGATTCAAAGCCGTTGATTGGGAGCATCAAGGCTTTTGAGGGGGTGTCGAATAGCTTTACCCTGAACTAAAGGGATAATAAAGGAAGAAGTAACGAATGAGATAATGATGAATGATCAAGATGGTGATAATGTTGTGGCTAGAAATTGATGCGACTTTGTATGTGAAGAGTGTACAGACGGGTTAGTAAGGGTGCGAGAGAATTTCCAAGTCTGAGTGATGGAGATAGTAGAGCGCGACCTAGGTAGCCGATTAAACACGCAGCTGCCTAGCAACTCCCGATTAACTTACCTAGGAGACTCGATAGCGATGAATAGAGTCGCTAAAAAACGACATATTGAAGGTTGCGAATTGATCAGTGGTATACGATACCTAGACAGCAGCTGAAATGCCAATGTAATCGACAACCTCATCATTGTCGAAACAATTTGAGATAATTGACAACTGGTCGCTGAGATAATCGACCCTGTCGCGGTGGTTAGTCGCAGTCGCTGAAGTAATCGAGGACCACATCGCCGAGAAAGCTAGGGATTCGACTGCTGAAGTAATCGACGACCTCATCGCTAAAGTAATTGACAACTCCATCACTAAAGTAATTGACGAGCTCATCGCCGAGAAGGCTAGCAATTCGATTGCTGAGGTAATCGACGCCCTTGTCGCTGAAGTAAGCGACGACAACCTCATCGCTGAAGTAGTCGACAACAACATCATCATCACCACCTTGCCAATCGACAACTTGATTGAATGACAGGGGAACGACAAAAAGCGACTTTCAAGTCGAGAGCGGTCTACCTAGGTACCTAAGTAAACAGTATGTAGGTAATGTAGTTGACAGTGAGCTTACGTTGATTCTGGACTAAGCAAGACACTGTAACAGGCAACTTCGACAAAAGGCATAAATTAACCCGCTCGTTCGACAGCTCAGATCGGAGGACAGTTTGGTTGGTGGATAGGTTACTAGGTGCCTTTCTAGTCTACAACTTGCTTCAAACCTACAGTTCGATAGGCTGTCAGCTTGGAGCAAGGCTCGGATGTGGACTCGATAGATACGTACCTAGGTTAATCGACTACTCGACAGACAGACTCCTTATTCGATAGACTATCCATTGACAGACTACCCCATCGACAGTCTACCCCATCGACAGACTACTCATCGACAGACTACTCGATCGACAGACCACCCCATCGACAGACCATCCCATCGACAGACCACCCCATCGACAGACCACCCCATCGACAGACTACCTCTGGATAGACAGTTCAATCAACAACTCGATGGCTAAACTGCTCCAATCGGGTTAATCACTTGCCCCACAAGGAGTTCTTAATCGACTCGGTCGATTCAGGAACCGACAAGTTGAGGGGGGAACAGGAATATAGAACAGGATAACGGACCAAGCCACAGTTGGGTATCTACCTAGAATACTTACCCATCTCGGCAGCCTGTTTCATTTGTAGTTGTAGACGAGGTATATTGAAGACAGCTACTTCACTCTTAGCGTTCGGCTATGTGTGACTTCCGTGTTGAACGGAAGTGAAGTAATGTACTGTTGGTAAGGTAAGGTTGGGGGTGTCTGTCTCTCGTTTGCGGTGTTACACTATAGGCGTGTTAACATCTAGACGGTGATCGACAACTGTGGCTTTCTCTTTTTTGTTATGGAGGGGCAGAACTGAGTATAGATAGGTACTGGTGATTATACGGTCAGTTTTCGTCTTGGTTCGCAGTCAGTGGGCACGAGGGAGGTTAGCTAGTAGAGTTGGGAAGACGGCGGGATGAAGAGTTTGTTTGTTTGGATCTTTCAACTCGAACGGTCGATGGATAGGCAGGTACCCCTAAGTGGCTAGCGAGGTATACTTGGAGGGGGACGAGGATCGACCATCGGGGATCTAATTATCAACGCTCGAGTATAGTGTGGATAGAGAGGATCTTAGGTCAGACACTGGGGTTGGTATCTGCGGTACCTACCTAGTTAGGTAGGTAGAAAAGAAGGGTGTGCTCAGAAAGGGATCATTCGTGCCATCTGTCGAGGTTCCGTCATCTCTGAATACGATGCGTGCGAGGAGATGTTGGCAGAGGGATCGGTTCCTCTTTGTCTGCAGGTGGTCAGTGGTGGGTGGTACTGGATGAGGTGATCTGCTTGCACGCCAAGGTTGCGGTTGGTGTGAGGGTGATGAGAATGCTTGTGAATGGTGCGATTTGCTTTGTGGGATCTATATTTCTCGGCAGACTGTCGAATATGAATGAATCCATGGAAGCAGGAAGCAGAGTGGTGTGATTCTTCCACACAGGTGAACGCCAGCCTGAAAGACTGGGGCAATGTGAAGATGCTCTCGATGGATGCGAGTGGTGCGGTTGCGTTGAGCATAACGTTTCAACATTGGAGGCCAGGAGAACGATACGAGTGTGGGAGAATCAAGGCATAGGGAAGTACAAGAGTAATGGGGGGACACGAGCAAAGGGGGATGAGGTAAGCTGAAGTCTCGGCGGGAAAAAGGGGCAAAAAGGGGTAAGCCAAGGGTTGGGGTTATAGCCCACGATTGTAAACAAACCCCTTGTGCAAGCCCTCCCTCAGCGTATCTTTGTCAAACTACCGCAACAGGCTACCCCTATCTGGTTTATATCCATTTATCATCTACAATTTAAAGATACTGTAGCTGAAACGTCCCTGTTCTGCGTGAACAGCTCCCCTATCAACCTCTTCAGCCCCCTGCTCGGCATACGATTGACGTACTTCCCTAATGACCAGTCATCAGATCATTATGCCTAAGGTACCTAGCCGTCACCCGTCCCCCCCTTCGTCACCCCGTCACCCGGCAGACAAGAGATATGCTAATTCCCTCAAATTCTCTGCCACTCAGCAGACAGATCCTTATCCATTCAAGTGCCGACCCGTGGTTTGCCCTCTGCTCTGTGCTGGCCTGCCTTTTCTTGATCATCACAGCCGGCATCGACTCCCGGGATCGCCAAGCCTGGTGTGGTTCCTCTCTGTTTTCTTACCCCATATTTTTTCTCAAGGGGGTCTGTTGATCCACGCGTCTGGACACCAAGATGTAAGGGAGAAAAGAAAAGGGTGGTATGGCGAAACAAAACGTGGCAGGGGATCTTGTTGCGAAATGACTTGCCGTCCCGGTTCTTGGTGGTGTGTTTTTTGTGCTTGGGTACCTAGCAAAAGATAATTTTGTCTTGCATGATCTGATCTGCGTCGGTTCGGCTGTGAGTGTTTTGTCTAGATCAGAAAAAGAAAAGCTAGAGGGGTTGTAAACGGTTTACTGAGCTTGGCTTTTCCTTGTGATGTGAGTGATTGTAAGTGGGGATGTCGAGGGTGCGATCCTGACCGTGCCGGGGTGGATACAGGATCAGAGGGGTTGGTAGGGGGGAGAGGCCTTGGGCGGACGGTTTAGTCCGCAAAAGGCGGAGGAGGGGCTTTCAGTAGTTGATGGCTTTTGCTTCATCTCTCCGATCGATTGTCCATGGCACATGACGAGATACATGAAAGGCCCAGCTTTAAGAGCAGAGGTTTACTTTTCTTCAGTTAGACTATGAGCAACAACTTGGTTGACAACGACAAAGGTCTATGATAGATTTGATCACGGTATTGAAGTTTCGAACAAAGTTCAATCAGTCAGAATTTAACGGGCAATAATGCCGGTAACGACAGCTCAAATTGGGTTGTTGTTGTCCATGTATCATGAATAGCAACATTCCCCTACCCCAATCATATCCGTGAGAATATCAGAGCCTGCCATTCGTCTCCCATCCATCCAATCGTCTGTCTCTGACCGTTAAGAAATGCTTCCCGTTCCAGATGCAAAAAAAAGAGCTCCCTGAGCATTCCCAAGAAAAGGCTCCGTATCCGGCTTCCATGTTCTAGGAGTCGTATCAATCCATCAAGCCGTAACGCCTCTCCCATGTTTGTATCTTTGTTTTGTTTGTGTCCTTAACATCTTAGCCAAAAGAAAAACCAGCGATATGTGTATATGCCAAATAAAAAAATGTAGTGAAAACCAAGTTCCTGTCCCTGCTTGAAGTCCTAAGCCCTGCAAATCGATCGAAGCTGGTGAGAAAACGGTCGTGCAAAACGCCCTGATAATGGGGTATCATATGCCTAAAAGCACCTTCCGTGAACGGAGAAAAAAAAGATGAAGAGAAGAAAATAAATTGTCGCTCAATGCATCCGGAACGCCGAATCCCTGCTGCGTGACACAGATTGAAAGAAAAAGAAAAAGAATATGCTCGGCATCTCGGTGTGATGGTTGCCGCCGAGTGTTTCAAGATACCATCGCTCGATCTCGAGCAGTTGGATTACCCGTCCATCTCGCACTGAAATCCAACCGAGATGTTGAACTGGTGGCTGTTGAACTGCAACGGGATCATGGTCAGGTAGTTGTTGAATTTTCGACCATCCTTCTTGAAGTTGGTGACTGGGATTTGCAGCTCGAAGTTCCGGTCCACAGCTTTGCGCATCTTTTTGATCGTCTTGTCGTCGACGTATTTTCGCACTGATTTGGGCTTGACTTGCCCACCAGGGGCTTGCATGAACCGGCAGTTTCTCTCCAAGACCTCGGGTCGATTGTAGCCTGTCAGTTCCAGGAAGGAGTCTGATGCGTAGATGATAGGCTGATCGGGTCGCAAAAGGTCGCAGACGATGATGGGACATGACATGTCCACAGCTCCGATGTTAACCTGTGGGTTTGGTCTTGAGTGGAGAGAGATCTGTTGCACAAGGTTAACCATCTAAACGAGGGTCTAGGTATATGGAGAGGGAGTACGAACAAGCACCGACATGATGTCAAGACCGCTGTTCGAATACAACCCGGGAAAGATGATGGGATCGTAGGTTTGCGTATCCAGCTGCCGTCCTCCATAGTGCTAGAATACCCGGTAAGCAGGGGCGGACCATAAGGATGCTAGAATGCTGTCTACCTCGATGGCGCGACCCTCCCACGAGTTTCCCTCCCACGTATTGACCTGATTGCTCATGATGGGCGTCACGGTGGAATTGAGAGCCAGTGGCACTGTGGTGTACGAGACCGGTTCTGGAACGAGTAAAAGTCCCCTTCACTAACAAGACATCCAGGTAAGGCGAGTGACTGGGTATATGTCCGAGGCCTCGCGCTCGTATGCTGGATGATGGCCTAACAATGGGTTAGGAACCCCGTTGTGTAACCTGCTCCGTCACCTGATCTTGCTGGCTGATGGAATTCCGCTTGGTTTGGGGACGGCTGAGAAGGGCTCCTAATCTGGACGATGATGCTGACTGAGGAGTGGCGGACAAGGGAAGAGAAGTTGGTGGTAGTCTTGAGAGAGGACCGGAACATGAAGATATATAATTCAAGAGGTCAATAAGGTACTCCGACACAGAAGCCATGGCCCAGTGGTCTGGGTAAGGCGACCACAAAGTCTGCGTGGAATCGAGATCCACGGAGTTTTGTTGGCAGGGACGAGGGCCGTGTGAAATCGGACGGGATGACGGAAGAGTTGTGACAAGGCGGCCAAAGCTTCCCGAGCTTCAGATCGCAGGGAAACAAAGACCTAACGCAGAGATATTGCCAGGCACGGGGTAGACCTGAGAATGACAACAACAGGGCGTGGGCCAATTGCCGCGGGGGAAAGGGGGACTTCCCAGGGCCGACGCCGTTGATGAATCACGATCCCAAAAACCCATACTGAGCTGACCGAGTCGCTGTGTTCCCCTACGTGGCCCAGGGTGGCATTTTGGCCCATGTTGGAGGGGCCAGCAGGCCTTTGGCGGTCTCGGTGCATGGTCCTGATCGCTGGATGCATCGGCAGCTGTTGTGATCGGAGTGATCTCAACGGACGGTCTAACAGCCCCCCCCAGCCATGCGGGTGGTCGACGATCTGGATCCAATGGACCCTACACCCCAGACCCCTGCCTAGGAACGCCAGAAATGGATCCCGATGGGGACTAGGGGAGCTTGGGGCGGTTATCCCATGCCGATGTGCTCTGGTTTCCCACCAGGGTCAGATAGGGAAACAAAACAACAGCATCTGCACCCCAGGCCATGCTTTCTTCTGCTCTCGGGCCACGGAAACGCGCGAGACGAACAGCAAAAGAGCGGGAAATGGCAACTCTGCACGACTGTCAGAGTGTCTGGGTGCATGAACAAACAGATCATTGGCAGGGCGGAATGGAAGGTGCTGCGGGAATGACGATAAGGGTTGCGCTGACGGGCTCGGCGATCGCTGCAACAAAACGGTTCTCATCCAGATCCGGGGCCATCGAGCATTAAGCCTTGGATCGGCCCAAGGAATCGGTTCCACGCTTTCCCCCAAAGGCAACGCTCACAACGCCGCCAGCGCTCCACCACTGCAAACTATCTGTATGGATAGACAGCATCGACCCACATCGCTCAACGCATACACAGTATGGCACTTTCTCTTCCGTCTGATAAACTGGCCGTGTGGTATTGGCACTGGATACGAGCCTGAGCAATTCAGACAGGTCAGCCATTGCAGAACTTCTTTCTATTCACAAGTAGCAGGATACCATGACGGAACAAGCCGTATGACAGTACGGGGGTGTAGACCGCTATCCTCCACGAAGAGTTGGAATTGGATTTGATTCCTCGTTTCCAGGTGCATGAAGGCAGGCGCCGTGCATCATCACAACCTAATGTCACATGGCCCAGATGTGAGAGGTGAGAGGTGAGAGGTGAGCTGATGACAAGCTGACTTTGAGACTACCGTACCTACTCCTGCGTTCCCAGTCTGATAGCATCGGCGACATCAACAAGAGGTTGGCCGCCCCTTTCCACGGCGCAGGGTACCACGACGCACGGGACCTGGCCCGTTACACATCTGGGCATTCTATCAAGCAGAAAGCTGGTCGGGCCGACACTTCGATCAGGCGGGGGCGGGTCGTGATCGCACAAAGAGAATAAGAGATAACGGTGAGCTGCCAGTGTGCCGTTGGTCGCGCGGCAGGCGAGGGGATCGCATTCTCGATAGATGAAGCGACGGGAAAACGACGGGAACGGAAGCGAAAGGAATGGGAGAATCAACCGACCTTGCCGCGCCCTTGCCTTGCTTTTTTTGGTGATGGCGGCGTCTGGGATGTCTCGGGCCTCAGATGGGCAGCCTGACACAGGTGCCGGAAGAGGCAGCCTTTACGACTTCATCAGTTCCTTTTCCGTACACCTGGTTCCTGGTACGGATAGGACAGAGCATGTAATAGGGATCCCGGCTTCCAGCAGAGCCGCCGTTGCAGGTTCATCAGGTTCGTGAAGCGTGGGATCCAAGCCGATGTCGTCAGAAGCGCTCCGAGGTCTCGGCCTTCCATCGACATGAGGCTGAAGACGACATGGGGATTCTGGCAGCTGCTCACCTTCGGCCAATTGAGGTTGACAGCGGTGCAACTCAGCCAACGGGGAGGGCCCCAGCTCTCGGTCAGTTCCGACAGCCGAGAATTTAAGCCACATATGGTAAGGTGGCTTGCGGACCCTATCCCTCTTGGCGTTCAAACCTTATCTTGGCCAAGAAATCACTTTGGCAGGGGGCGGGGCAGACGCGTCTGGGTATCGTTGCACACGCGTTATGCCTGACCCCTCAATCAACGAAAAGCACCGATTTTTCCAGAAGCCGTCAACTATCAGATTTCGCCGATCTCCATCCCTCGGAGGAAAGCCCGTCTATCTGGTTTTCCTGGACCGATAAACGCAGTCATCCGTCCTCAGGTTCTACCCGACAGAATACGGCCAAACAACTTCGGGATACACAACCGGTGATTGAACTCAAGTCCGTCGACTTACTTTGCCGCGATTCAGCACTCTAGGAAACCATAACCTAGTGATCTCGTCAATCGGATCCCACAACTTCCAAGGTCACCATGCCACGTCTACTGCAACGCTCGCGGCCCTCCGAGCCAGCGCCTGCCAGGTCGGCCGGGTCCGACAGCATCGCCCTGCCCGACTACGAGCCTCCAGCGTTTCCGATGAATGACGATAACAAAGCGAAACTGGAAAGACTGGTCGCGTCTCAGCGGAACGACAGCGATGCGAGACAATACGAGAAGCACCTGAACGAAGGTTCAAAGAATCTGATCAAAGCTGTCGGTAGCATCAATGATGTGCTTTTTCAGCGTCGGAAGCAGCTCGCTCGGCACGTAGAGAAGCGTATGTCAGAAGGCATTGAAGACAAGAGCGAGGCAGAGAGAGAGCTCGAAGAATACGTCGCGGAGCTAGAGGCAACCGTCAGCGCACTGACGGACAAGTCGGAGAGAGCCCTGCGGCGTGTGATAGATTGTCGTGCCGAATTCGAAGATACCAAAACAGTTCTTGAATCCGTGGTAGAGACAGTAAAGGCTCAGCAACCTCGACCCGAACCAAAACCCAAGAAAGAGAGACGGCAGCGAGCCGCCAACGATGACGACGAAGATGATGACGAAGATGATGCTGAGGACGAAGAGGTGGAGGAAGCTGAGGATGTTCTCCCAATAATTGGTGTCGTCGATGCTTTGAAGACATCTCGAAGGGTTAAGATGGCAGAGTACTCCAGACTATCTGCATACGATCGATATGCCGTTCACAACGACTACATCCCCTTCAAGAGAACGTGGCACGACGCCATGCACCCCGATAACGAGATTCCGCTACCGGATCCTTCCACTTGGTTTGACGAGCATGGCAACCCAGTCAAGAGTGTTGCCGACGTCGAGGAAGATGATGATCTTGTTGTGGAGCGTGAGATTGTCGACCTCAAGTGCCCCTTGTCATTGCAGACTTTCACATTACCATACAGCAACCACAAGTGCAAGCACACATTCGAGAAAGATGCCATTATGGGATTTATACGATCTACCGGCGGCAAGGCACAGTGCCCTATTCCGGGTTGCTCAAAGGTACGGATCCAATTTGCGCATCTTGTCTCGTGATTCTTACCATGCTAATCTGTTCTTCCCCTCTAGGAGCTTACGATCACCGACCTGTACCCAGACGAAGTCATGCTCCGAAAGATGAAGCGGGTGGCAGAGGCTTCGAGACGGAATGTTGACGCAACCTCAGATGTTGAGCAGGAGGAGGAAGATGACGACCCCGATGCCAGCATGGTCATCGGGCGCACAAACAATATCAAGAGGGAGAGGAACAACCGCCACATGGAAGACATCGACGAGGACTAGGTACGAAGTGATTGAATCTATGACTATTACTCTACTACGGAAAAATCACACCAGCCCCGGAGACAATTCAACGCCCCCACAAACCCCGAAAATGAAAGAAATTTTGTCCCCTGGACTCCGAGTATCTCACAACTTGCTGTCGCTTCTGTCGAATTATTCTTCGCGTCCTGTTTCCGCGGATCACCTACCCCCGAGCCGCTTGGCTGCGAAACCCCCAGCTTTAATAATACAAGAGATTTTGACACCACCACAACGAAATCAGGCCATAACTTATACAAAAGAAGTTGGAAGTGCAGTGGGGGAAATGTAGAGACCAAAAGGTACCAGGGATCAACGCCTGGAGTAGTCGAACGAGTACCCATAACCGATGTGGGCAGACTGCTCCTGGAAGCTTTGGGGATTTGGCGAAGTCTGGACAGAGACCAGCGCATTGCCCGCTCGGTGATGATAGGTGGACATCTGGTCAGATGGGTAACCAATGGGCTGGTGGTGCGAATATGCACTGTATGTAATGGGTGACAGGTGGGTATTCGTTTCGGCACTGGGATGGATGGGCATCATGCCGTATTGGCCGTACTGGACGGACGGTTCTGACTTGATGTAAGGGCTAATATACGGAGATTAGCTATCCAAATATGGGCAAGGTGGCCGGAAAATTTTGGAGCATGGAGCTTCCAGTAACCAAAAGACTCACCCTCCATATTCATTCGACTGTGTCGTCGTGCTGGATCCCGGATGGTACAGGTCGGTTGGGGCCATTGCTGGTGAGCTTGCCTGGTATCTGTTGTCGTCGAGTTCCGGGCTCTGGTGAGGTGAAAGATATCGCGTGTCGTCTCCCTCCCCATCCTCGCCCATGGAATTACCGCGTCTGCGACGAGAGTACTTCTGGATTCCCCACTTATCAAACCGTGACCGATAGGCCCGGATGCTGCAAGGAGTGGTTAGACATCAATGGGCGTCACATCTTGATGGAGGAGGGAAGGATGACATACGATGCATTGAAGCGGTACCTCTCTTCCATGAGCTTCTTGACCTCATGGAGTGGCTTCCTGTTGTCCCGGTACTCGGCTATGATGATCTCACGGTACTGTTCCCACGGTTTCGTCATGATGGGCAGCAACTGGCGAGTGTGATTGACACGGGGAAGATTGTTGATTTGACACGAAGTGCTCTAAAGCTGCTAAGTTCAAACACACCACACTGACGAGGCTGTTGAAGAATGAATATGTTGTTTCGGTTGGACAAGAAGACGATGATCTTGAGCTAGTTATGTTCCGTCTGGTCTCCTCGATCAATGGTGGCCACACACGATGTGATATAGACGGGTCAGCGGCTGTCTCTGCAGATCAAGATTGACGTGGACCGTTTAACCTAGGCCGACATATTGAACTGGGCTTAGCACATCGTGCAGCTATGTTGGGGGTCTTCTCTACTGTCAAGCCAATCGGTACTGGCATCCATGAGAGCCTCACAGGTTGGCCACTTGGCCGCACTGTCGAGGAATCAATGTTCGTGGGGCTCGACCAACAAGGCTGTGGTGGTGTGTAAAACGCCGGTAGGACGGCGGTGACGTCCACCAAATCCCAGAAGGTACATACATCAACCTCGATGCTCTTTTAGCTCCCTTCCAGCAATTTCACATCACTCTGATGATGAGGCTCAGGTACCAGAGAGCCTTTCAATACACTCACAAAAGGCATGTCGAGGCATTCCGGGGTGGCTGCGAGTAATTTGCTAGCTCGTCTTCCAAGACCGTGCCTTGGCCACAGAAATGGTGCCAGAGCTGGGGAAGGAGGGTCGGAAAAGGTACCAAGCAACGGGCCGGCGGCAGAGAGAAGACAAACCACTTGAACGAGGCTGGATGAGCCTCTCCCCCCAGTCGAATGCCCATCTGAGATTTGAATCTGTCTGAGTGTTTCGTCCCGTCACAGGCCTGGGTGGCATGCTTCCGCAGTGACAACAACACCACACCCTTTTCAAGTTAGCTGGCGAATCAGCATTGACGCCCCAGAGTCCCCGGGAACACGTTCACTGCCAGCCTCAATTGGAGAAACCCCCATATGCCGGATTGGCTGGTGGATATCGAAACGTGACACCGGTACCGTTATTTACTCCTCACAGTCCCGCCTCAATTGAACGAATCGATAAGAACGACCATGCTCCCCTCGGGACTCATGCGAGAAGCCGCACACAACGCATTCTTCGGTGAGCATCGGTTCTTGTCAAGCAGCTTCGGACCTGTAAATTGGCATGCCATTAAAGCCTGATTGATACCCAAGCCAGCGAACTCTTAAATGCAGGGCGCATGACAACGCACATGGAAACCATACCTAATCGACGTCAACGGGATTTAGAAAGCTTAGCTAAAGAGCAAACAACGACAGTATCTCACCTTGAATACGTCTGTCTCTTCACCTCAGAGTCACACCAACACACCATCAACTTCCTTCTTCGTCGAGTCACCACCATGATGATCTACAGGGACAATTCGATTTCAGTGGCTCTTCATGCCTTGGACTTTCGTTCCACGCAATCAGATCTGTCATCATATGGGCCCGATGCAGTCTAATAAGGTGTGGCTTTGCTTCTTCGGCAACGTCATGATGCCTTCCTTGCTTGCCGCACCTAAAGGCGGAATGGCCTGGGAAAGGACGGGAAGTTACCTAACCTTGGCGGGCGTAGCTCCATCCAACCAACTGCCGAGCGACCTTGCCCTTCTTTCTTTCTCCAGCTCATCACCACATTTTCGTCCCTGCCGTCACTTGCACGCTCTCAACTTCTTTTACAGCCACAGCCAGACAACAGGCAACGCCCTTTCGCTGTATTACCTTCCAGAAACAGACTGTCAAGAAGCCACCCTATCTCGATTGCTTTGCAACCGCCTGAAACGCACCCTATCTCGACCAAGCTGTGCCCCAGACGTGCCGGAATAGCTGCACTTTTCTCGTACGACGACTGCCTGAGATGCCCAGCTGTGGATTCATTCCAGAAGTCGGTCTATGAGCTGAGAAAGGCCGGATCCCACAAATTGGGTATCCCGGCGCAATTCTCGCTGCTTTTCTGTTTCGAAGATCCCGACGCCCCCAACGCCGAGAGTTTAAGCATATCCGCTGCGCCGTTGATCCGCGCGCTGCCTTATGGGAAGAACTTGAGACCACAAAAGGTGGAGGGACGGGTGCCGCGGGGAAGCCGGCCCTAGGGGGCTCACATGCCTACAGCTTGATGTTGATCTGGCTGCCTTCTCCGAATGCCTTCTCTTCGTGGCCCTCGCCCTGCGCTGCCTGCTCATGGATCTAATCATTCGGAAGCACGTTCTTCGCCAGTCGTGATGCTGGGGCTTGCGAGGGGATGACGAGGGCATCCTTGCCAGGCTCTCACTCGATGGAGGCACGACACGAATTACTCTGGAGAACAGGACAACTGACTTCGAACGACAAAAGAAGGCGGTTTCGAAGACTGACTCTGCTCAGGGCAACGATTCATATCAAGATCCTGCTTCTAGAACATCAGTCAAAATGCACAAATCGCCCAGGCCCCTGTCTGCCGCGGTTGCCCCGTCACATCTCATGCTAGATTCAGGGGGCTCCTTTACCAAGTAAACAGAGCACTTGCCCACTTGCCGGATTGTAAATCTTGGACACTCACAACTGGCCTCGCCGGATTCCTTTTTTGGGAGCTCATCTGGAGGCAAACATCAAGTGTCCCCACCTCTATTTCCTCGACACGAGCCTCATCACCACAACCGCCAAAAGCGCTTAATCTCCACCATGATTACTGTCTGCTCTCGGATACTGACCGCTTTCTTTCCTCAAAACCAATGCCAACACTGGTAGTTTTGAGCCTCCATTCACTAAACCGAAAGTAATACCGAGCAGCCAAGATTGAGGTTTTGCCAACGAACAAATGATAGCATCATCCGCCCGCCGTTTCATCAAGACTAGGCCTGCTCTCAAGCGGCCACCCACTCCGCAAACAAACCACGAATTATGTGTAAGTCGGCACGTTAGGTAGCTTTTTTCGACTTATCTTGGCCCCTCTACTCGAAAATCAGCGGTGAGGAATAGGGTGTGGCCGCCTCTGTAGGCCACACACCCACTTCATATCACGAGACTCCCAAGGCGACCAATGAGAACACCATACGTATAGCCAGGCTGAGGAAGAGTTTTGTTAACATTGATCGACATCCACAAGCCGTCGAACACACGTTCGCACACACACCAGCTACTAACCTGTAACTCGCTTGCCCAAGTACGAAGGTAGGTAAGCCCATGCAAACACTCAGCCATGAACCCATGTCGAACCTGCATCCGGACGGATACCAAACTACCCACCACCGGGCTGAAGCAAGATACTTCCCAGCTACGTGACTGACATCGAAGCAAAACCTTGAACACGTTGCACAATGACTGCTCACTAGCTCATACGTTAGGCAAGCGAGGTAAGGTAGGTTTATGCAAACACCATACTCAGCCATAATCGCTATGCGTCTCAACGGGGATATCCTCACCGGGGAGGCGCTGATACACTTACATCGGGCCGTTGGCCAATGATACATACAGATTCATGGTAATGGTGACGAATAAGAGATTAGTTATGTACGATTATGATTCCAAAAGGTGAAAATGACCGGAACGAAACAGAGAAGAATATGCAAACATAGCCATGATTGACGATGGGCACTTATGTGAGGTAGCTGTTAAAGGGGGGGCAGGACAGTAGCACAGTAGTCCGATGGAGTACATCAGGCTCTCTTACGGAATCTGAGTTTTTCGGAGATATAACGCCATAACTGAGAGCTTGCCGTGCAGTAGGGCAGAGAAGAGCAGGGCAGATAGGGCTGGCATAGCCATGGTATATGCAGGAGGGTATATACGTAAGCAGGCAGATGTTACACAAGCTGGCCCGAGAGACTATCAAATCGTCACTGACACGATGCCAGGTCCACCAAACATATTTCTCGTCTCTTAAGAACAGCAAGAGAGACTTTCTAAAAGTCAACGGGTTGCCCTACATAACCTACATATGCAAACACAGCCCTCTTTCTACTTCCAATGCCAGCCTAAGGCAGACGTAGATCCTCATCCGACGATACCACCGATCCAAATCAGATATGCTGGGCAAGAGACTCTCCCCCGACACTCTCAGACTAAGGTACGTACGACACTAGCCACGTATCAAGTCCAATGCCATCATCTTCAGGCACAGCCATAAAGCTTCCCCAGCGGGCAAACCTGAGGTACGCCCCATATCAACCCTTCAAAAAAGAAAAAAGAGGAAAATCATCAACACAAAGTGCTTTGCATTCAACAGGATACACACCCTAGGCTGACAAAAGACTTCCCGCCCTCTTTCACCACGAGCCACATGCTCCTAGGTACAAGGCCCATGGAAATCGCCTAGAAACACAGCCATTATCCCCAAAGCGAGTAGACACCTCGTGTGGACATGGGCTCATCTCCACCCTGACCAAGACAGGTAGGTAGATCACCCAAGCGAGATGACGAGGTTCGGTAAAGCTTCAGAATCTCCAATCTACCCTACTTTTCACCCATCAAAGCCCACAACCAAGGCGGTGTCATAGCCACGATAAATAATCACACAAATATGTACAACTCTCTTGAAGATCTTGTCCCCTAACCTCGCCACCACAACAAACAGCAAAAGAAAGGTCACTCACCTCAACATCAACATCAACCAAACATATCCAGACTCTCAGAGGGAGCCCAACGTTGAGCATAGCCATAGCCATAGGCAAGGTAATCTCTTTCAAAAACAGCAGAAAAGGACCAGTTGATCTTGCTCCAAAAACACCAACAAGACACCTGAACAAGACCTTCTTTTCAACTACGTACCTAAGCCACCCATACAAAAAGACACCCGTCTCAACACCACCTCGCTCAACCTAATTCAACACCACCTCGCTCAACCTCACTCAACACCATTGACCCATCATCTCGAGTCCGAAAAACCGCCCAACAGTTGAGCACAGCCATAGGCAATTAAGTTGTCTCCAGGAGCATAAAAACAGAAAGAAAGAAAGAGAAGACTATTTATTCACTTGTACACTTCAAAAGGTCTTTCTTCTTTCAAGCTACCTAGGTACCTAAGCCACTCAACCCCAAAGTCAAAAAAAAAAAAAAAAAAAAACCTTCACCTCAACATACCTACTACCTAGCTCCCATCCATCTCCGGTCTCTGAAAGCCAAAACAACAAAAGAAAAAAAGAAAAAAAAGAGCCCAACATTGAGGCCACAGCCCCATAGGAAAGAAAATCTTCTCGATGTATGACCAGATACCAGGTAGGTATTCTCATCAAACAACATCCTCCAAAAGGGTCAACAGTTCCTTCCTTCCTAGTAGGTAGATAGATTGTCAGGCAATACACTCACACACACACACACACTCAGTCACAGTTACCTTGCCTATTCTTCTGGCTTGGACAACAAGAGACAAGGATATTCTACCATCACTCTCTTGCATAGAGAGTACACGGGTCAAATGGACACCGAGACTTGGCTTGACACAATAATCATTATAGCCTTTGAGGGCTGAAAGTGATTAACATATCCACTTGGCCAAGAACGCAAAACACAAAGCTGGCTGGACTAGGTATATGATTGCAAATTAGTTGATCTTGTTAGAGGTTGCTTGATCTCTTGCATCGTTAGTAAACCCCGTCCTGGAAATCTTGGTCCCATGTGAAACAACAGTCACCAATTCTGAGCAGATACCTAGTATTTCCATGTAAACATATAGTCGACCATGTTAGAGAAGTGAGCCAAGTTTAGAGACCACAACCCAACTCAACACAGAAACAACCAATGTAGAAGAGAGTATGGATTCCTAAATGATATACACAACCCTACCCCACCCTGTCATACCACCAACCCCAATTTTCTTCTTTAAATAATACAAAAACATATTCATGACATAGCTAAAAGAAGATTTATACGACACTCCAGCCCCCCCAAAAACAGGATCAAGCAAATCATCCCGCCCCAGTCGTGCCTTGGGCTTTTAACATGATAAAACAAGCAAAACATCAAAAGATTATCAGGAGAATATTCCCTCATTTTCGCCCTCCTTAAACCCCCGCCAAACCAACCCCTTCGCCCCCAATTTGCACAACTTTTGATTCAGCGTTTGCCTCCCCAAATCCACATCCAGGTCATTAGTGTCCAGCGAAGAAAACAGTTTACTGCTCCCTCGGCGCAGCTCTGCTGGCAATACCCTCCTTAACGGCAGCCAGAATCAAATCCTTAGCCTTCTCAACACCCTCCTTGCTTCCAACGACTTCGATAGCCTCGCCCTTGGCTTGGTCACGGGGAACGGTGATCTTGCAACCGCTCTGCTTGCGGATCGAGTTGACCTTGCTGCCACCTTGCCCAATGACAAAGCGGTATGTGCGAGGGTCAGGCAGAACCAGGTAGCCAGTGGCATCCTGCTTCTTGGCCTGCTCCAGTGCAGATTCGATGGCCTTCTTGGCCTTCTCAATGCTTTCGGGAGAGCCGCGAAGGACCCATGGGATCTCGCCCTCCTCGGACGATCCGCTCTCGACAACCTTCCATGAGTGAGCATCGGCAGTGGTCTCCTCGTCGTCAGTGATCAAAGGAAGGGCGCCGTTAGACCGGGCATCTGGGGCCGCGGGCCTAGGTGGAACAGCTTGGCCAGCATGGTCGACAGTAACACCGAAATCGTTTCTGAACTTGCGGAAGATTTGACCATTGTTGGAGATGGCGTGGTGAAGGGCACGGGGAACCTGAACGGTTTCGCCCTGCTGCTCCTTGACAAGAGACTCAATGTGAGCCTTGGCCTTCTCAACATCGGGAGCCTGGCCGACAATCTTGACGCCAGTCTGGCCGCTTCCCTGGCGGGGAACATCAATCGAGACCTTGAACTGGCTCTCAAGACCACGCTTGATGTCACCGCCACGGCCAATCAACGATCTGTGCTTCTCAACAGGCACCTCGAGGACATCGGTGACCTGGCTCTCACGCTCAGACACAATAGCCTGGATCTGTGCGATGATCTTGTCGACAACCTCGGTGCGACCCTCAACCTTGATAGTATTGCCGTCAGTATCCTGCTTAGGGAACTGGATGGCGCGAGCGAGCTCGCGGCGGTCGTCAGATCCACCAGCCTTGAGGACGATATCACGCAGATTGGCACCTGCAACCATTAGTAAGCGTTTTGTAAATAGAATGTGGGTAGATCAATACTTACCGCCAGTCCCGATGAGGGCCTTGTGGTACTTGCGGTCAACATCGATGGTCTTGACCACAGTGTCATCAAACACGGCCTTCTTCTCCTGCAGAGCCTTCTTGGCAGCAGCAACCTGAGCCTTAGTACCCTTGATCTGGATCTCAACCTCAGCGTCACCGTCTTCCTTGGCGCTAGGAATATCAATCCTGGCACCGCTGGACTGGCGAAGCTGCTCCAATACAGCACCTCCGGATCCAATCAAGGAGGGAAGCTGCTTCTGCTGGAAAGTGATAGAGTCGGTGAAGGAGTTGTCCTTGAGATATTGCAACAGCGAGAGAATCTCATCACGAGCCTCATCAGCTCCGCGCTTGGGGCCTCTGACAATGACCTCATCAGGAGCCTGCTGACGGCGGGGCTTCCCGGCATCACTAGAGTCCGCGACGGATTCATCATCCTTGACGGGCTTAGCAGTGCGAGGGAAGTTGATGATGACCTTGTAACGAGTCTGAAGACGGTTGATCTGGGCACCCTGGGAGCCGATAAGCTCGCGGTGGAACTTGGGCTCGATCTTCAAAACGTGAGTAGCCTCGTCCTGGAGCTGTCGGCCGAGAGCAGAGATGTGAGCTCTAGCAACCTCAGCCTTGGCCTTGGGACCCTTGAGCTGAACCTTGCCATCATTGACCTGAATATCAACATCGAACTTGTCGCGGAGTTCCCGAATGTTGCTTCCACCCTTGCCAATGAGGTGGTTGGCAAACTTCTGGGGGAACTCGAATTCCAAGATGAATCCACGCTCCTTCTCATCTTCCTTCTCCTGCTCAACGAAGGCCTGGCACTTAGCCACAAGCGACTCCACGGCAGAGCTAGGACCACGGAAGTTGATGATCGACCCGGTGTTGGACACGCGAACAGGGATTTGGTTCTCAGGACGGTTCTCCTGCTCCTTCTTGATGAATCTGCGCAACTTCTCATGGAACTTTGTAGGAACCTCCATGGTAGCGGCAGTCAAAGGATCCTGCTTGGCGATCAGGCCAGTGATATAGGCTTGTGCCTCATTGAGCCACTTCTGCATCTCAAGGAGATCATCCTTGCTGGGCTGAGCGCGAGGAATCTCGTAGGAGTCGGGGCTTGTGCGGCCCTCGTAGACAAGAAGAAGAGGAGAATCAGGCTCGGAACCCTGAGGGATCACAAGATGAACGCCGTAGTCTTGTCTAACCTTGGGTCTTGCCTCCTTCTGCAGGTAAGCGTGGAAGAAGGGGTCAACCGCAGCGGTCGCAATGCGAGCAGGAGGATGTCCCTCAACGATGCCCTTGACTTCGTTGGAAGCCCGGATGGCGTTCTTACCATCACGGGCGTAGAGCTCCCATGGAAGAGCGCCGTTGGCATTGAAGGGGGTGTTGAAGTGCACATGGTGCAGCTTCTCCAAGCGTTCAATCTCCTTCCTCTCGCGGAGGTAGCGGGTGACATTGCGGGCATGGGCAGCAGCGGAAGGAACTTGGCGGAAGTAACGAGTAATGTCGAGGTTGGAGCTCTGCATGTTCATAGCGAGATCCATAGCCACGTCGGAGGCGGGAGTGATCTTGTCGGAGGGCCCGATAATGGTGACGGTTTCGTCATCATCGTCGGCGGGCAAGACGACAATGCAGCCGGTCTGGTCGAAGAACTGATCCTGTGGAATGCCCTTATCGCCAACAATGAACTGATGACGACCCTTGTTGAGAGAAAACTGGTCGACGGCGAGTTGCTTGCGGAGCTCCTCGGCACGTCTCTCGATCTGCTCCTTGGCAGCCCTGACGGCATCGCGCTCACCAGTGAGCTGGATGAAGTTGTCAACGGCTGGATAGAAGACTGGAGGCTGTCCACCCTGGGGCGCCACTGGTGGGTGAGCCACCCGGACGGGGTGCGAAGGCACCTGGACTTGCACGTCTCTGTTCTGCTCCAGGCTGCTGATCAGGCCGTTCTTGGCAATGAAGGGAAAGAACTCGGCAGGGATGCCCTTGAGTCGCGTGTTGACGTTGGCAGCCCGTTCACCGGCAATCTTGAGAATGGCGTTACGGGCAGCGGCAGCCTGCTGGGAGTTGCCCTCGATCAAAACGTCAATCGTACTGTCATCGTCCTCATCATCAGCGGCCGCAGGGGCATCTTCCACCCTAGGCATCTGGATCCGTGCACCAGTCTTCTCCTGCAGGGCCTTGATGGTGGAACCGCCCTTGCCGATGACATGGGCCCTTGTAGAACGAGGAATCGACACCTTGATGGAGAGCTTAGTGCCGATCTGGTTGATGAAGTCCTTCAGGGCCTGGGTCGCGATATCCTGGGCACCTGTAGCCTCAACCCTGACCTTGCCATCCGCCATGGTGCTGACCTTGATAGGCGCCCGCGACCTACGGTTAAAGTCCTTGGCGATGTCTGGCAGGGGCTTCTTCAGCTGGGCACGAGGAAGCACGTGTTGGGGCTCCAGAAGTGTGTACTCAACATTGCGGCCTGGAATAGAGATGTTCGCAGGGCCCCGGACGGCCAGGGGAGTTGGAGTCGCAGCACCGGAGGGTGGTGCGGATGTTGGAGGAGTGCCATTGCTCTCGCTGGTGCCATTGGCACCAGTTCTCTTGGCCCAGATACCGGTGGGACGGGCAACAGGGGCGGGTGCAGTCCCGAGTTCGGGGAAAAGCTCACGAGACTGGGTAGCGATGTTGGCCTTCGCTGGTTTTGGTGCGGCTGCTGGGGGGGCAGTCTCCGTGGTAGTGTCCTCAGTGCTGGCAGCAGACTTGGGTGGAAGCTCCTCATCTACAACATCCTCGACCGTTACGTGGTGCGTGGCATGTTGTTGCAAGAGCTGGCTAGCAGCTGAGGGCTCAGCGGCAACGTTGTCGGCCATGGTTGCGGGATAGATATCGGTATGCGTAACGTAGGATTGGAAAAGTTTGCCGTGAAGACAAAACGGAGAGCCTGGCTGGGTCTGGGGAAAAGTTAGAGAAGGTTGACACCAATACGACGTCCACCCAGCGCCCAAAAGTTTGTGGCGGCGAAGGACGGGAGAGCGGGGGCAGCACACGCCATGTAACTTACACCTGATTAACGGATAGATGGTCGGAGAAAGAAGCTATTAAAAGACTGTAGCCAGTGAGGGTCTTGAAGCCCAATCAATGACAGTCGGTCTCACGGAGAAAGACTGTGAAAAGGGGCCGTGATGACGGTGTGTGCTGCGGCAGGCAGGGGGAAACAGCGGAAACGAATATTAAAACGGCGGGCGACGATGATGGGGGTTTAGAGCATCATGCGCAGGGAATTGACGCAATTGCTGTTCAGCGGCTATATAGGAGGGCGGGAGGGAACGAGCAGTGCGACGGCCGTGTGGAGGGCAGCACAGAGAAAAGGCCAGACAAGCAATCGATGAAGTTGCTCACAAATGGGGCCTCGCGGTCTGGAGCAAGCTGGAGCCAGGTGGACATTCAACACTTTCTCCAATCGAGCTTCACCAAAAAAATGTTTGAGCAGGGGACTGACCTGGTAGCGCCATCGAACCCCCGGCGCCGAGGTGGGTCGGGCTTGCTGTCAAGCCACACCATCCGCCGACCATGCCCCGCACCACTTGCGGCTGCCACGCCTGCCACGTCCGTCGGCCGGCCTTGGATCACATCGTCGCAGCTGTCAAGCCTCATCCGCCAAGCCAAGATTCGAGAACAATCCAGTCAACATCATGCATCATCTTTGCTTGGTCTGGCTTCTGTGTCACGGCTAGAATTGGTTTTCAGTCGTTGCAGGGACATACCTTTCCATCCTGTCAAAAAAGACAGAATATTCTCCGTGTCTCGAGTGCCTTCTGAAGTCTGGTGGTGGTTGGAGATGTGCGAGGGCGAGCAACAACAGCCTGTCAGGCTTTCCAAGCTCTTGAGAAACATGCGATGGGAAGGGTATGCAAGAGAGATATATCAGCCGCTGAAAATTGTTGGGTAGATGGGCCGGATCTTTAATCTTATATGGCGCCAGATACCAGAGTACAATTGGGACCCATAAGTCCTGTAGTGTCCCGCCTGGATACTGTCAGCTAGGTAGGTAAAAAGCCATATTATACTACCTGCGCTATCGATACCTGAAACTAATAGATGTCCATGATCCCAGTAGACTGTGTTGATGGTTTACCGGCCTCGAGAAGGCGTCTTCGAGATACATCTGATATCACCACATAAACCGACCAACATATGAAGTCCATGCATTCGAGCCAGTCATGTGCTCGTCTCGTCGTGGGACAAATGGAGGAGTGAACCGAAGTGCTCTTGCACGCGTTTTTCAACGGCCTCTAGACCCTACAACCAAGCGTTGCAACGCTGGCATCGGCTCGATCCAGTCGTCTCTCAAGACTGCGCCGACATGTGTGGTCCCGTTTCGCGCGCCGAAATGTCGTGTGAGTTAAAGTGCCCGACTCTCTTCCTCACCCGAGCCCGTCTCGTCACTCTCCAGAGGGCAGGTCGAAGAAGGTGGCGTCTGTCGTGTGCCGGACAGCTAATAAGAGAACACGGGGTATGCGAACACAGCATCGTTAACCCCGGTATTCATCATCCCCTTCATTGCATAACGGCGTATGTTGGTCCAGTCAGGTCACTCTGGTGTAGGTCTTCCCTCATGAAGCCAGGTCCGTGTCTAGCATCCATTAGCCCCTTGCTTAGATAGCTTGTCAGTCACTGAGACTCGGGAAAAGCGTTTCATGATAGGTAGACTGGATGGCCACGGGTGAGTGGAAGTGCGCGGCGATTTAACTGCACTCTAATTTTCGAAACGAAGAGCGCCTGTGGTTTCGTTAAAAGAAGAATATCGGCAATTGTTTCTTAAACACATGATAGCAAGCCGTGTCAGCGCAAAAGCGGCGCTCTAGACTGCTGGCAGAGCACAAAAGGCGACCAGTTGTCTGCAGGTACAGAAGCGCCTTATGTTGTGTGTGCGGTTGAATTGGTATGGAGTTAGCCAGCTCAGATGCTTGTGTTTCGCAGTGTAGTCCATGTCTCGGGAACTCGAAGCCTATCTCCGGAGAGAGCGATTCATCGTTTTCTTCCGTGGTGCGGCTGTCCGCTTGATTCCCACATGCTGCCGAATCTCACTGGCTTCCGTTGACGTTCTGGAAGGTCTGCTCACTGTAAATTTGCCCCAACGACACAGTGTACAAACTGGTACAGTATGAAAAGGTGCCGGCTCATTCCTTCCACGGTCCAAAAACAGACACGGAGTGATGAGGGTTGGTGCATTGGCTGCATGCTTGCTGCTGCAGCCGTTCCGTTGACAGGCGATTGGGGAAGTTGGGGTTATGGTAGCAGGTGGATGTATGTGAAAATAATCGCCGGTGCCGTTCTATTGTAAGTGATAGCAGTGTGACCTATGAAGAATCCTAGCCAGGGCCGATAAACTAGAAGATATGACCGCGTGTCTAAATAGGAATGGCTAAGGAGTCGGTTTCGATCAAGATGTACTTGTGTTGGTCGTTGGCACCAGTCACTGGTGCAGAAAATGAGAACTTATTTTTGTCCTGTGCATACCTGGTATTCAAGATCTCTTTGGCTGTTCATTTACCGGATCACTTTGAAAGAGAGATATAGAGAACAAGGCCAGCTTTCTATATATATAGCTAATAGGATCGGGTCTCGATAGGTGTACCACTGCAGGAGGAGCTATCAACCGAGAGCCGGAGAACACCGCTTTATCCCCTTATTAACCGAACTTTGTTGATGCCGAATTTATCGTCAGGTTTCTTCTCGAGCAAGAACCGTCACAGCCATCCTTGAAGAGACAACTACGCTTTGAGGGTGTAAGATGTTTGCGAAACGCTCGCATGGCAAACAGGGTTAGGGTTTGGCAACACTAAGATTATCTTGATATTGTGACATGTTATTGCCCACCCCTAGTTTTTAACCAGCCGTTTATGATCGACGGCTTGCTCAAGGGGCTTATCACCCGCCGATATAGCGTAATGCCAAAAAGATGGCTACTGGCGTTTGCCTGGTCTGACACCAAGCACTCTAGCAGGTTTGTCATGTCACGATTTGTTTCTTTATCGTAGCAGTGCGTAAGTGCTGCCCGAGCCACCGTCGTGTTCAAGGAAACAATGGAATCATATAGGGTCCGTGGATACGCAGCAGAACAGTCGAGAAAGTGTGGCAAGATGATTACGAGGTAGATCGTGTAGGGCAGTGAACCATCTACAAGCTGTGGCTTCGATGTCTGTACAGAGCCCTATGTGCAGGCTTCTGCTGACACCCTGCCGACGGAACCGCCCATGGCATCGTGATTCCATGCAGCTTCGAGCATGATGATGGGCAAGCTGAACGCTGCTCAGTGTTGGACAGTCTGAAACGGAGAGCGAAAGCACAGGCGAACCCTGACGGTCGGGTAGGGTAGGCTGGTGTGGGGTCAAGACCCTCCTGGGCCCCCTTGTCGATCAGCGGCCATTTCCAACGGTTTTCCTGCCACTTCACTGGGCACAATTCAAGGAAACCTCGCCAGCGGTTCCAACCACCACACACCAACCCGATGGTCCGGTCTCTACACCACTGTGACCCTATGAGCGGACAGGCTGTACTCTTGTTGACACCACCAGCGTTGATATCACAAGCGGTGAAATCAAGCTGAACTGCGGGTTTGGAACGTGCTTGCCTGCTTCCTTCTCCATGCCCCGCCTCTCCACAATCCCATCATCAGGGTTATCGGTCATCTGGATTCCCACTGTGCCCTTTCAAAGCTGGTCTCCCCACTCTCGTGTCCCGCTCAGACCCAGAAGCAGGACAGAAGCGATTGTTTGCTCCAAACCCATCATCCTGCCATTTTAAACTTATGCAAGCACGGTCCGAATTGACAAGGCTCTGTCGCAAGCCTTGGGGGCTTGTGGTCGTTTACGTTTACGAGGCATCAAGACCCCTATCTAGTGTAGATAGGAAGCAGGAGCTGTGACGGAGGGGTAGTGTATCCTGATCTTGGGGTAAAGGTCACGCCAGGCCTCGCAAGTTGTTGAGCAATGATTTGATCTAGAGTCTTGCAATAACCGATAGTGCGGCAGCCTCTCGCGCCTGATTTCTGGTGGTTCATGCTACTAGGTATTAGTAACTTGCCCGCCATCCCATCTTCTTTTTTTACGCGCGGGAGCTTGTGATTGCTGTCCTGTCACCAGTCGTCCGTCTCAGTCCCAGTCCCAGTTCCCCGCCGTCGAAAACGGTGGCCGGGGAGGGTTAGTCCGATGTCCGTCTGAACAAGGTCCCGGCCCCCTGTTCCCTGGCTAGGTCGTCTTGCTGCCCCTCCTCTCCGTTCGTTCCCTTTGCCGCCGACACTACGTCTGGCTCGCACTGTGTCCGGCAGTCTCAATCGCGCTGCGTCTCCGCCAAATGCCACCACGATGGCCTGGGGGAGTTGTATGTATGTACAAGGACTGAAGCACAGCCAAGCAGAAGGCGAGGAGGACGACGAAAAACGAGAGGCCAAAACGCAATTTTGCACTCTGCTACCCTCGCTCCGTACCTCGATTATTACTGTGACTGCTCCCCCCCAGGGTCACAATAGAATTCGTACGTTTCCATGGTTTCTTCTCTCCCTATTATTGTTAAGTATTATTATCTGATTGTTTAATGCTGCCCCCCCCTCCAAGTCCCGCCCGTGTCCCAGTCCTGCAGTCCCAGCCCTTTGTGCCGTGAGTCTTGAGGAAGCAAGAGATGGACAGTCCCAAGACTTCCTCTTTCAACGGCAACGGCAATTCACACCGTCGCAGGCTCACCAAGAAGCCTCCGCCCAGCCACCATCACCCCTCCAGCGTCTACAGTAGCGTCCGTGTCAGTGTCGATGGTCGTGGAGTTGACGCCCAATCTCTAGGGAGCAAACGAAGCTCGACAAGCTTGAAGCGGGCCCCAAGCGCCCCCCTAGCCAGAAGTCCCGCCGGCCCAAAGCACCTCCAGCATCCAAACGCGTCCGACGAGCAGAAGCAGGCCTACAACAAGACCACCTCGCCACGCTTCCCCGCCGCACCACCGGCACCCTCGTCGGCCCTCTCCCCAGCAAACCGATCGCATACCACGCCCATCCTTCCCGCCCGCGACTCTACGGCACCAAAGCAAAAGCCGCCAAAGCTGTCGCTTTCCAGATCGCCGTCGCTCTCGCACCACGCCGCAGCATCGTCCACTGCCCCCCGCGCTCAACATCGACCCCTCAGCACCAAGACCTCGGACGAGCTAATTGGCGCTCCCTTTGACGGCACGGCCATTCTCAATCGCATTGAAGCGACAAAGTCACCCACGCACAACACAACCGCCGCAACCACAACCACCTCGCACCACTACCACAATAACACCGCCAAGCGTAGCACATCCCCGCCGCGATCAGCTCCTCACGCCTTGTCGCAAGCCAATTCGGACGCCCGAGTCATGGGCAACTCACCTCCGCCCCTCCGCCAATCGGGGAGCTTCTCCGCCACAGAGGCATCATCACTAAATGAGAAGGCTAGCGGCTCGTCAAAGACGGAGGGCTCGACCGGGCCGAAGAGGTACTCAGACGAGACGAAGGAGACCAAGATGCCTAGTGTCTTGAGGAAAAAGTCGGGCTTCTCGGGCTTCATGAACAGTCTGGTCGGCTCGCCAAAGAAGCCATTGATCTCGGCGCCAGAGAACCCAGTCCATGTCACCCATGTTGGCTATGACAGCACGACGGGCCAGTTTACGGTTCGTGGCTTCCTTTTAAGTTTCTCGGTAACTTTCAAACGGCTGGGCTAACCCCTCTTGACAGGGCTTGCCAAAAGAGTGGCAGCGATTAATCAACGAGAGCGGCATCACAGAGAAGGATACGCGAGAACACCCCCAGATACTTGTCGACGTTTTGACATTCTACAAGGAGACCACAGAAAAGCCACAAGAAGATGTACAACTAGAGAAGTTCCACGATGCGCGAGCAAACGACTACCGGGGATTATCAGGGAATGCACCCTCTTCAGCGGCTTCGACCCTTCCTTCCCCAAGTGTCCTCACTTCAGGATACACATCAATGTCGCCTTTGATTAGCCCCCCCGCGAGCCCGAGATTCCCAACCGTTACCCACGAAGGCAGTTTCGAGAACCCCCGAGCACCACCTCCGGTCCCCAAGGGGCCTGCTCCTCCAGTAAAAGATGCGAACCTCATGCCTAGCCGGCCGGCGCCGAAACCACCAACAAGTCTTGCCTCGAGGACACAGCAGCAGCCGGGATATCCAGCCAAGGACTCAGGAATTGGCATGCCCCATGCATCAGACGATGGAGCCACACCATATCTTCCGCCAAAGGATAACATCCCAATGTTGCCGGAGGAGCTCCGGTCTAGGTCAAATTCGAGAGCGAACGGCGCACCCCCTTATTTACCACCATCATCACAACCCACATCGGCTGTCACCTCCCCCAGCCAAGCAGCCATTTACCAGCAGCAGTTGATGCAGCAGCAACAGGAACAAGCCATGGCTCAAGCCCAAGCAGCCATGACGGGCCAGTTGGGCCGGGCGACCAGCAAACGCCAGCAGCACCAACAACCCACCCCGCCATCTTCCCAACACCCCCATCTCCGACAAGCCGAGCAAGCGGGTCGGGTGCCACAACCCCAACAGCAAGTCGCACAAGCCAACTCAACCCGCCCACGACACCGGCCACGGCAGTCTAATGGAGTCGACGTGGTCGCCGCTCTCAAGAGGATATGCTCCGAGGGCGACCCCCGGGAAGTCTATCGTGGCTTCACCAAGATCGGCCAGGGCGCCTCGGGCGGAGTATTTACCGGACATGAGCGAGGGTCCAACCGGCTGGTAGCGATCAAGCAGATGAACCTGGAGCAGCAACCTAAGAAGGATCTGATCATCAACGAAATCTTGGTTATGAAGGAATCCTCACATCCGAATATTGTCAACTTTATCGACAGTTATCTCTGCGCTGGGGAGCTGTGGGTGGTGATGGAATTCATGGAAGGCGGCAGCTTGACGGACGTGGTGACGTTTAACATTATGACCGAGGGGCAGATTGCGAGCGTGTGCAGGGAGACGCTGAGGGGGCTGCAGCATTTGCATTCCAAGGGGGTGATTCATCGCGATATCAAGAGTGATAACATCTTGTTGAGCATGGAGGGTAATATCAAGCTCAGTACGTACCCCCTACATTAACCCCAACCCTTGGAGTTCTTTTCCTAACAAAACACAACAGCCGACTTTGGCTTCTGCGCCACCATCAACGAGGCGCAAAACAAGCGTACAACCATGGTGGGAACCCCCTATTGGATGGCGCCAGAGGTGGTCACGCGAAAGGAGTACGGGCGAAAAGTCGACATTTGGAGCTTGGGCATCATGGCCATCGAGATGATTGAGGGGGAGCCGCCGTACCTGACCGAGTCGCCGTTGAGGGCGCTGTGGCTGATCGCTACCAACGGGACGCCCACCATCAAGAACGAGCAGGATTTGTCGCCGGTGTTTAGGGATTTCTTGTACTTTGCGCTCAAGGTGGACCCGGAGAAGAGGGCGAGTGCGCATGATTTGTTGAGGGTGAGTTTTCCGACTAGTTTTTCATTTTATTTGCAATGCTAACTTTGTGATGATAGCACGATTTCATGAAGACCTGCGTTGACCTGTCTTCCCTGGCGCCGTTGGTGAGGGCGGCGAGGGAAGCGAGGGCTCAGGAGAAGGCCCGGAAGGGGCAATGATCTTTTTTTCTTTCTTTTTTTTTTATGTTCGGGTACTATCCAGATCAGACACCACATGGCCAAGCAGAGCCAGTTTTACTTCACCAAGCGTGTTGTTGTTGTTGTTGTTGTTGTTGTTTTCTTCTTATCACTACTACTTACTATGTTGTACTGAAATGTACTTGTTGTGTTTTGGATGGGATCTACACAGGGGGGGATCTATTATCATTATTTTTGTGTGTCTTGAAGGAAGGAAAGACATGTCATACTATTCAAATTTAGCGGCTATTATTTTTGTTGTTGTTGTTGTTGCTTTTTAACTTGGCTATTGTAGGCTTTTTTGCAAAGGGGATTTGCTTACTTTTTCTTTCTTTCCACAAATTGCTATAGGCTTTTGGGGATGAGCAAGCGGGGGGGAGATATTTTGGTAAATTCTACAAAAAGCCAATTTTGTTTTCAGGTTCAAGGGCATTGAATGAGGATTAGGTGTTGATGGTTTGGTGGAAAAGGAATTGGTGGGGGGGGGGGGGGGGGGGTAAAGGGAAAGCTAGGTAGGAATTGGGCGAAATGGAGGATGGATGGGGTGGTTATGGTTGGGGGGAAGGGAAGGGGAGAAGGCAGAGGTTATACTAATCGCAAAATCACAATCATGGATCCGCAGTTAGCGTTTTGGTGTTTGTAAGGTCGTGTATATATTATATATCTTATCTATGTTCGCGGAGTAGCTGCCGGGGTTGTTCTGGCGAGCATGAGCTTTGAAGAAATGGAAGGGGTTTATCATCAACTGGTATGTCATAGTTGTGAACCTAGAGAAGAATGGGGGCGGTGATGCCTGACAGCACAAATCACATGCTCCTGCAGAGCTTAGCTAGGTAGGTAGGTTGCACAACTCTCTGTTTGGGTTGCGCCTTTTTTTTCTCTCTGTGCGTGCTGATCTCATGAGTGATAGGTTCTGTTTGCTTGTGACTTATTTGGCTGACGGCTTGGTCAACCCCCACGCTGTGTCTGTGGTGAGTGGGTTGGATACCTAAGGTACCTAGTGAGAAGTATCAAGTCCAGATGGGATATAATGAACAGAGCAACTACCCAAGTAGATACATGCGCAGTCAAAATCGACATTTACAAACGACAAACCGGCTATACAAAAAATCTCGAGAGGTGATGATGGATACAAAAGTTCAAATTTGAGTACCTAAGGTAAGAGGTGTATCGTGTTTGCTCGGTGATGTTACACACGTCCTAACCCCCCGTCCCCCTCATGGTATACCTAAATCCCATCCAAAAATCTAGAACCCCACCTAGCAATCGAAGACGAAAATCATTAATGATTAGAAAAAAGAACCTTGAAGCACTAGAAACCTCGGCAGTTCCCAAACCACCAGCTCCGTTCTTTGTCAAGCTTTTCCAAACCTTCTAGACCAAAACACCTCCCCAACAGTGGCAACCTGTACACGCGTGCGGTCCCGTCGTTTTCGAAGCTCGCTAGAACAAAAAACCGACAAAGAGCAACCAACAACCACGTGGGAAATAAAGCCCAAGCAGATTGGCCAGAACCACCCATTCAGTCAATCACAAACACACGAGGAGGAAGACCAAAAAGTATAGGAATAAATCCATATCATATTAAGTAATCTTTTGTTGTATCCCATTTCACATAACGAGCCTATAAAAACCATAGTCGCTATCGAGGTTTGTGTCGAATCCCCCTTGCCAGGAAAAAGTCAAGAGAAAAAAGCGAATCCAGTAAATGAGCCCCCAATTCTTTTTTGTGTGTTTGCACAAATGCAACAACCCCATATCGATCGTGAGAACGAAAAACCCCCAATGAAATCATCGCTGTACGCCAAGAAAAAGTCCCATCGCTCATGAAGACGAAAAGAAAAACCCAATCACCATCCGTGCCTTGTCGAGTCCACTACTTTTTGCTGCTGCCATGAGGAAACAAAAAGCCAAAACCGTCTATAGGGTATCCCGAAGTCGATAAAAGCAGCAAATTTGTTTGTTGTCATAGTCGCATCATTAATTTAGTAGAGACTGTAACCACCGTCAATGATGACGTTGGAACCCGTCATAAAGCCGGAGGCGTCGGAGGCGAGGAACACGCAGAGACCGTTGAGGTCGTCGACGTTTCCGAGACGATCCTGGGGGGTCAAAGACTTCCAGATCTTCTTTTGGGCATCAAGAGCGGGGACCTTGTTGAGAGCAGTGTCCATGTAACCAGGGGAGATGCAGTTGACGCGGATCTGGTACTTGGCCCACTCGGCAGCGAGAGACTTGCCGAGCTGGATGACACCGGCCTTGGAGGCGTTGTAGCAGGACTGCTCCTGTGGGTAGTTGACGATGGAGCCGGACATGGATGCGACAAGAATGATGGAGCCAGGCTTGCCCGCGGCCATCATGGCACGGCCGACCGACTGGGACATGAGGAATGAACCAGTCAGATTGATGTCAATAAGACGGCGGAACATGGCAGGGTCGTAGGTCTCGGCGGGAATGTTGGAATCGGCGATACCAGCAGAGTTCACCAAAACGTCGGGGGCTCCGTAGAGATCCACGACGTTCTTGACGGCGGCATCAATGGCGTGCCCGTCACGGACATCAACCTTGAAGAAGGAGACGGGCAGGCCGGTCTTCTGGTGAAGCTCAGCAGCAGACTCGTCACCAAGCTCTTGGTTGGCATCAAAGATGGCAATAGCCTTGGCACCAGCTTCAGCGCAGGCACGGGCCATATAGTTTCCAAGACCACGAGCACCACTAATTTCTTGTTAGCAACTGATGACTTTGATAGCAAAAATTGTGCAAATGAAACATACCCAGTAATGATGATAACCTTGCCGTGAACGCTCATCTTCTGGAGTGTCTTTGGGAGCTGAGAGTAGACCTTGTCGTCAAGGGGAACAACCTCCTCATCTTCCTCGGCAGGAGGCTCAGGGGCACGCTGACGGGGCTTGACGGGAATGCTGAAGTGGTCGGCATTGCCAGAGGCGACACCCTTAGCATCGGGGTTGTAGACAGAGACGGGAACCTCGGTCTCCTTGATAACCTCGGACTTGAAGCGGCCGGCTGAGACGGAGAAGGCAGCGCGCTGGCAGACGGAAGGTGTTGTGCGAGCGACAGCGGGCCGGACGAGGGCCGAAAGGCGCGGGGCCATGCGGGCAGTACGAACAGCAGAAGCCATTTTTGCTGATGTGTGGTGTTTTTGCTGATTTGGTGGGTATAGACTTTGTGAAAAGTCAAAAGAGGCTCAAAAGCAAGATGTGGCTTGAGCGTAGATAACGAGGGTTCAGCGAAGTAAACGAATGTACGAACGAGCTGAGTGTTCGGCCAGAAGCACTTCACACGAAGACAAAGGGGGTCGTTGGGTGTAAGTGAAGGAAGAGAGGCTCGAGGGGGGGAGGATCGGCTGATGGGTTTTAGGGTACGTTAAATGTACCCGGGCTCCTCAATAGCGACCACAAAACTGCTCGTTGGTGAAACAAAGACCTGACAGCGTGACGGGGCCGCCAGGCTCTTATTATTTATAGGATGAATGGGATGGGATAGGATGGAGCAGAAAAAGTCTTTCTGTTTGGAGCGTGACGTGCTGGCGAGCTAGGGAAGGCCGGAGGGCGGATGAGGCAAAGGACCAGTCAGGGGAGCGGGGCCAAGATGGTGGCGGAGGGGCGAGTCGAGATCGTTCTTCTGAGATAGTTGTTTGCGGATCAGCAATGAATTCTCCACGCACAGTCGCAACCGCGAGTGCCGATTATGCGCCTGTTCCAAGTATGCTGCAACGCTGCAAAAATAAGCTTCCGGTCTCGACGTTTCCGTGCGTCTTTCCGCAGCGAGCAACTGGCCAGTAGCTCTCTCCAAGGATTCGGGGATGGTCGAAACGACATGCCACCACACCACCCTCCCACAGACAGGGACAAGTGGCACAGCACTGTCGTTTTGTGGGGAGCGGCACAGGACGGCCTGCCGCGGGAAGCTCGTCTAGACTCTCTAGACTCGCAACCCTTTTCATCTCTTGTCCAGGGAGAAGCGTGATGCCAGGTTATTGTTGGTGAGGACTTAGCCTGACCTGCTGGGTCCCCACTTGGAAGCCCCGCCAGTCCACCGGTTGGTTGGTTGGACGAAGTCTTCAACGGCACAATAGTAGAGGAAGCACAGCAGCAGATCCACGTACCTGGGTTGGAGCGGTTCACCGGTTGAGGCTGGACGAAAGGTTTGTGTGTGTTGAAATGGTTGGCGTCTGTGTCCCCCTCCAACTCTGGCGGTTCAGTGCCTGGTATTTATCTGCCCACCATCTGGCTGGTAATCAGCAACCACCCCTCGAGGCCGAGCATTGCTGAGCGATATCCTCGAGCGGTGAGAGGGTGTTTGGTGGGCCCAAAGATTGGGCTTCAGTCACAAGACCAGCAGTAATTTCTCGGGAAACATGCAGTGCTCCAGAGCCCGGAATCGCTGGTGTCAGGGTCGCGGATGACGGTCACAGGTGCCTGTCTGACACTTTTCCAAAAGGGCAAGTTCTTGCGACGTTTCAACGACGCTTGTTGCGACGGCTAGACTTATACTAACCGGAAGGGGTAAGTGGAGGTTCACAGACGGCAGGGCTGGCAAGGGCTGCGTGCCAGGGCCAGCCTGGCAGCTCTTGGACGATCAAAACCCACCCTCAACAGCATCAACATCCGGCACTCCAAACGCACCTCGTCCGGACGTGTCACACATCCAGCAGGGATTTTACACCCGCCTTGGCTTCGACTGATCAGCAACACGTTATCTTGAGATACGAGACAAGTAGTCCACACCGGATCTCTGGTACGGCTTGTTTTTCAGCGATTGCTCCTCTCTCGGTGGCCGTCGTTGCCGGAGATGGAAGATGGAACTGCAGCACCATCGTGTGGGGTTGCATGCAGGAAAAAAGTGCGGTCGGCAGACCCCGGTCAATTGGCATCGTGGGTGCGTGGCAAACCGCCATCCAACTTTTTGCGGTGCGTGGGGGCCCAATTTCTGAAAACCCATCTCTTGTCAACAAGGGGTTTCCTAACCCACATATCGCCAACTAAAAACAATCACAAAATAATTGACACTCGGGACAGTTCACACCACCCAACATTCCACGGAGCGGTGACCTACCCCTCAACAGCCCCGCAGACCCCGCACTCAACAGAGACAGAATTCGGAGTTGGGCTTTGGACCTGCATTGCACTGAACCGGTGGTTGGGCTTTTCAGGGTGAGGTTGGCGTGGTTGGACATGACAGTCGATATCTCGACATCTGCCAGTAGGAGATGCAGCCTCTCTGAGGCAGTAACACATACCGCATAGCTTGCGTCAAGACAAACCGTCTCACCGAACTTTGGAGCCTGAGATTTTGTTGATGGTGGCTCGATCGATTCGAGGAACACAACACCATCGCCGATTGATGAACTCATGGGGCACACGCCATTGGCAAAAGAAACGAAAGGCGCGGGATGTAGCAACAAAAATATCTCGACATTAGGTCATGTGGTTGCCTTTGAAACTTGACGTTGATGAAACTTATTCAGTGGGAAGTTGACGTTTTTGCAGATATCTCTACATCATCAACTCTACGGCCAAGGCACCGAACTAAGGTGGATGACCGTTGCCTATCACATCGGGAGAACCTGCAAAGTAACGTGCAGTGCATGCTTTTTCGGATTTACGAGGGAGAGCTCCAAGTTCATATCTCGACCTGCACATCGTCGATCTTCTGCCTCTATGATAGTCCGTTATTCAGTATCACAAGAAGCACATGAAGCCTACCCTCCATCAGGTCCCGTCAACCCAACCGCAAGCAAGAAGCACGAGCAGCACAATCACTGCACGACCGCTTGCATGCCCCGCCCAGCCTCCATGCAGCACGACAGCACGAAGCTATCTAGAGCAATCCTACCCACACCTCTGGATATTTTTTTTCGCAGCTTCCGACTGACGCGTCAAAAAATGGTTATCACCGCCATGCACCACGCAAAGGCACGCTAGGCAAGGGAGAGGGGAATGGCAATGCACAGTCGAATCCTTCGGTCGACACTACAGGAGTCGAGAACATCAACGACCTGGTGCCCCTTGTTTGCCGTGGCCTATCGGAGTTGATGAATGCATCATGTTGATAGCGAGTTTTCTCCTGCTTTGTTGGACTGCAACGAGCTCCATCAGAAGCCCTTCCAGAACCCTTCGGATACCCCCCCACCTGAGTCGGGACTCATCCGCGGGTGCGGGGATTTGGCTTGCACGCTTGCTGGCCATCTCACGGCGGTCTGCCCATCGGTCGTTTGGCTCATCAATCACCTCATCATCAGCACCGACAAGAACTCCTACCTGTCAGACGGGGTAACTCGAGCCCCCCCAGAAATTTGGCATCATGTTCTTCCCGTCTTTGTCTTCACCTCTTTCCATCCATGCGGTTTTTTGTCGGTAGTTGGTGGTGCTAACACCAACCGCTAACCAAAACTCCACCACCTAAAACCTCACGATCCAAGGCATGTCGTTTCCAAAAAAGGTACGGAGTAACCTCCCCCAGCTCGAGCCAGCTCCGTGGGACACGCCAGCGCCAAGCGAGCCCCATCCAACGGCTCACGATAATCTTCCCGCAGGTCGAAGCGAGCCGCCGCCAGTCAGCCACAGCATCGTATTTTTATTTCCCGGCCATTCGGTTCAGCCAGCGATCGGTAAGGGCCTAGCCCGCCCGGCCCTTTACCCCAGATCAGATCTCACGATGGCCTCAAACCTCGCCACCATTGGACCCTTGAATTTTGGGGCGCTTGTGACCCCAAAAACGCTTGGACCATTGTTTGGGGGGGGAGGTCTCGCTCGGTCGCAGCAACCCTTACCCTCACGATCGATCACGCAGGGCACAGCAGCAGGCATGTCATTGACGTTCACGATGTTCCCGCTTTCTCGCCGCCGCCGCTGCACAGATTGCATAAAAATTGCTGTTGCAGCGGAAGAGCCCGTTGACAGCGGGTCGCGGCCACATGGCAATGTCACAAAAATCCGACGACGATCTAACGGTTCTTGGGCCAAGGAGTCGAGACCGGACTGTCCAGAGGCCAAGCGGACCATTTTCACTGCTCTTTGTAAGTTGTCACTTTATGTCTGTCTGATGTACAACTGCAGAGTTCTCGAGCCTCGGGAGAATGTCGCCTCATGAACATCACATTTGGCAGCCATGTGCCCTTGCAATCAGTCTCACCGCTCAGGAACTCGCTTTGACCTTTACATCCATTCGATTCATCTTTTCAACCGATCACTCCAAATCTTACAAGACTGATTTCATTCGTGTTCCATATTTGTGGAAAACGCTATCTAGTACACACTCTCACAGAATAGGGTTGATGAAAAATAAAGGGTATTATCGTACATTATTCAGCCAGAAGCGCTACATCCTTTTACAGAAAAAAACAAAAAAACGATTGCCAGCCCTCCGAAAGAAACCCTTCCAGTGCCCAATCCACATTTCGTTCCCATCCTTCGTCGATAAGAAGGAATAACTTTGTGGAAACAACCATTGTTTCTCCCACCCAAATCATTTCTTTCCATGAAAAAGAAAAAAAAACGCCCAGACACAAAAGAAAGCCCATCCCTCATCACCAAATATCAACCCCCCACATCTCAACTCCGATCCAAAGAGGAGGCAATCTACTCTTCCACAGTAAACCTCCTCACCTGCTGCTTCTGCTCCAACAACCCAAACAACCCCGCCAAATGCGGCGTCAGCAACCGGTTCTCGGTGAAGACATCCCACAGCCTCCCCATCACAGGCCTGAACAAAATCTCGTTCCAGCCCTCCACACCTCCCTTCTTCCTCAACTCGGCCTCCGCTTCGGTCCTGGGCACGTACTGCGCGATGTTCCTCAGGATCAACACCGCACTCAGCGGCACCCCCGCCGCCTGCGGCGGCGCATTCGGGTTCCTCTCGTCCCTCGCGCTGGCCGTTTCCTCAATCGTGATCGTCACCGTCTTAGCTGGCTTGACGACCCTCGACTTTGGATACGATCCACCCCGGGACTTGGTGGCCGAAGCCGAGCTAGGCGACGGCGGGGGAGGGAGGGGTGCGAGGGGGGAGATCTCGCTCGGCTTCGCCGCGTGCCTGATCTCCTCGCTGCGGAGGTGGGTTTTCAGGTGGGCCATGTACTGCACGAGAAACATCTTGGTGGGCTGGGGAAACTTCTGGCAGTGGTTCCACGCGCACGAGTGCATCCCTTCCTTGTTGACCAACTTGCCGTCTTCCGTGCGGGAGACACCGTCGCCCAGATGCTCGGCAACGATGTGGTCCCACATCTTCTCCGCCGTGAGGTTCCACGCGCCGCATTTGGCCGCAGGAGGCTTGCCAGGAGGAGCAGGCAGTTGACACTGGAAATACCCCCTCCCGTCCGGGCTGATGGGATACCGTCTCGGTCTGATTCCTCTAATAAGATACTTTTGCTGGCTCTGCCCGCCCGGGCCTTGCTCGTGCACAATCTGCGCGCCGGCAGATTCGTACACGCTGGTGATGCTCTTGATGAACTCTGGCGCACTAATCATGCTACGACCCTTCCGCTTGAGGGGTTCGAGAAATTCAGTGTTGTATGCCTGCCAAATCGCAAGCTGAGTGATATTGGAGTCGGGGTCTTCCTCGAAGAAGCATCGGATCCACGCATAGCAACGCTCCGGTTCTTCGATTGCCAGAAGCTTTTCCAATAAGTCCTTCGGGGTGGGGACAACCGTCTCGTTGGGGGGGTCGTAGGCAAGACGGGCCTCGCTGACGATCAGCTCCCGCGTTGACCGCTTAGCACCGTGCGAGAGCAATCGGACAAGGTGGGTGACGAGATGCTCCATCTTGATGTGCTTAAGCATCGTGTCAAGGTTCTCGACTACGGCTGTGTACTGGTAGAGAAAATCGGTGGTGATGTCTAGCAGATCCTCGTCGTTGAGGAGAAGCCAGTCCATGATACGCTGGAGGACAGAAGGGGGAACATTGCCGAGTCGGTTTGTTTCGATCGGGTGGTTCAGCGCGATTTTGTTCAGCGCCTTCAGGGCGGTCAAAATCACACCTCGGTCGTCCGACTCAAGTTTCGCAAGCAATGACTGGTAGAGGGGGTCGTCGGATCTGAGGACAAGGTAAGGAAGAATCGATTCGGCGATTTCGAGAGCCAGATGCTTCAGTTCCACAACGCTCTCTAGCTCTGGCAGATTGAGGAGGATGCAAAGAAGATCCCTGACTGGAGGATACTCGGACATAAAGTAGGCATTGTCCGGCATGTTAACCATGTTGCGGATGGTCTGTGTCGACTCCAGGACCAACGTGAGCTGATCGCGGAATTCGGCAGGAAGAATGTTGTCGTCGACATCTTTCCGACGCTTGAGCTGGGCAATCCGCTCAAGGATATCTGGGGTGCCCTCAAGACCATCCAGCTCACCAATGTCGGTGTTGTCAGAATCGGGATCGTTGGAAATTGTCCAGTTAACATGGTAAATCATGCCGCCAATACTGAGAGCAAGCTCAGTCAGGCCCTCGGCAAGACCGCAAAACTGGGAGAACTTGTACTTGTCACCCCGCTCGTGTGAGATTTTGAGGAGATGATGAGTGCCAAAGGCCTGTTCTGACGGAATACCCGATCGAAGGGACAAGAGACAGCGCTCATAGATGTTGGGCCCATCCAAAGCTCCTAGAAGCAAATGTTAGAGTCGAAAAAAAGCGATCGTGAATAGTCTCGACAAATTCTTACCCTGTGGCAGACAAGCTCTGACAATCATCCCGGGATTAGAGACGACGGTTGGAGGCTGCTTCAGAAGCCGCTGTTTCCTGGCAAACAGTTCTGGGTTGCTGGAGGGAGTGTCGACGATACGCAACGGCATCTGCTGGACAGGCTGGGGCGCAAAACCCTGGACGATAGGATTGTTCGTATCGTATCCTGGAGGGTTGAAGATGTATGCGCCGTTACGGCTTGGGTTCGACTGGCTGGGATTTTGAGCCATTGCGGAGTTGTTGTGAGAGTGAGAGGTAGACGAGGGGGTGCCTATTTGCTGCGCTCCAGATGCGTGACGGGTCTGTCGCGAGGAATTGGTGTCGGGGTGGAAAATAACCCTCGGCGCAGGAGCTTCCCTGAGGCCACGAGAAGCGCGGCCTGACGCAGGAGTCTCGGCGACAGGCCGCTCTCTCCCGGGTGTGCTGCCATCCTCAGAGTCCTCCCTATCATTTCTGCCCTTTGCGACAAAGTTCTCCAAGGTGCGTGTCAGAAGCGACCCTCCCTTGGCAGTGGTAAACTCGAGGATCTCTGGTGGGGGAGGCTCCTTGTTGTGGATTTTCTTGATTTCGAAGGCAGCCAGATTCTTGTAGAATATTTGTTTCAACGTATACGCGTCGGCCGGGGCGTTGTGTCGCATAAGGCCCAACCCTTCGCACATCTTCCGCCACATCAGTTTCTCATCCGAGACCTTGTCATAGCCACCATTTTGCACGATGTAGTTGAACAACTTGTACAGGTCGACGCTCAAGTTTCCCATCTTGGGCTCGGGGTCGAGATGGGTCCCGCGCTTCTCATGGAAGTCGCGCAGCTCCTCGAGAAACTTTTCATATTCGGGAGTTCGGTCGACGGTATGCTCAACAATGGGTTTGGTCGGGGCCATCTTGGCGCATCGAGACGCAACTCAGCGTCCAGATGCGAGCTGGGGTCGTTGGTCGGTCGCTGAGTGTGCTGGGGAAATTGCCAGTGGTCGAATTCTAGTATTATAAAGCGTTATCCTATACGATGGCCAGTCTCTTCTACCTGGGATTGGAAAGGTAATTGCTGCGAAGAATGTGGAGATGTTGGCCGAGAAAACAGTCGGTGTTGTGTTCTCCAGTCGGCTGCCGTGATGCGACGCGGGTTGCTGACTTCAATTGACGTGCACTGGGATTTTTTTGGCGAGCAACGATGGCTGGAGATATGCCAAGAAATGCACGGACCGTCGTAGGTATCTAATGCACGGACCATATTTCCCCCCTTGATGATGCTCTCTCAAACTCTCACGGTGTTGTTCTTGACCACCTGGAGGTGTGAGGGCAAGATGAACGAGAAGGGGGACTGAAAAGGACTCATCTTCCTATCTATGACATAGATCAGCATCAAACTTGTAAATATTTTAACAGGTCCTCAGTGGAAGACTTCTGTCGCTATCTATCCCCTCCGTCTTCTCGGTCCTCCTCGCCTTCCCACATCATTTCAGTCGTGCCTTCCAACATGATATATTTCATGGATCGTAACTTCCCATCAGACTTAATTTGCGGGGCAATGGAGTCATGCCATGCAATTTGAGGTGCATAATTTGACGGGCCACAATGAATATTAGGGACATCATCTTTCTGCATTCGTCGCAAACAACATGCAACTTCCATCAACTCATCCTCCCTCCCGCTGTTCCTTCTGTCCCAAGGTCTTATCATGCCTGCCGCGAAACCCTCACCACAACCCAGGAGAACAATACGCAGATTCGAATTACAAGATGTTCGCTTTAATGGCAGGTCAAGCTTCTACAAAGACCCGCAGCTTGTGTTGAAGCCGCAACTTGATCTTGTCCCGCGCAGACCAGTCGATGGCTCACGCTTGCGGATGCCTCTTTGGCGCCACTACTTGATGGTTCATGTCAAGGACAGAGCCGAGGAACTGGTCAAGCTCGACCTTGCAGACTTTCACCAGTCGGACGAGCCCACGAGCACTGCGCCAGAGCGGTTCATACGCCGCGCGGAACATGAACCTGTTCTTTATATTCGATACCCCAGCACTACACGAGAAGTAAGGATTCGTGGCATCTCATACTTCCAGGTACTGACACTCGTCGTGGTAGAGATTCTCGATGCTTAGAGTCACTCTCAAAGTCGCTTCTGATTTCGAGTCTGTCACGAGGGAGCTTCGTGATCTAGGGATACATATTGAGTGTCATCAGGAGGAGTTGCAACAGGACCAAGGCTCTTCCTGGAGCCAGCCTTACACTCAACCACAAAACGCCTATTACCATCCAACTCCAAACGCCGTGTCTCCTCCACTGCCACACAGCATCCAGCCATACGGCTCACAACACACCGCTACACCGTATCACTCACAGTCCTACAGCTCAAGCCCACCATATCCAGTTATATCAAATCCACCATATCACTATCCAAACCCAACCCCAGATCAGCTTGCATATCAGCGATCTGCGAGCCAACCAGTGGGATATCCTGGTGGTTATCAATCTCAAGGCCAGTGGCTGCCTCCCGTAATACCATCCCCGGCTGCAACCACCATCGGAATCCCGGGGGTGCTGGGGGCGGGCATATACAAGGTTAGCAAACTCGGCTCATCTTCGTCTTCTCGAACAAGGTCAAGGAAAGGCCAGACCTCTCGGGGAGGCCACGATTCCGGTACTGCTGGGCCCGGAAAAATTCTCGACCACAGCCATTCGATAAGCCAATCACCCAACAGTGGACTATCCAGCCCAGATTCTGCTCTGGATTCTCCCTGCTCTATATCTGTGCCCAGGAGGCTTCTTCAGCAAGTGCAGACGATGCTCAGTGAATTGGAGAGCCAAGAGACCATGTCTCAGGCATCGACTCTTGTGCCGGACCATGACGACCCTTCATGTCGACCATTTGGGGGATTAAGGATTCCTGAGGAGGAGGAAGATGAAGGGGTATCCAGTCAACAAGCAACGATCACCCCGGTGACATCTACTCGGCCAACCACGAGTACTGCAATGCTGCCTACGCAGCCGAATACCTCGACAGAAATGGTTCCCTACCAGCCCCCACAGCAGAACAGAAACTCTTCTGATCAGGGCAAGACCAGTATGCAGACAGTCCTGCGCTTGTCACGGGCACAACAAGAAGGATTGGTTGATGCGGCGAGGGTGTGGGAGGACATGATGGAGAAGGGGAGGAACGCAATCGCTGGGGTAGACGACGACGAAGAGGCTTTTAGGGTGTTGTCGGGCTTCCAAGAGGAGTTTACGAGACGGTGGACTAGGGTGGTTGCTTCGACAGTGAGAGAGATGAGGGACGTGGATAACAGGGGAACCATGTAAATAGATGAATGTGTCTTTTTCTCATATTTCTTGGAAGTCACTTGAGGACATGGCTGGAATAATGACGGAGTGCTGGACACACATGAAGCAGGACAGCAGCAGAAAATTAACTATTAATAACCCCATACATTTCGAAAACACATTTCTCACTCATCTTACACCTTGCTCTTATCCTCCCCCTCCCCCCCTTCCTTCTTGACAGGCTCATCATCCGGACTAAAACTCAGGCTGACGCTGTTTACACAGTGGCGCTCATCAGTAGGGGTGGGAAACCCTTCCCCTTTGAAGACATGGCCGAGGTGGCCGCCGCAGTTGCTGCAGACGATCTCGGTGCGGAGCATGCCGAAGGCGCGATCCTCGTGGCGGGTGACGGCCCCGGGGATGGAGTCGTAGTAGGCGGGCCAGCCGCAGCCGGAGGAGAACTTGTGGTTGGCCTTGTAGAGGGGGGCGTGGCAGCCGGCGCAGGTGTAGACTCCGGTGGTGGGGTAGTGCTTGTCGAACTTGCCCGAGCCGGGGGGTTCGGTGCCTTTTTCGCGGAGGATGCGGAATTGTTCTGGGGGTTGTGTTAGTGGACAACGAAAAGGGGAGCGGGATAGGGGGGGGGGGGGGGGGAAGGGGGGAAAGGGGGGAAAGGGTTACCCTTGTTTAAGACGGCGCGCCACTCATCTGGTGTTCTTTGGTCTGGGTAAGATGATGATGATGACGACATGTTGGAGGCGGCGGTGGTTCCGAAGAGGCTGGCGATGAAGGAGGGGATGATGGGCATGGAGGATCGCAGTTGGGGAGGGCCGGGGCGGAGGGAGTAGGTGTTTCGAAGGGGTGCAGAGGTGCGGGTGAGGTTGGAGAGGGTGTAGAATAGACGGGTGAGTGTTGAGCGCATGGGAATGAAGTTTTAGTGGGTAAGTGAGTGAGTGAGTGAGGGGGGCGGGGGGGAGCTCCTGAGATTGGATGCGGTTTATATGTTTTGGGGAGCTCAGATCGGGAGCTTCAGGAGCTGGGAGTGAGAATCGTTTGGAATACAGCGGGGTTGATCACTGACAAATCAGTGATTGTTAGGGGGGGGCCGTTGAGACAAAGCCGGTTTGGGTGTGAGTTTGAAATCATGGGATATTTCAATGGAGAGGCTTCAATGGGGCAGTGAGGGCGAACGTTGCTGCCGTTTATCATTTGTTTTTTTATGGATATTATTTGGAATCTTGAACTGGTTGCGTCACTGCTCGCCCCTCCGAGGAGCAGTGTTGTCTGTTTAAGCTTTTTTTGAACATACATGGGGTAGGTCTCTGGTGACTTTCTCGTGGTACGAATTGTCCGCTTCTGTGATACCTTGAGGAATTGTGCAAAATCAAGTCTGGTGACTTTTGAGAGCCCATAGAGAGTGTGAAAGCCGAGATAAGGATTAGCTGTCCATGTTGAATGGTGGAAACTAGACGAATGTTGAAGGTGGTGAAGAGTATGCTGCTACCGGAGTATCGTTGTATCCATCTGATAGCGGTCTATTCAAGACCCACTTAGCGGGTTATCAATAAGGGGCGTTGGGCGGCCCCTCTCTCTCAGCCGGCAACCTTGTCGCATTGTTTCCAGCGCCATCTGGCTTCAGGCACCTGAAAGGCACACCCGCGATTTCGAATCCGCCCACGAAATTCTTTACTTGCCCTTCGAATCTCTTCGGCTTTCTACTTCTGAATCGCCAAACCAAATATCCCACCATGTCTCGACGGCCTGCGAATCCCGGTGCCGATCGGGCACTCCAAAACCAGCAAACCATCAAGAGCCTCCTGAAATTGGAGGCCAATAAGGTGTGCGCTGACTGCAAGCGCAACAAACGTCAGTTTCCCACCCCCAGTATTACTGTATCTTTGACCACACATATTGACCCTTTCATTCAACAGATCCAAGATGGGCCAGCTGGAACCTGGGCGTCTTCGTTTGTATCCGATGCTCGGGCATCCACCGTGGCATGGGTACGCACATCAGCCGTGTCAAGTCTGTCGACCTCGACTCCTGGACCGACGAACAACTGCAGAGCGTATTGAACTGGGGCAATGCGCGCGCGAACAAGTATTGGGAAGCAAAGCTGGCACCTGGACATGTTCCCAGCGAAGCAAAGATCGAGAACTTTATTCGCACGAAATACGAACTGAAGAGATGGGTAATGGACGGACCGATGCCGGACCCTGCTACTTTGGATGCCGATGGCGATGATGATGTCCCGTTGAGCGTGGTCAGGGAGAAGCAAAACATTGAGCGGAGGGAATCAACTCGGAAGAGCCCTGTCGGTCAGTCGTCGGCCCCAAGGCGTGCCGCCCCACCACAAGAGGACTTGATCGGTGGTGGCCTCGCCTCTGTACCACCACCGAGAGCCAGTACTGCCGGACCAACAGCGAGCAAGGTGCCTCCTAAAGCCGATCCTGCTCCTCCCAAGGCAACAAACACCAAGGATTCACTGTTGGGCTTGGATTTCCTGGGCTCAGAAACTGCGGCGCCCCCTCGACCGGCGAGTACGACTGGGACGCCGAGCTCTGGAGGACAATCTCGGCCGGACCTCAAACAGTCCATCCTCTCACTGTACGCAACCGCCCCACGACCTCAACCACAGGCTCCTCAACAACAAACATCCCATGCCTCTTCTGGATCATTTAGCGGTCTGGGCTCCCCGACAGGGATGACACAGACCCAGGGTTCTTTTGGTGGGCTCAACGATGCCTTCAGCAACTTGGGTTTCGGAAACTCTACCTCCCCCAAGCCCGCTCAAGTCGACGCCTTTTCAAGTCTGGGAAGCTTCAGTTCTCCCCGACCCGCAGCTCAGACGAGCAACAGCTCTTCAGCCTTCTCCGGTTTGAGCGGCGGCAGCTTCTTCGACTCCAAGCCAGCGACGTCAACCCATCAATCCAAGTCGTCCATCGGTGGTGTTTCTGGTTGGGGCTCCGTCTCCTCCCCTGCCGCTGCTCCTAAGCCTGCGGCGGCGCCCGCCTCTGCTGCCCTAGGTGACCTTTTCGATTTCTCCTCGCCGGCACCCTCTCAGCCAGCCCCCGCCCCCAAGCCTGCGATGTCATCTCCTCCAATGACAACCTCTTCCTCTGTATTCAATCTCAGCCAACCCAAGCCCACGCCTGCTCCTGCCCCGGCGCCAGTAGCCAGCTCTAACAATCTTGGATCATTTGGCGGCAGCGGCTTCGCTGGGGCCGATGTATGGGGTGGAAATGCTTGGGCTTCTGACGAGCCCGCCAAGCCAGAGCCACCCAAGGCGACAACATCGACCTCCAACGACTTTGGCTGGGGATCTTTCGCTAGTCAGCCCATCGTCCCCAGCTCCTCGGGCGGGTTTGCCCCTGCCCCCAAGGTTGCCGCGGATGAGGAGTTTGGTGGCTGGACAAGCGGCACCACCTCTACCAGCACATCCAAACCGGCTGTGCCTGGTGGTGACAGTGATTTGTTCAACAACGTGTGGCAGTAAATGGATTTCGGGGGTCTGTGAAAAGTACCCCTGAATCCACATATCAAGCCAGGATAATATAGCCACCTTTTTAATCATGACGTTCGTTTATAAGTCAAAGGATTCAAATACAGGGGCCCTTGCATAGTAACCTTTTTGGGTGTGACTTGGTTGGAAGAGGAAGAGGGAAGAGAGATCAAAAAGCATCGTGTTTATAATGTTATTTGCATGTGTAGCGGTATGGTGGGTAGACTGGTTTTAGGATGTAAGAGGTGTCACAGATTTATTGTCGAGAGAAGGAATGATATATGTGCCAAAAACGTGTTGCTGGTATCAACGAAGTAACTTTAACCAACTGTACCAACCCAAACCCCAAAACGCCATGTGCTATGCCCTGCGCTCTCTGTCGTCAGGAGCGCGATCCCATGAAAACAATACGAAAAATAAAAATGTCAAAAGGTATATCTCCGTGTCAACGTCGTCCTGCACTCCTCGCTTTCAACCAGGCTTCTCTTTCAACATCTTGTCACCCTGCGCTCCTCGATTCTTCAAACAACTTTCAGCTGTGAGCTTTCAGTAACAACCGTCCTCTATCATCCATGCAATCCAACTCCGAAGGAAAAAAAAGGTACCGTGCTGGCTCAGAACATCAACCTCCAAAGATAATACAGCACCAAGAATATGCCGATGAGTATCCCCGACAACTTTAGGATCGCGACCTTGTTCCCGCTGGCGGCCATGCGCCCTAGTCTGCCGGCTGAGCCCTTGAGTTGGGTGCCCATGGAGGAGAAGGTCTCGGTCTGTATAGAGTCATTGCTGTCAGCTGTTTGATTGTACTGGGGGGTTGGAAAGGTGAGAAACATACGCTCGAATCGATGAGCTCATGGTTGCGCGCGTGGTCGTAAATGTCGATGGTTACGCCGCGGAGGGCGGAGACTTTGGCGGAGAGCTCGTCGAGGCGGGCGTTGTTTTGGCGTTCGCGTTCGTAGGATTCGGACATTTTGAGGGGTGTTGGGATGGGGATGGGGAAGTTGAGGGTGTCTGGCGGCTTTGTCTTTTTCTCTGCCGCTGTCGGGACCGGGAGAAGGAGAGACAGTTTGTTTCACAGTTGGGTCGTGGGCGCTGGTCGGGGCAGGACAATCGATCGCGGGGCTTGGGTTGGGTGTTTTTTTGTTGAAAATGGGTTCGGGGTAGGTAGAATATCACGATATCGTTGTGCAACGCGCCGGGCAGTGGTGGTGTCGTCGTCGGTTTCGTCTGGAGTTGTGGCAAATGCGTTGACGCAGCATGCATGCATGGATGGACGGGGAGAAAGGGGGCTGAATAGCTGGCGCCAGACTTGCCAGCCGGAGACGGGATGATGTTGGGGTCCCTGCTTGAAGCCGCTTCTGTGGGGCAGGGCCACAGTGTGGCGCGTTGCCTTGCGTACTGTCGGCGGCAGCGGCTGGTGGGGACTGGGCCTATGATGTCAACTACGGGCCAGCTGTTGAATATTTTGGGGGTTGAAGAAAGTGGTGTATGTCGTACATGAACGGGACTTTGCACGGGGTTGTTTGCCAGGCCCTGCTGGCTTTAAACGACATGGGAAACTGTAGAGCCTCCTCGGCAGGGTTTCTACAACACATATCAAGATATTGATCTGTTTATCTCCGACGACAAGGGATCCGGAAGCGCATTCCGTCATGGAAGCCGTCGCTGGTAGCTTGGCATATGCGCGAGGGAACAATTGCGGGGAAGCTTCCAGCTGCCACTCAGCAGCAGCGGGAGAGAGAGAAGTCGATCACAAGGCAGGGTAACCGGAACATCCAAAAACTCCAACTGTCACCTTTCCATACACAGCCCACTTACGGACGCGCGGCAATGGCAACTGCTGCTTTACATTGTTAGAAACGCCGTCAGACATTCTCTTAACATCATATTTTGTTCCTCTTGAAATATCCTTGACATCCCCTGACAAGGACACGCCTGCTGGGAGTTTTTGACAGTTGATCAACCCACCAAGCATTGGCTGCTTTTCTGCCTAGCCTGAACCGCCCGCCCCCCCGCGCAAGCCGGATTGCCGTATTGACCACAAAGCAAAAAGCCTCTTCCTTCACCACTCGAAATATTTGTTGATCACTTCGTCTTTTACCCTTTTGGCCATTGAAGATCGCCCGCGCCCGACACAGCAGCAGCCATGGGAATCAACAATCCGCTCCCCTCGAGCTTATCTTGTGCGTGTATTCCGAGCATCCCGCGACACAAACAGGGATAGTGGCACAATCTTTGCGCTTTGATAACTGACAGTCTTTTCCACAGCCGAATGCAAAAAGTGCGGCAAGATCCTCTCCTCGTTCATCGACCCTAGACAAGCCTTTGGACCCGAGAAGGTTATCCCGCCATCTGTCCTCGCCAACGCCAAGGTAAGCAACTATCATACCATTCTCGGGTTCCTCCAACTCTCCGGCTAACAAATCCTTTCACAACAGGGCCTCGCTATCCTCACTGTGATCAAAGCAGGTTTCCTCGGATCCGCCCGTTTCGGCTCCGGCCTCGTCGTCGCCCGTCTGCCCGATGGCTCTTGGAGCGCCCCATCCGCAATCGCAACCGGCGGTGCTGGCTTCGGTGGTCAGATCGGCTTTGAACTGACGGATTTCGTCTTTATCCTCAACGACGCCAGCGCAGTCAAGACCTTTTCACAGGCTGGCTCTCTCACACTCGGCGGCAATGTCTCAATAGCTGCTGGCCCAGTAGGCAGGAATGCCGAAGCTGCTGGCGCGGCCTCGCTGAGAAGTGTGGCTGGTATCTTCAGTTACTCCAAGACAAAGGGACTGTTCGCCGGCGTCTCTCTCGAAGGTTCGGCTATCATCGAACGCAAGGACGCCAATGCTAAGCTCTACGGCCGACAAATCTCGGCGAGGGAGCTGCTCTCTGGCGCCGAGCGCCCACCGTCGCAGGCGTACCCCCTGATGAGCATTCTCAACACTCGAGTTTTCAACGGTATGGCGGCCGGTGGATCGATGGATAACAGGATGTATAACGATACACCAGTGTATGACGACCACGAGGACCCGGTTGTCTGGGGTAACAAGACTGGCCAGGCTTATGGGGAGGGGCAGTCGAGGAATCGAGACAGCGTGCCCGCGGGGAGCAGTGGGCAGGGGGATTACTATGCGCCGCCCAAGAGATCTTCTACGTGGCAGGATCCGGTTTATGATCAGGAGCCGAGATCGTTTGGGCAGGGGTCGAGGTCGAGCACGTATGCGGACAACTCTTTTGGTGGCGCGGCTGCCGGGGAGAAGAAGACCGCACCTGGACGACCGGCGGCGCCGAAGCCGAATTACGCGGGCAAGGAGGCCATGTTGAAGAAGAATGAGGCTATCGCGCTGTTTACCTTTGAGGCGGTGGAGCCGGGTGATTTGGGGTTCAAGAAGGGGGATGTGATTACCGTGCTGAAGAAGACGGATAATGCTACGGATTGGTGGTAAGTTTGGACTTCTCAACACGTGATTCGAGAGAGGAAGCTAACTTGTGATGATCTAGGACGGGAATGCTCGGGACAAAACACGGTATTTTCCCGAGTAATTATGTCAAGATGAAGGAGTGATTGGGCCTTTATCAGGTTGTGGAAGGATGTGTAGTGGCAAGATACCCTTGAGAGGTGTGGTGATGGGAGTGGGGAACGGGGGGTGCGGTTTCTTTTTCATCAACGTTGAAAACGTTCGATGATGACCTTTTTTTCTTTCCTTGTGCATGGTAGCATTCTTGAGTTGAGTTGGGGTTGGGCGTTTGGTGGGAAATGGGACTTTTTACAAATGGATTTTCTTGTTGCGGATGATGATTCTCTTCTCTACTGTCTTCGCTGTTTGCTTTTTGTGTTTGTTGTTGTGGTGATGGGGGGTTGGTGATGCCTACGTCTCTCTCGAAGGGGTGTTGTTGACGGGGTTGAGGATCGTGATGAATTTGGAGATGGGGACGGGTTGGTGATCATGTATGCAGTTTGTGTAGTGCTTCTTCTGGGTAGGAATGAGGTAGTGGAAATTTGAGATTTGTCAACAAGGGTGGTGGATGCGATGCAGTGAAGGATGTGAGTGTTTGATGACGGCAGTGGTGATGGTGGTGGGTGATGGTGGTCGATGATGTTGAGGGATGATGGTGGTGAAGGGAGTCAAAGATGGCGAAGTTGAGTGGTGGCAAGAGTGAATGATGGCGATGGCGAATGGTGGTAAGGGTGGATGATGGCGAGGGTGGATGATGATGAGATGGGACGATCATGGCAGTTGGTGATGGTGGCAGTTGGGTGACGGTGGGTTCGAGTCAAGGTGAGGTTATTTTGCTTGTGGGTTTTGCTGTTTTCTTACCTGGTTGCGGGTGCTTGGTTGCAGTGTGCTAACTTGGCAGGAGAGAGAGAACAACGATGTTGGATTCTGGTGGATATGTGAGTCTATATGATGGCGTTGGTGGAGTCTTACACTACCCATCTTTCTACTTTTTCTCCCTATTACCTTCAATATGTAAGGCAGTCAAACACGTCAATCGTGTTGTTCATGTTGACACAACAGTCGCGAGGGTTGGTTGCTCCGGCAGCGGGAGCAACTTGACGTCACCGGCCACCCCGAGGAGCAGCTGCCCGGGGGTTATAGGTTTCGTTATGGTTCTAGGTATACAATAATAGACACGCTAATGGTCGTTTGGTGTAATGAGCAGCTTGTCTGCTTGTAGCATAAACAGCATTGCGCTCTTCAAGCCGGGACGTTCGACTCCCACCTGGGTAAATGGGTTTTACTCAGTTCGGAGTTGAACTAAAATGGTGTGGCCCCCATTCGACGCTCCCGTTCCCTCTTCTTCTCGACAGTCCAGCAAATTACGCCAATATGAGCAGTGCAGGGTAACGCCACAGTTTGTTGAGTTGCGTGCTGGGAGGTCCTCTACGAGGGGCGGCCAGTGTCTTTTTTTATCTTTTTTTCCTCAAGTTGAAATCTGTTTTTGGAGCGACGGGGCAGTGTGGTCTTGTGCTTTTGTTTCTTTTTCTTTTTTTTTTTAGAGTGCTTTCATACCTCCTCAGCTCGAGCGGCTTCCAGGTTCCTCTTGACTTGTTGCTACTTCTGTGTAATAGAGTCGGAGTCGAGATGTCTCTGAAAGTCATGAGGCTATCGTCTGTTTTTGTCTTTTTTTCTCGACATTTTTGAGCCTTCATCCTTCCTCGGTTGTCGTGGAGCATCACTTAGGGTATGAATAACACGGCTAGGGATATTATCGGAGACAAAATCCCCTACCATTATTCTGCCTTCTTTTTCGAGTTGCTTGCTTAGATGTTTCTTCTTCGATTTAGGGCCTCGGTTTGTTTTGGTTGGTTGTACTGTTAATGCTGGCGAGTCGCGTTATCTCGACTTTGGATCGCGATTCAAATGACATGAACTTGATCTGGCTGATCTGCGATCTGGGATGACTGACAGTATGTTTCTATGTTTCTTTTCTGTTTTCTCGATCCCCATACTTCTCGTTTCCAGTCAACAAGGGGACATTGCCTTTCTATCTCTGTCACTCGAACTTGTCGCGAAGTTTCATGAGGAAGCTGCTTGTGTGCGGTCTCTACAGTTTATCCTTTCTACTTTCACGTCCACCAGGTAAACAGACGTCTTTCCTGCAAGCTTTCGGGTGGTGGAAATCTTCTTCTCGATATTTTGGTTGACAGGTGCTGCGTCACGGTGTGTACCGTGGAAAGTCCTCAAAATCGCGGCGGGGGCCTTTCTTTTTTTCTTTTCAACCTGTGCTGGGCGGATTTACTTTCTATCCTCATCGGGAATTCTGAAAGCAATGGTCTTCTGCCATCGTTCCAGCATATTTTCTGTTTCATTTTGTCTTTCTGAGCATCAAACAGAGGGTTAGCGTCTATCAGCGCTTCCCTCTATTTTGTGGTGGAGTCACGTTCATCTCATCCACGCACCAATCATTCTCCCAAATCCCAGCTTTCACTTGCAAAACTGCGACCACGTCGATTATCGCTGCTCGACCGAGGCATCTCATGCTTCTCGTCATTTTGTTGCCGCAATGACCTAGTATTTTCCTGTGCATAATGACCGCGACCGCGAGCGGACCCGGGCCTGGTCTCGGTCTGCCCTGGTTGCGACCGACGAGGGGCACAAAACCCCGAGCAACACAAGTCGATCAAGCATCACGAGATGTCCAGTAGTGACACACTGATTGGTTGCCACCCTTGGTAGGGCTACCAAATAAAAGGCGGTTCAAATCCATATCACAACGTCTCGAAGATGAGCAGGTCAATTGAGTACGGTGATTGGCAGGTTGAAGCTGAGGTGAGGCACCGATAGTTGTACCTTGCGGCTGCGGCGCGATCTTATGGAGATAGCTTTCTTTTGGGGAAGGGCTTCTCCCTGTCAAAAGTGTGATGAGAGTTTTTGTTGCTGCTCATTTGCCCGGTGAGGATAGAGGTGATGGCCGGATGGCTTGGCCGAGCGGTCTGGGGTGATCGATCAAGGCGTTTCTCATGTTTACCTGGAGTGGGGGCCGCTGATATATTACTGAGCAGGTTTGCTCGAACGCTGATATATTGGTGGTTTCTCTCGTGTTTGATGTGTTTCTTGTCAAACTTTTGGACTTGGTAGGGTGTAGTGCGCTGGTCAAAAATGACGCTCTCTTACACAGTCTTTTACTTCTTTGCGTCTTTCTTCTCTTTCGCTACTTGTATTCCTTTCAAGCCCGGTCTAAGCTTTCAATCGAAATCGTCGCTACCTGTACTCACTTTGCCGTACGGATCGTACAGAGCCTCGAGCTATCGATCCTCGAGCGACTTGTAAGTTGTTGCGTTCTGGAAACTGAGTCGTTTCACAAGCTACAAGCTAAAGATACCACAGGTACATCTTCAGGAATATCAGATATGCGGCTCCGCCTGTGGGTGAGCTGAGATGGGCTAAGCCGGCTCCTCCGTCGCAGAATAGTACACTCCAAGATGGCAGTTATGGCCCAAAGTGCATTCAGTCAGCACCAAATGGCATCAATGTGGTGGGCCCGGGGAACAAGGCACCCGTTGGGGCTGCCATCAACCAGTTGTAGGTGCCATCATGCCAGGATCACCACCATCAAGCTACCAGGAGGCTGACAGTTTGTTTGTCTAGCTTGGGTGGAATCCCCTTGCCTCTCTTCTCGGGTGGAAGCGAGGACTGTCTGTTTCTCGACGTTTATGTGCCTGGGAAGGCGCTCAAAAACCCGGCCATCAAGTTACCCGTCGTTGTCTGGATCTACGGGGGCGGCTTTCTGTTCGGCAGCAAGGACACCGTGACGCCTGACCTGCCTTTCTATGATGGAGGAGGGATGATTGGGCAGTCGAACAACGGCATGATATTTGTTGCCATCAACTACCGACTCGGTGCCTTTGGCTTTTTGGCAGGAAATTCAGTGGAAAGGGACGGGCTTCCAAACGCGGGCTTACACGATCAAAGGGCTGCTTTGCAGTGGGTGAAAGACCACATACACCTGGTTGGCGGGGATCCAACCCAAGTTACTGCAATGGGCGAATCGGCGGGCGCGTCGTCTATATTTCATCACATCGTGGCGGAGGGTGGTCGCCTCGACCCTCTTTTCTCACGGGCAATCTTACAATCTCCAGCCTTCCAACCGATATGGGATCGTGCTGGCAAAGTTGAGGGCACATTTCAGGATTTTGCAGCCCTGGCAGGATGTCAAGGCGAAGGTCTAGCTTGTCTTCGAGCTGCTGACACGACAACGTTAACCAAGGCGAACAACGCGCTCAACCTGAAACAGGCACCAGGTACATTTGCAATTGGCCCAACACCAGATGGCAAGTTCATTCGCCAGTTACCCGTGCTCGAGCTTGCCCTGGGAAGGTTTTGGAAGCTGGAGTCCTTGGTTCTATCACATGTTGCGGACGAGGCAAGCCTGTTTGTGGGCGGTTCCATCCAGACTGATGCGCAGTTCTCGGGCTTCTTGAGTCAGCTGTTCCCCAACGACACCCTCACGGCGGGCGTGAACGACAAGATTGAGGAAGTGTACCCTCCTGTGAAAGGGGCGAAGAGGCCGAAGTACGCTTCTCAGACAGTCAGGATGACGGAGTTTACAAGGGATAGCTGCTTTACGTGCCACATAAGGCGTAAGTCCAGGCAAGCCTACTGCTGTCGACGTCTTCATTGCTGACCTGTCACTCATCTCTAGACCTGACAGAATCCTTTGGCGATAGCAAGGTCTGGAACATGCAATACAGTGTCTTCCCCGGCCAGCATGCTACCGACCTGATACCTACCTTCTTCAGCACAGCCTACACATCCGACACCTTCCTCGACGACCTTGCCATGTTCTTTGTGCCTGTGCTCGGCGCCTTGGTGGCAGGTATCAGTACAGCCATGCAAAGTTACTTTGCCTCGTACATCACAACAGGAAATCCTAATACCAACCGAAAGGTACTGAATCTTCCACCGGCCGTACGGTGGGATCACCCCGTCAGTGGGCGAGGCCAGCAAATCACCGGTGTCCTGGATGTGGGTGGTTGGGGCATCACAACTGTCAGTGATGACAAGAATCAGAAAACGCCTTGTGACTTCTGGAGAGGATTTGCGGCGGCTGTGACGGCCTTGGGGGGGTATTCTCCTCCTGGGGAGATTGTGCCGCAGGATCTTGTGACGGTGGGCGGCGATGTGAGCCGGAACTATGTTGGTGGCAATGTCAGCAAATGATATTTGCAGGGCTAAGCAAGCTACTATCAGGTCTCGAGAGACTTAAGGAATCGATGAAAATTCGCACTTGCTCAGAGCCGATGGGATCTATCAGCCAGTCATAGGTCGGAGCTCTTTTCCGCCCAGCGTTTGCAGGGCTGACGTTCATACCATCCCACAGATCAATGAACACGATGGTTTCTTCTGCCTCGAAACGAATCACTGACCCCTCATCCTTGCACCTGGCCATTCTACCTAGGCGGGACTTGCGAGGATGAATGGACGCGACCGAGACGGAAGGAGACGGACAGATGGGTTACATGTTTTCAATCCATCACAGGAGACTGCAAGTGGCAAGAGCGGGACCTTGCAACCCATTTCTGCCTAGATCCCGCAAGTATTTCGACTTGTAATGAGGAGGCTGTTCAGTTCAAGCCATACCGGAGAGCACAAGAGTCATTACATCGTTACCCTAGGTAATGTCGCTTTACGAAAAAGATTTCAGTCTTCCAGACTATACCGCAATCGCTTTCCTATCAACGACGACGACGTCGTGTTGTCTTCCTCCGGCTCTCCATTGAATGGCTCTCCTGGCTGGTCGTCCTGGATGCGGCCACGGTTGTTGGCTTTGGAAATCGCTCATCTATCCACGATTAGATCAGGTAACCGACTCTGTTGAGCTCGGTGAAGAGCAGAGATACCACTACATTCGCCTGTTGAGATGGAATTTGGAGCACCAAGTTCGCCACCCGGACCCAAGAACCCATTGGTGAGGTGTTTTGTGAGAAAGTTTCCTGTTGTTACTTTCATCCATAGGGGAGCATCACTCGGTGGATATCACGGGACACACATATTTGGGGAAGGGGAAATTACTGCTTGGGCCATGCAATGCAACCACGATAATGACAGGGCGGTTTCACGGCATTTACAGTGGCGAGGCTTCTCCCCAGACTGACTGCCCCTGACCAATTACAGAGTCTTTACACATTACAAGAAAGCAACACAACTACCAGCCGCAAGTTTCTTGTCTAGATCAGAAGACAACGCCGAACGGACCCTACGATCCATCGTCCCGACCCGTAGTAGTTGGCCCGATCACTAACTGTGAAGTCAAGTACCTCTATGTCGATAGGCTGACATGAATCAATGGCTTCTGACAAGGGCTGTGGTGGGGTGAAGTGACTTTGTACCTACTGCCGTCATCAACATTTCAGTCTTTGATTGGCCGATACTCACGCCGGTCCGGCGCCTGCGCTTAGATGCGCGTACTTCACCAGTTCATACATCCTCAATGGCATTTCAGCAAGCCACTGCAAGCCTCATTGAGGTCCACCTTCCTTGTTCGTTGGCATCGACTGGTTTCGCGAGAACTTCCTCATCACATACAGTAATGTACAGCATGGTATCTGACTTGCATATTCCACCTTGTCAGGTGATGACGACTCCTTGCGGTCGCTTTCGATTGACCACCACCACCATCGCCGCCATCAAGCCAAACAACCGTTGACACCGTTATGCCGGCGCCTCGGCCGGGCACAGAGAATGCACTGCCTCCACCGGGGACGTGATGTCATGTCTCCGGCGACGCCTCCGGATGCTCGAGGTCGGTTGAGGCTTCACTGGGCGATATCATTGGCTCGCTTTCAGCAAGTCATCACAAACATATGGTCTGATGCGATCAAGGTTGTTCTTTGATGAAACGAAATGTGTCTCTTCGGAGTAGGCTGATATCTTCCGAATAACAAGGCAACGAGGCGACCACTCCGCCAAACCGGAAGCCCCGGGGTCCGCGCTACGCGAAGTTATTGATGCGATCAGAGCAGACGTCGATAGAAAAGGCTTGATTGGATATTCCCAGTTCAAGCCACAAATGGATCATCCCTCGGTACCCGCGTTAGCCCGTTATATTTGCAGTGTGCCTGAGGCAGCTTACGTACTTACATACACGCAGCCACTGCAAAACCGCATATGCAGACCCCAGACAAACAATGACAACAACCACCGCGCAGTTGCGACCCTGCATCTGCCAGACGGCCTCGTACCACTCCGTCCGATGTCGAGGATATGCCAACAGATCAAGATTGAACACCAAGATCAGGCCATATCTCATCATACATTCCAAGATCAGAAGACAGAAGAAAAGCGCAAACAGGCAGTCAGGCTCACCATCTGCCAAAACAATCACTGCGCCACTCTTAACGCTGGGGCCCGACGTAATGTGGCTTCCAAGCCTGCCTACTGTACCATTGCCAATCAGACTTTTCAATTCCTTGCTCCGGTTGGGGTCCTTTTTGGCTCATGTCGGCCCCGGTTGACATCCCGGCTGCCGGCTGGGTCCCGATGTAGTCCGACAAGATCCGATTTCCAACTCCGGAGCCCGGCTTGCCAATCATTTCGGGTAGTACAGCTTACCTGAGCACTATCAACATGTGAACGGACCACCACCACCACCACAAGACGACCTCCCCTAGGTATGTACATACATACCTATCTTGCATCAACCCAGGCCGGTGTGTGTTGGCTCCCTCAGTTTCATGTTTTTCCTTTCCCGTCAGTAAATTCCCCGACTTGGCTCGGGTGTTCCTCCCGCCCGATATTTGACTCCTGGTGTATACACATTACACACACACACACAAATACACCGAATGCAAAAAGGAATACGAGGCAAACCTGCTGCTGCTTGTGGTGATCTCCGGAAACGAAAAATATGAAAGCTAGGCTTTCTACCCTGAAAACAACTCCGGAGTACCTTACCTTGTCAAGCCGTACCTAATGCTGCCCTCAAATGCGGTGAGTGTGAACCGAGGAGAAGGATGACCAATGATGCCTGTTTCAGTCGGCATTCAAAGTCTGAACGAGGGCATCGTAGCTGGGAAGGAGTCGTTCCTTCCCGCTTTGCCGAGGGGGCGCGCACACGCGGAGTCCAGATGGACCAAAGGTTTGGTTGGGGTGTTGCAAGGTCTTTGCCGGGTATATCTGGAGGAAGGCGGGGGGTTGGGGGTTTGGGGGGGGGGTTAGAGACAAGGATTAGTGGCGGCACCAGGTACTGCGGTAATGTGCCGTGTTGTTCAATGTAACGTAAACTCCGGAATTATGGGTAGGAGTTGGAGGATGAGGGAAACTGTCCTAATACTACTGCCGTTGGATGCTGTACAATTGAGGCATGTGGCGCGATCTGCCTCTCCCCCCCCGCCCCCCCTTCACTCGGCATACAGGGAGTTTGGCCGGCCCCAGGAAAGCAGGTGATTTCACAAAACTTTGTCGGTTGTTGTCAAGTGCTGGGGATGATACGTGGGGAAGATATCACGAACTTGCAACAGCGATCATCTTGTTTTGTTTTTTTTGGTTCCCATTTGATGTTTTTATTCTCGTTGCGTACAAACATTTTTGCTTACGTTCAGACTAATTACATGGACAAAAAGGAAATCCACCACACCTTTAGGAAAATACATAACTGAACGAGCAAAATCTGGCAAAAGGCGAGAACAAGGGTAGCTTGACATCAGTGGGATTTTCTGCACCGTATTTATTGTAGGGGATCGTAATGTCCGTCTCGGGAGGTAGGCGTGTTTGGGGAAGTCGGGGGAAAGAGGTGTTGGATGAGTTGATGTAAAAGAAAAACGTTAGAAGAGCAAAACGTGTGTTTGCGTGTCCTGAGACACTCAGTGTTGAGGGTGTTGGCACGATAGGAAATAAAGAGCAAAAATAGCAAAACGCCGTTGCTGAAGCGATGTCGTCAGATATCCCCACGTCGTAAAAGCCCTGATGGTGAAATCCCGAAGCCACGAAAGCAAGTATGCAGCCCCCCCCCCCCCCCCAATTGTTTTGGGGAGAGTAAATCTGCAAATAATGTTAGTATGACGTTGAAGATGAATCGTAGAGCGCAAAACCAGCAAAAGCGTACCAGATAAAGTCCATGGCATCACCAACATTGCCGTGGGCGTACTGTGCCAAATACAAATCGTACTCGTCTCGACGCTGTCGTTCACACTCCGCTTCGTTGAGGTTATAGAACTCATAATTGAACGCCTCGCCGAGGAGCTGGACGCAGCTGGCGTCGCCGATGATGATATCAAACACCCGGGATCGGCCATAGACATCGACCACCTCGATCCCAAACTGTTCATCCAGGACATGGAACAGGACCATCTTCCACTCGAAAGGGGCGACTGGCTGCTGCACATAGAGCTCAACCCAGCCTATGGGTTTGAAAACACCTCCGCGGGGGTTAAGTGTTCTGCCCGGGGGCGGAACGTAGTATTCCCATCCAAGTGCTATCAGAGTGTCCTTGCAGATATAGCTGGTACTATGTTGTTCCGAATACCATGCCTGGTAGGAAACCTCGGTGTCTGGGTGGTTAGGAACCACTCTAGTTCCCATGATGCATTGTCGGGTGCGACTGAGACGAAGGACGGTCGCGTTGACCCGGCACAGGGCCGGGTTGGAGGCAAGTTGTATGCTGCTCATGATGTCGAATATGCCCCCAACGAAGCAAAGAAATATCCCGGATTTTCTAGACATGAGTCAGTAAATATCTGAGTGTTGACTAAGAAGGGAAATACCTTTGCTAGAGAAAAGCTCACGTGGCAAAACCGCCCAAAGCAATCCTGCTAGTTATGAAGAAAAGAAAAGCACAAGGTCCTGTGCTTTGGTCTGGGGTTTTTGCCTTGGGTCAGTCTTTTCTTTTAGCTCCAGCAGGTCTGGGGTGGTGAGGCACAGGGGGGTCACGGCTGCTTGGAAAGGGAGTCTCGTGTAGAAATATAAAGAGACGGACGGGCCAATGCACGAGGTCCTGCCAGAGACAATCCCCCCAATATGTCAGTTGTACAAAAATATCAAACGGATAAGTGCCCAAATGGGAACAATTACATGTTCAGGAAAACTGAATGATGGAAATGGTATTGTTTAGAGCGGTAGGGGATCTCGTGGACCAAATGTCCTTGTTCAACAACAGGGCTCAGTATCCAACTCGGCCACGCATTTCAGTGTATATACGCAGCATATGAAAGGGGATTTCAGGTAACTTTACCCGTAAAGTACGATGGAAATGTCTTTTAGGGGGGGAGGGGTAGGCTGAATTGTACCTTACCTACACTCGGCGCAGTCAAGAGTGAAAGCCCTGTGTACAATGGGCGCCGTTTACAGCCAAGCAAGCCCCAGATATCCAATCGGCAGCTGTACCATTTGGGAGAATTCCATCTCCACCAGCATCATGAACCAAGTCTAGCTCCAAACACAGCCCACTTGATGGAATTGTATAAACGTCAGCCCCATGAACATATCTTGTCAGGTCAAACATCTTGATTGACTGCGAGAGAGGCTTCTAGTTGTTATGCCACTAAGTCGAGGGCATGATCGTGATACCATCGTGATGGTAGCTGGCACTAAACTCATAGCAGTGTCAGGTTGCTCGACGGTACGGACCGGGAGGAGGGCAAATTTGCCAAGACCAGACAGACGGTTGTAATTGTTGAGGTATGGTAGGGCGGTGTGAAGTCGCGTCAGTTCGGGGAGAACTGTCAGTATTCGAAGGGATGGGTCACTCGACTCGTGCCTTAAAACAAATCCAGGCGAGCAGGCTGCGAAAAGAGAGAGAGAAGTGCGCGACCAACGTTTGGTAAGAATGGGGCAGCTGCTGTGGAATATCAACTTCCAAAGTGACCCTGCTAGCAGATGGCAGGCGCTTAAATCACCGTGTTTTATCCTTACATGATTGGTCACTGGCAGAGCTGAAAAATACCGATCCAATAAATATGCATCATACGACCCTGTTGGGGCAAGATCGATGTGTTATCGATTGGAGTACCTAATCTGTTATCGATTGGGGGTGGGGGTGCCATGTGAGGGGAACTTCAGCTTTCTTTTGGCATTTCCACCTCCATTGTATGGAAGCAGAATCTCAGACCAGTGCCCGATAGATGTGCTATGGTGAGAATGCGGGCCACTACTTTTTGTTGAAGTTTCGAGCAAGCATGTTGTGAATACGTTGGCTATATTGATCCACCCGGGCATAATGAGGCTCTACTAGGATGAATCAACTGGCTAGGAATGCGAATTAATAATGGGCCCTGAAAATAGCCGACCACTTTCTAGCCCTCATGCTTACCCAGAATGAGGTCATGCCTGTACGCCTTGTTGTGTTTCCTTCTCGGTGAGTTTTGCTCTGTTTCTGGGTGCTAGGCTCAGACCTATATAACGATGTCGAGAATGTTTGATACTTTCATAGCAAACCACAATTTCATCAGCAGTTCTCACTCCACATCTTCAACTTGATCCATCAGCAATGTCTTCAAAATACCAGGAGATGGCAATCAAAATAGAGGAACATGAACTCGGAGTAAGTTCCCCTCCCCTCTGCAGTGGTGGCAGAGTTTAAAGCTAACATTGGGGTAGGTTTCCCGAATCTATCTCCACTCTGTGACAGTTCCAGGAATTCCATCAGCATCTCGACAATTCAACAAGCCATGCAGCTACCCTTACACCAGTGGAACGTCCAGCCAACGGAACGAGATCCCACTCGCACTCTTACGTTCAATACTATCAGATCGTCTTCCTGCCAAAGCTACCAACGTCGCTTTACAGTGGGGTCTCACCGGCAACACTGATAGCTCATATCCAATCTTCACTACTCCTCACAAGATCACCGACACCACATCTACAGCCAGCGCCGAAAGCGATACAATCGTATTTGCCGATCCCTTGGATAGGGCTCAAATGATAACCAGCAACCACCAAAGGCAGCTCAAGTCCCAGCACGACGCTCGAGCCCACCTGAAGATCTCAAATCTTGCTCCGTCCCTCTTGACAGGAGCAGGTAAGATCTCACAGCATCAACAGTACGGCATTAGCAAGAGACGACGGAGAGGACAGACCGCTTACTCGCAACAACCTTGCCCGAGGGTCCTTGAAGAACTTCGACGCCATGCCGAGCAACATAACAAGGCAACGGGTGACGTGAATTGTCTGCTTCAGGTGATGAAGGTGCAGCAATACATCATGTCTGGCAGAAGCGGCTCGACCCCTAGCCAGCAACGGGCGAATAAGCCTCGACCTTTATCACCTTCGACCACCAGCGTCTGTTCTGAGTGTTAGAATTGAGGTCGCTAAAGCTAGAATAGTTATGACTGGAGGAGGTGTTTCGGGCGCTGCATGTGTCAGACAACGACTGATCCTCTGCCGACTTTGTCTGTCTGCCGGAGTATGTATGGTTCCTAGTCAGTTTCGCTTTATTTTGGTGTTGGGGGTTTTGTGTTGCGGATTAGTTATAGATGTGTTAGATTTTCGTGAACGCTGAGCATATTTACACTACGAAGTATGTCTGCACCATTTCCTTATGTGTCGCTCATACCTACCTACCTACTCCATCCATGTATGGGAAGATTCGGCGTAGATACCTGTCATATGCCCAAGCATCACTTTCGGAGCCAGGGACGAGTAACCTGCCACAGAAAGTAGTAGAACTCAACACGATTGTCGTCCTTTCGAGTGACTCTTGAGTTGGTGGTGGACTTGTGTACCTAAGTGGTGCCATACCCTAACCCTGATACTGTCCGATACTCATCCTTCTAGCAATCTCGAATAGAAAGAAACACAGTTATATCTTATGAGCGTATGTTTAAGTATTTAGAGTATCAGTCTGGGATATAAGCTACTGAAATGAAATCGTAAACGTAACGTATGTCCAGAGCGGCCCTATCGGAGAGCAATAGACAAAAGCTCTCCAAGCGAGCCCTGGATGGGTGCTAGTTTAGCACAAAACTGCAAGGAGATTAGGTCATAATATCGTCACCATCCGCCTGCCCTTTCCCACTGCTTCCAGAACACGCCAAATCCACTCCTTCCCACTCGACAAGCCTTCAAGACACACAAACCGACCCTCTCCAAGCAGCCACCAGGTGTCCGGCTAATGCGAACATGGCTATGCTGTGGGTCTCCGACGTTGAAATAAGCAAACAAAGACCCATCCCTGGCAGGCATCTATCCGCAGTTCTCCCGGGGCTGGATCCACGCGATGAAACACGAACCAGGCAGCCGGGAACTACTTGTCAGACATGAATCAGGAGATGATTTCTGCCGCATGAAAGAAAAGACGGGGTTCAATAACAGGCCAACCAGAAACCGGACAGCCAGCTGACATCTCATAGGTGACTCCTGTGCAGTTTTTGCATCAGGATGTTACCTCAACCAATGTCTGAATTCCATTTGTCCTGGCTACACGTTCACTGGCTCTCTTGGCCGAGTCACCAACCACAAAGGAACACAGCAGCGGTCAGCCGATGTGGGTACCCATCTCCGCCAGGGCCACAGGGATACCTTACTTAATCGGCACGACGTTAGCGTTGCATGAACCTGATTCAAAAGCTTGTTTTGACTACACACCGTGATGAACTACTAGGTAGTGGTGAGCTTAACCACCACCGTTCAGTTCTGGACCACCCATATCGCCTCCCATACCCACGTCCTCGTCAGCGGCGACGACCACGGGCATCTGCATCCACAGGTTGATGTTGTCACCGTTACCATCCTCTTGGCCGCCACCGCCGCCGTTGGGCAACCCCTCGTTATCCTGGCCTTGACCGTACTGTGGGCCAGCAGCTGCTGCTAGCGAAAGCTGCCCTTGCTGTCGCATGGCAAGTTGAATCTGGTACCACTGGATAAAGTTCGCCCCCAAGATCACATCGATTCGCATCGCTCGGCACAGGTTGCTGGCCAAGACAGGGAACCTCATGGTGTTGAACCTGAGAGAAAGCTGCCGAATCTCAAATACTGCGACCACTGTCCGGTTGCTGGATATGGTCCCCAGGGGAGACTCAAACGTAGTAGTCCGGCGAGTCTCGTCCGCGGTCATCTCGCGTGACGGATACTCGCCTGATGGTCCGCCCAGAATGCGGGCGGTGTCGATCGGCATGTAGGAAACCTCGTACCTGGGGCTGATGAGACACCGCGGTAATCTGACGACGGCATAATCTGGCGTGTTTGTGATCAACCCAATTTCTGTCATGAACTCGCCCGGGATGAGAAAGTTGTCTTGGATTGGATCCGGCCGAACTCTCCGTCGACGAGCCCAGGGGGGACGACCGGGGGGACGACCGGGGGGCATTGCTGCTGAGCTGGGTCCGAGGGTGTGGTTTTACGCACGTTGTGCAAGTGGCGCGAGCGACAGGACAGATTACCTTCCCCAGGTGGAAACCTAGCACGCTGTGGCTGGCTTAAGGCGTTTCCGGGGTGCTGAAATTGGGCCTGGTGCGAAAGGCGATGCCGGTGAAGACGCAGCGTGACGGCTATCAGGGTCGTTGATAAGGACGGTAATGTCTGTTCAAGCAGATACATTAGTGAGAGAAGCACCAAAGGGGTCATGATCTTGCTAACTTTACGACTTTCCCCTAGGTAGATCAGTCACACTCCTCCCGCACACGACACGACGCTTCCTCTGCCAACCCCTACCGCTCTCAATCGCAAACTCCCAGGCAACTAGAGATGCTTGAGCCAGTATGAAATGGCGCGGCTGGGCTAGCTGAGCACGAGGATTCTGCGTTTCGCGTCGCTGGGCTTGTCGGGAATGGCACTTTCGGGCACACGCAGGTTTGTGGCTCGTTACGTACGACAGCCGCTTGTGGAATTCTTCAAGACGAGATGAAAACTGATAAACGCAGACTCGGCAAGCAGAGAGAGGAGTCCTCGTGTTGTCTCTCTCAAAGACGCTTCTTGTTTAAGCGAAGGCAAAGACGATATTGCCAGGAAAAGCTGTTGTCGACAAGAGGTAGTCAGAAGGCTCGGTGAGCAACAAGCGGAGAAAGCTCTGGTTCTGAAAGGACGAGATTTGGCGGGGTCATTGGGTCACTTTGATCGGATGAGACGAAAAGGAGGCGTCGGGCGTTTAATGCTGGGCATGATATGGGCCGCGGAGCACTTCAGTCAGTACCAGGGGTATTCGTTGTCAGGCAGACTGATGGGAACGAGGAGCGACTTCCACCGGTCAGACATGGGAAGCTCGCCCGACGAGAGCATTTTCCACAGCTTCTTGGACCAGTCGGAAGCCCTCAAACATGGTGTTATGGCCGAGGTTCATGGTGGTTGGTGGGACCTGCATTCAGCTCACGCCTGTCGGGGGCTGATTTTGGAGTTTTGGGAAATTGGAAAAGTGACGCGCAATACCTAAGGTACCAGCGAAGAGAAGAGAGAGGCATTTCTATGCAGACCGACAGAAGCCGCACAAGATTGCAAGAGTTATCTACGTAAAGACGTTTCTGAATACCATCCTGGGCGTAAATAGCATATATTCTTTTGGCTTTCAGCAGACAAGTTTTGGCGATGCATCGGTCCTATTATTGATGCGCCCAAACACCACAAAGGCTTTGAGCGATTCTCTACCGGGCGAACACTTTGATGCCTTCCCACCTGTTTGACAGTTTGACAGGGCCGAAGTCTTTCCAGTCCCATGGATCAGCTGCACCACCATCAACATGATTATTGGTTACACCCTGGTTGCCCCTCATGCAAGCCACCACAATTTACAATTCCCCTTTTTAGCACGTCGCTCTTTCAGGTTAATTTTGGCAAGACATGACTTGGCCGCAGAGATCGGGACGGTTCCATGGGCATTGTCCAAGGGGTTTCAGACTGGGTCTATATGCCGGTGAGGTGCATCGAGTCTCGTTAGGCTAAGAACGGAAGCTCATGAATTTCGGAGGCGCGCAAGGCTAGAAAACTTAAGGTAAGGTAACCAAGTTTACAATCCAGATGCGGCACCAGTAATTGTACTTATTAAAGTATGTACACCTGGGCACCGCGACTTTTCTGTTCCTCTCACAGCTTGCTCCTCGAGAATCCTCTGATCGCCAACTTCCGTTTACAATCCCCATACCATCGCTATGGCGAAAAAGTCTTTGACTCATGAAGGTGATGCTGTGGTATGTGGTCCTCCTTGTTCAAATATTTGTAGGTTCTTTGGTTCTAACAATGCAACCTAAACAGAACTCAATTTGCATTACTGGACTTCACGAACATTCACGGAATACTAGCCTGGTTTCCCCATCGCTGGAGCACTTCGTGTCTCCTGTATCGATCGATCCAGGAGGACCGAACATTATCTCTACTGCCTTGGCATCTAAACTATTGGAAATCGACCTCGACGAACTGGACGCCTTAGTAGAGGCCAGGAAGCACATTGTTCACATTGACTGGAGATACGAAACTCCAAACCCCAAATTCACAACAATGCATCATCTCGTCATCGGATCATCTCCAACCATAGGATTTGCAGGCGGAACAGAATGGTTTGAGAAGGTCGCCAGAACATCAGCCTTTCGAGGAGAGCAGGAGGTGATGCCTATTCCGGATTATCTACAGAGTCCAGCATGGACAACACCTCTGAACTCGCGGAAATCTTCCTTGATCATTGAGCCTCAGCCTGGAAGATTCGCCAGCCCCCAATACCCAGGTTGGCAAGAGCCAAATGGATGGATCAGGGCTGCTTCTCCCCCGGAAATGGCAGAAACTTCTCGGGAAGGATCCCAGGACCTAGAAGACGACCAGCTTTCCATCTGTTCAGACCCAGCCTCAGTCGTGAGCACATTTTCGGAGGCCACGGCCCCCAGCATCTACACTCCCGTCCCATCTAGGCAGAACTCCTGCGGTCTAGCCGACATCAATGGTGCCTGGATGGACTTGCAGATCCAACAACAATTCCAAAGCGAGGCTTTCCAGCAGCAAAAGAAACAGGCAGAAGATCTCTATATGCGGACCGGAGATGTCAGTGGCCTTATTGGTGTGATGAGAACAGCAAGCCAGTTCTCACCGGGTGGTGCATCTACTGGAGCTTTTAGATCATGATTATTTATGAGACCTTCAACTTCTGGAACTGTCTTGATCTACCTTACGGACTGAACAATGCACTCTCCGGGCCTACAGAATCGACCATCAGCCCCATGTTGCAGCATGGGACACATGGCCGAATCTGTAGGGCCTGGAGAGTGCATTGTTACAGGCGCATCAACTCACTTTGACATTTTGTCACAAAGGAGATCATGATAATTGGACGGCTTCAGGGCGGTGGAATTAAGGGGGATTTTCACAGGGCTATGCCCTTTCTTTGCTCTATGTAAGGTTTCATTGTTGATTAATGTCCTTTCGTAGCTAGCCCTTGAGCTTAGTTTATCGTACACATATATTTTTGCTCTCCTTTTGCCCACACTTAGACCTGAACTCTGGAATAAACTCACCCCAACATCGCCATCATGAAAGCTCTACAAAGTCTCCATTCCAAAGTCAAAGCCGGGTGAAATTTTCATGAACCACAAGTTTCCCCAATCCCCCTTGGCACGAAAATAACCACGGCTGTTTTCATCGACCGAAATCCCCAGCTCCGTAGGTCCAAATCTCACAACCCGTACAACCGAGCCCTGCATGTCTTTCCGCGGCTCAGAGGTCCGCAACAGAGCCTTGATGTGAGAAACGTCACACCACCAAGCTTTCCACCTCAAAATAGAGGAATTGACGAATGGCCACACTTCATTTTCCGCTGACCGAAGCCCCCTTTCGGCCCACATCGTCCGGCACAGCGGCCGAAACATCTTAGCGTACGCCCGATTATGCCCCGAGACACACAAGACCCTAGATTATCCCCCCAGATAACCATTGGGTGATCGCCCGCCCCAAACACTCGGCAACAGCGGGAATGGAGACGGGAATATTTCCAATGCAACTCTGTCCCGTTTCTATCCTCCCCCCTCATTAACCTCATCTTGACAACCCAATATGTGGAATAACCTCAAACCACACCGAGAAAACACCCTCTGCCCAGCTTCCGGGCAAAGCTAAATGCAACCCGCCCCTTTCTCAAAATATACAATCATCAACACGAACTGTCATCTCAAATACGTCAGTCCAAGCCCCAAGTTAATTAACTCCCCCTCCATCATCACCGCCCCCATTTTGCGGCAGGGAAATTCGTAACAGCGGCACTGCTTGTGAATGAAGGACTGGACTTTTCCCCCCTCTCCAACCTCGGCTCCATCAATTCAAGTGATTATTCTATCAGAGCCGCATGACGACACAGTTTCGATAGATGGGGCAAACAACCCGACGGAATCATCTCGGTGTGTAAGACAAAATGCAAGGCTCCGGGGGAATGCTGAAAGGGGTTAAGTAAGAGGTAGGGGTTAGGGTTCAGGGTCAGGTGAGGGAGGGTAGGTAGGTATGCTCAGCGGTGAGGCCCAAGCTCAGCTCAAGAACTCAGCGGCGCGGCCTAATGAAGCCAAAAAGCCACACGGCTGAACACCACAGCAAGTTTGTCCTTCCTACCAACTTCAACTGGTCGAATCTGTAACGAATGACCCGACATTGCCTATTTCACCAGTCCACAAGAGCTTAGAAATAAACAACCGCCCGACGCCCGAGAACTCTTGTGGGACGATAGGCAAGGATTGAAACACGCGACAGCGTCAAGGCTCTCATGATCGGACCCCCTACATCACGCCGAGAACCCCTCCCCCCCTCGATTGGAAATGATGTGCCTCACCATCGCCTTCCTCCTCCATGCAAGTCAGAGAGTCAAGCCAAGCCTCCTTCCGAAATCAGAACCGATTTTCACTTCGCTACACTACAAATATTAAGCTAGGTAGGTAGAGAGAAAGATGACAGGTCTAAGAATAGAAGCCAAGGCAGGCAATCAAGCAGATGAAGCATGGTGCGGTGCGGAATATTGAGAACAGAATCAGACGAATGCGCGGAACCGAACCCCCCCCCCCCCCCCCCAAGCCCGAAACCCCGACAAGGAAACCCATCTATATAAGTGTGACCCAGACCCCCAAGCCTTTCTTCCCAGGTAGGTACCCAAAACATTTATCTTCCTCCCTCCCTCCCTTTTCCCTCCGTCATCCCCCTACGAGTCATCACTACTCATCTCTCAAAAACTCCTCCTTCACTGCGCAGGTCTTCGCCTGGATAATGGACCTCCCAGGCAGTTTTTGCGCAAGTCGACTTCCCCTTTGTTCGTCTTGGTCCCGAACGAACCTCCATTATTCCCAAGCTTCAACCAAACGTATACATAGTGTTTTTGTTGTTGTTGTTGTGACAGCCGTACAAAACCTCTACATATAATTTCCCGACATAAAGGTATGTGGCGTCCTAGGTAATCATCAGATTAACCATTCATGCCATCCCCGCGCAGTAGCAGATTATCTTGGATGCCTGCCATTGGGATTCACATCGTCTTGATGTTGAACCGTCGTCGCAGCAATAGTCGCAGGCTCCCAAGAGCTATTGTTTGTGGGGAAATGGTGGTGAATACGCCAAGTTTTGTGCCGTCCCTCGCATGGTCGACTGTCTGGTCGGGAGTGCGCACATTGAGTGGTTTTGATGGTTGGGGAAGTGCGGGGAGAACGCGAGGCATGGAAGCCAGAAAGACTGGCTGGCTTACAGCTGTTTGCAGCAACCCCAGGCCCGGTAGTTGTGTCTTGAGGCCAGTTACATCAGAGGGTGTGGCTTGCGTCACCCCTTCAATGATACTGCTGATACTGGTAGTGTTGAGGATTCTCATTCAATGATGGCCACCTGGGGCTACCAGCCGGTCCGTATGGACTGTTGCGAGGGCGTGTTGCGCCTGGTATCATGAAAATTTGGTTACCCGGTGGCGGAAAGTTGCCCATGGCCAAGTTCTGATGCCATAATTGTGGTTGCATGCTTTGAACAAGATGTCGAGAGAGAGGCGAGACGGCATCTGCCATGTAACCTTGGCTTGCATCTGGATGGCTCGCTACTGGCATCCCAGTTTCCTGATGAATGTCGTATGGTACATAGCTTGGTGTGGTTCCTGGGCAATGAATGATATGTTAGAACCAACTTCAATTGTGTATCTGAAACCGATCGGATGTGGCCGCCGGTTAGATCGCCCGGGCCGGGCCACTAGAGGCCAATCCTGCGGAGCGGGCCGAGCACCAAAGCGCAAACGGGCTTCATGAACAAACAAGTCCCCTTACCCAGCCCCCAGACCACCTTGACAGAAGAAAGAAAAAGCACTCACCCGAGTCAACATCAAAGATTGAGTGATTTACTGATGTTGGCACCGTATCGGCAATTGAGTCACTCGTGAACTCGCTTGTTGCTGTATTCGACCGAACCGAGTTCTGGAACGAAGGGCGGTATGGCTGCCGTTGTGAGGAAGCCTGGGGGGTGGCAGTCGCTGGCAGGTGACCTGCCTCGTTTCTATCGAAGAAGTTCCCACGGAGGATAGCACAAACACCAGGAGGAAAGTGTTGGTCGTTAACTACCAGCATATCACCGATTTCAGTCCTCGGACCGCCGTTGTTGATCCGGACTTGCTGGACAACGACTCGAACATATCGTTCTGGCTGAATTTGCCCCGATGGATTGCTGAGAAGGGGGCGCCGTTCGACAGGTAGGTCCATAGGTTGAAGTTTCAAGAAGCTAACAGCCGACTCAGATACAAACGACTGCTCAAGATCCGCCCTGAATATCACGCTAAAAGCGAACTTCTCCGATGTGACGGAAAAAAATGAGACCGACTCTCTAGTCTCCTGAAGCAACCTTCGCGCCCTCCAATTCCGTTGATGAACATGAACATTGGGGTTTATTTCCGACGAAAACATAGGAATAAAAGACCCAGTTCTCGGTGGTCCTTCGATTGCGGGTGTCTTATGAAGGTTGATGCTTCGACCGGTGGCACGGGGGGCATTTTCTGACTGCATGCCGCTCAAGCCTGAAGAGCCACGTCGTCTCTTCAACGGCCGCCCAGTAGCGGGAGTAGGATTTCTGTCTCTCAACGCTGTCGCTTCACTGGCGGTTGACGGCGGGTCCCGGGTGCCTCTGTCGTTCTGGGCTAGTCGGGCCATCGCGAGACCGTTGTTATTTCCAAACCCAAGGCCAGCGGGCATGTTTCTTGAAATGTGGGCGTTGCGGGTTGGAGATGATTGAGATGTCGAAGTTCTTCTGGGGATGGAAGTCGTGCTGTTTCCCAAAAGGTTCCCTTGGTTCATAATGAAAGCCAGGCCGATCGATGACTGTATTCTCGACCCAGGATGTCTCAATGTTTATGATGACAGAGGTTGTCACCGAGAGAGAGGCAGAAGCCGATAGTCCTGATTGCGTTGCTTGGATGGATGTGGCTTCTGTATGCTGATAACCCAAAGGCTCTGAAAGCAATAATGACGCTGATGATGGTTATGATGGCGGTGATAATGGTGGATCGAGTCAGCAAGGGCTTCGAAGGTTTTTGAATCGACGAGGAGATTCCAGGTTTTTGAGAAGAAGGCAAGAACTAATTAGGGTTCGAGCCTCGTGAGCTTTTTGTCTCCTTGAGCTTTCTTGATGGCAAGTTGAACACCGTCGGATTGGAATTCCGCTTCCCAGAAGCGGCAATGGGAAAACAACGCCACTCAGGAGCCTCTGCACAGCACGGCAGGTGAATGGAAAACAGGGCAGTGTGGTTGCGGGGAACCTAAGGAAGGTTTCAGTGGATATTGGCCGAAGCTATGCCCACCCCGGAATTTGTGGAAGGACACACGGTGAAGCGATGAGGCGGTACAGCAATGCTGAGCACGCGGAGTCTTGATAATGAGAGTGAGAAGAGAAGGGATGGTGCCGAAAATGGGAGTCCGCATAGATACAACGGACAGCGGCGGCAACAACGGACTCAAGGGGAAGTTAAGATGGTATGAGATGAGCGGGAAAGGATGGAGATGTGGGATGGGAGATGGGGGATGGAGAAAGGGGGTCCAGGGGGGCTAGACCAGATCCACGGGGACAAGTGAGCCCCATCACAAACCCCCTAGGGCTTGGTACTTCGGCTGGATGCTGAGCCTTTAAAGGTGGATCATCAAGTAACAGGGGATGTCGTTGTCACTGGCGAGGTTATTCCATGGGCAAACTGGATGCTCTATCACCAGACGCGAGGCTATGTTATTTGAGGCTGGCAGCTTCGATTTACCCCTGCTTTGTTTAGCAAACAGCATGCTTCCACCACCAATGCTCACCGACAAAGCGATGGCATTGGTCATCGCGATGGAATTCTCCACTGAGGGTCCAAACGTTTGAGTATGAAAGGGAGCGACCGGTTGAGAGCGAGTGCCAGCTTCGTGCGCTGGCAGCCCAGGCATTCTGGGTATGCCCAACTCAGGGCGAGGTGGGGGTGTACTGGCCAGCCGACTCAGGTGATGGCGGCACTTTTCCACCGTCGGTCTGTGTCTCGGGAATTCCACTTCGGTGTATATTGGTGAGATGACGTGGCCCTTGATGGAGCGTCCTCGGTGATAATCTTGTTGTTGACAGACCAGAAAGAAACGAGAAAGGGGGGAAACTGGATGAGGGTGGAAAGTTGGGATCGTGCCCGGTCCCCATCAACAAGTTGAGCTGACTCGTGCTTGCTGCCCCAGACATACCTACATACTGTCCTCTCTCCGCATTATTGCGGCACAACCCACCTTGGAAGGTGAACTCCCGTCACGGGGTAGTTGAGGTGGGCTCCGGGCGTCTACCAAGTGGGAGACTGGGAGTGGATCGGCCAGCCTTCTGTGGCAAGCACGACCTGATTCCTTCTGCTTATTCTCATCTACGCCCGACTTTGCGACAGCTGAGGGGTTGGTTGCTACCTACCTAAGGTACCTTACCTCCATGTAGTTAGTTCGACGCTGGGCAACCATCATGAAAATCGATTGCCCCGTGGCAGGTAAACCGCCGTCTCTACCCCGCTTGCTCGACGTCTCAGGCAATGGGGGCTGATTTATTGTTTCGTAAAGGGCCGGCCACATCGCACTGCGGGGAAGACGGCGTTTCGGCACGACTGGGTCGCGCTCATGGCCGCCCTCTCATTCAAACCTCACCTTGGTTACTTACAAGCTCTCTCGGCGTAAAAACGATCAGGGTACCTAGGGATCAAGAGGTCGAAATCACTCCGTTGCCCTACAACAGTTGCGCAAGCGATGCGGATAGTTACGGCTGAAGATCCTTGAACAAAGGTGAGTTTTTCATCGTCATTGTCAACAAAGCTGGTAAGCGAGATAGTTAAGTTGGGCTTCATTGACGCTCATTTTGGTCCGACCAGTTCAGTGTTTTTTCGAACTCGACGAGGCTCCGTCCAGCCGCAATTTGCACCTTTGCATCACTCCTACTACAAGCTGATCAATTGGTCCAACTCTTCTAATAACAGCGTCATTTCTGAAACTAGACGGCCCCAGAGCTGGAGAGGCCTTGCCTTGCCTTCCTGATATCGGAGCGGCCATTTTGCTCTTAAATTGTTGGCCGTCCCGGGCAGTCTTACTAGACCTGGTTCCGCCTCCAGCTCATTCAAAAGGGAGGCAAATTGACGAAGGGAAGATACCTTTTCCTAATTGGCCCCAAACTGCTGCTATTGGGGCCCATTGTTCCCGCACCCGACCTCCAAAAAGTCCTGGAATACGGCGCCATGAGACATGCGAACTCACGCCCGTCAGGAAGACGGTCGGATAGGAACTCGGGTGGCAAAAAACAAGGCGACCACCTAACCGCAAAATCTCACTCGGCCAGCGCTCAAGCTACGGATATAGACGCCTTATCACGGCCGAAACCAGCGGAACCGGGCACCAAAAGCAAACATCATTACCGAACACAACCTCAGAAGGGCCATAACAGATTGCCAAAAGGGGGGGGAAGCGTTCAAGCGGCCAACAGGTACCAAACACGATCGATCACTGCTCAAAACAAACGAAACAAACCCGCCGGTCAACACACAAAGGTTTCTGCCAACAAGACGGTGAAGCCATCTGCCCCAGCTGTGGACACCCCAATCCAAGTTACGGAATGCAAAAGCTTCGGGCCTACCCACCGACCAGACACAGCAACACCTACACACAAACCCACTGTTAAGGATACCAACTCCAAAGGCCCAAGCACAGTTCGGCAGAGGAGGCAAGCCCATCTCGAAGAGGAAGCCGCAAAAAAGCGCAAGCTTATTGACGAGTACATTACCACCGGTGACCCCAAGGTCTTCATCCCCTTTCTCGCCCCATTTGCCAGCACCAACAGCACCGGACAACATGGCAAGCGCCGAAAGCTAGGCGAGTGGAAGTGGGATCGTGAAGTGGAACGCCATTGGAGAGAGGATAAGACATCAGGAGAACCCGGCGCAAGAATCTGGGCCCCAGTTGAGGAGTCGTTTATCTGAAAAAAGGTGTCGTCTGTGAGAGCCAGGTATCTCTTATAGAGATATCCTTTTCGGACTATGTGCTTTGGATTTTCATACTATGTGGGGCTAAATTTTCACACGTATATCCCTAACCCTACACTGTAGAGTCGTATCTTGTAATGTTTCCCAGTCTTGATATTTTCTCATTATTATCGAAAATATCGACTATATAAAAAAGGAAAAGGAAAAAAAGCTTATTGCCTTTTTTTTAAAGGGTTTTATATTCCTTTTTTATCTGTTTTCTTTAAATTTACTTGCTATAATATATATATAATGATAGTTGTTAAATGTAAGTCAGATACGGTTACATTGTGCTTTGCCTATATAGTGTAAAAATCTGAAGTATATAGTCCGAAAAGGATGTCTCCTCTTATAATATCATTTGACCAAGTTGTGTATCGTGTTTCGTGGCGGCCTAGGTATATTTGTGCTCTTTTGGCTTGGTTCTTATTTCCTGTTTCTATCAATCCTGTCGCCCTTATTATCTGGAGACGTGTCTATCCCGACTCTGCGGATCTTCCACGCGTCTCCTGATTCATCTGCCCCAAAATAGGTAAACACAGGAAGCTTGAAAAGGATGCTGCCAGTCACTTACTGGTCACCCTTCTCGTTGTTTTGGGAACCTATGACCCATTTAGTTCCAAATATTAATGTTACCTGCGTCTCGCTAATGCACTCGAATGTTTGAAACGAGCGAGGCGTCCACTCTGGCGCCTGGCGCGGATCGTGGGCCGTGAACACCTTGACAATCCAGAACTTGATGCGGCTCAAATGGGAGATTGGCGGTGAAGAACTTCCAGTGGCGAGGTAAGGTAAGTACGGTACCTAAGGGATGGGTTATCGGACATCTTATTATCTGGCCATTTATTCCATGGTTCTGTGGGTATTAACGACTGAGGCAGGAAGCGGGGGGCTTTCAACTCGTGGAGGAACTCGACATAAAAGGCTTTCGATAAGTGTGAAAGGATCCAAGGCTTCCATGTGGTGTAGATGTCTACACTATACAAAGGATCTCTACAAGCAGGGGGACGCGATTAAGGTCTGATAGCTGGCTGTATCTGATCTCGCCGTCTGGGGGGGGGCGAAAGATTGATCTAAGCGCGGCATTCCATCATCGGGCGCACTTGCGTCAAACCCCCTGTTCGGATTTTTCGTCTCATGTATGTACAGTACCTTAGGTGATACTGTCGCGCGGATCGGACGCTACGACCGTATGAGGATAAGCTCCAGTCAGCCCTTATTATTCTCACCTAGCAACGCAGGCGCTGCTGGACCCTCATGAATCTTTGTTCGGTGTCAGTTGACAGGTATTTCCCCTTCCTTTTCCTACCGTAGTCCAACCCACCACATGCTCGGCAGTGGTTGAAAGAAGGTGAGACAAAGTCAGTCTCCACCAGAAACAAGGCGTTCAACGGTGATGAGCGAGCGGTCTGGTGTCTTGAGCGTTCTTTGCTTTTTTCCTGAACAGGCACAACAGTTTAGCCCTATATCGCCCGTTGAATAGCCCGCGGTCCCCATGCTAGCGTGATGCTTCCTGGGGTAGCTGGTTCGCGCGGGCCGACATGGCTGTCTCTGGGTCTGAGCGCGCAGATATCAACCCGGGTTATGGATATGTCTTTTGTTTCTGTCGGGACTTCGTGTCTACAGTACATATAAAACAACACACGTGCATAGCCACATGTGAGACAGGCTTGATGTCTTTGGTTAGGTATATCGGTATCTACGTAGGAACTGATCACTCTCGAGTCGATGAGTGGCCAAATAACCACGGATACGGCAGGCGGAATGTATAAAGGAGGAAAATCCGCGCTGCGCGGGAATTCCACGGTTGGGGGCCAGCGGGCTGCATGTGGGTGGCTGGATATCTTGGAGATATGGGGTTGAGCGCCGTCATGGAAGCAGAACCGGGGAGGTGAATCCGGATGGTCTCCCCGACTCGCGGACAGCGCATCTTCACATCTTCATCATCAGGCTGAGACAGGTACTAGCGTACTTGGGCCGCATCTTGGGAGGCCGCCAAACTGCGTGCCTCGTCCCGGAAACGAGCCCCGAGGGCTTTTGTGATGTGTCAGTTGTCGCCTGGATCTTGGCGGCGTCAACATGAACAGGAGGTATTACTTTTCAATGTCCTCGAAAGCCGATAAACTCGTACTCAACAAAAACCCAGCCCCACGTTTCCCGGTGCTGTCTTCAAGGGGCCTCGGGCCTTAAACGCGCTTTAACGCCTTGTTCTGGAAAATCGGCTTTCACAAGGGCATCGCCCGACACTAATGCGCCCGGTACCTGACATCACGACCAGCCTAGGGACATCTGAGCCAGGGTAGGTGGTGACGGAATAAAGTATCGAAATTCGTTTCCAGAGATTGTGGTATCCAAGCATGTCAACTCTAAATCAGCAACGTGAAGTTGCCGGACAATTGTCCATATCAAGAACTGTATCGCGCAGCTCATGGCCAGCAACATCACAAACATTTGCCTATCAAGAACTCAGAGGTACACTAGTAGTGATGTCCTGTCAATTGTTTAGGTATGTATGTACCTACCGATGCAACGCGATTTCATGGTCGGCGGGCGGTTGTCTGTCTGGGCGTGCCCATCCACATAACAGTTTGTCTGAGCTTGGTCGTGCTAATAAGTAGAAAGCGCTGTATCAAATAACTAAGGCATCGAAGCTGAAAATACATATGAGACTCTCCATGATCATCACCCAGTACAAGAGTAAGTCATTGACATCTAGTGTCGCTCCGGTTCTTGCATGTAAATGTCTTGAGGTATAATAAAACGCAGGAAATAGCAACGCAAAAGAGAAGAGTCAAAAGAAAACCGAGAGACTGGTGCGCTATGGATTACCAGAACACGAGGTCCCGTCTGGCGTTTCCAGACTGTTGTCAAGTTTGGTTCCCGAGTAGCGCAGGGAAAGAGAATAGAAGCAATCTAGAAAAAGAAACAATTCAAGAAAGAAAATGCGCTGGTCCGCCCCTCAGACCTTTGACGCCCCAGCTAGCGCCGACACCACAAGACCCTACCGCTATGAAAAACCACCTGCATCGGGAGGCGCACCGCCAAAGTAGCTGCTCGGAGGTTGGTGGTGTAGATCACGCGGGTTGACTGTCTGTGGCTCGATGAAGTTGTCGTTGACGCCTGCAGAAGAGGCTCTTCTTCCAAGCGCTGTGGAAACATACCCGCCAATTGCTGTTGCAGAATGCATGACATGCGGTGTCATGCGGTTTGTCGAATTGACCGATGGGTTGGACGCGGCCTCCCGCTGCAGCTGAATATCGTTGGGTCTGTGGCTGATCTGGCCGAGCTCTTTGACTACCCTCTCAAAGAAATTCTGGCCCAACAGCAGTGGAGCTGGTCTGTTCCTCGCAGTTCCAGGGAGGAGGGCAACTGCCATCTTCCAATTTTCCAGCCCTAGCTCGGGCATGTGTACACTCAGCTTTGCGAACTCCTTTGGTCCAGAAGTGTGGCCATCAGTCAAAGTCGAGAGCTCCCTCAATTGGTCAGCAGATTGGAACGGCATTCCTTTTAGCCCAAGAACGGATTTTGCGAAGTCGCAGTCCATTATGGAATGCTGCCCATGGTGCACAAGAGCGATGAACCACTTCCCGTTGACTTGAACCTTGAGTTCGTTGGGCACCCCCGCTGCGGGTTGGGTAACACTGGAAGAATTGGAGCCTCCAGGCGCTGTGGCGCTCTCGCCCGGCGGGGAAGGTGGGAAGCCCCCAGGGAGCCATGTATGCTGCTGATACATAGCAAAGTTGGTGCTGGGTCCAGGAGTGCCGACATTAAAACCGCTATAAATAGCGGGAGCGGGAGGAGTGACGGTAAGTTGAGGCACATTACTGGAGCGTGAGCTGACAGGGTTTGAACCTGACTCAAGATAGTAGGGATTGTTGAATCTCTCGCCAACATCTGAGCTTTGGGTTCCAGCAGGCATGCTCGGAGGACGGGGGTGAGTTGTATTCCAGTTATTGCGGTCATCGCCTGGATCGTGCTGTTCTGATTCTCCGAGACGTCCATAGTTCATTTTGTGTCGGGAACTGGCGATCGTCGTAGCGGGTTGAGAAGTTTGGCTGCCGCAGCTTGAGAGTACTGAGTCACCGGAAGTGGCAGGAAGAGAAGGGATCCAAAGCTTCGAGCCAACAAGGCAAAAGACGATTCATGAGGTAGTTGTTTTGGACTTCGGGGTGCGTGAACCTCATTCTTGTAGAAGTTCATCGCAAAACCATGTTACAACGCTTGTTCTTGCATCATGTCATTTTGCACTACTGCCGAAGGGAGATAACAGAAGTATTCATCGGTGGGCGGGTGGGGAAGCTTTCTGTAAAAGTCACACACATTTGTTATCAGAGGATAGCCCCTTCGATTGGACTGCGGAAGCCTTCCGGCCCGCAGAGTTTGGAATTTGTATGAGAGTTGGTGTCAAGCCTCTTGCCAGTCTGAGCCACAAAGCAACTGGAATATTACCGGGTGGCTCTCTCGATAATACTCTGTGACTGCTTAACAATGTTTTAGAGCCAAGAAGATTTTGACGAGTGAAAACCACAAGGTTGACCGAACTTTGAAGTTTTGCCGCTTAAGGTTACTGTATCAGATGGAATTTCCGCTGCGCCATAAGCTGACTGAGGTGTATACAGGGATCTTATGTCTATCAACTGCTTGGAACCAACGTTTCTGCGTTTTCCAATTTCTATACAGGGATAATATTTCCAGTTTCTAAGCCACGGCATACAGAAAGGCTTTCTTGATGGGCAGACAAATGATGTTTGTATGAGCCACCGTTTGGACTTCCTGCCTATCAGGTCTGTTCATGACCGAAAGTCAAAGAAAGGGGCTCTCCTTCGGTGTAATGGTGTCGAAGTTGGTCGCTCATTCTCATTATATGACTCGCTTGCATACCATCAGTGACCTTTTCTCTGTAATTTCGGGCGGGAACCTGGAACTTACTCAGAAAAAGGTGCCACCGAAAGCATGCACTATCCCAATCATATGATGATTTAGGACAAGGCAAGTAGTCCAGAGATCTGGGCATTGTGATGTTTTCTTTCTATATAAATGTGGTACGTCCTCGAGGAAGCAAGACATCATGTCGTCCTTCGCATTGCCACCAGTCATTTCCTGAACACTTCGCCAGTCTGAGGTCGCCACTATCACCAGAACATCTCTTCAACTCCCTATCAATCGTCGTTTCTTCATCGGATAAACCTGATAGCTCTTCTGCCTCTGTCCAAAAGGCTGCAATGTCCTATTTACTTGGAGGTATGCACCTACTGGGCTTTCATTTTCCGCTCTTTTTATCCCAAAAACCTTTCTGGACATGGCGCTGGAGAATCATCACAGAACTACTCGACGAAGCTTCGCCATGTTGCTACCAGTTTCTGTAGGATGGTTTTATTCTACCATGTCTCATCACACTTTTCCTGGCTAACCTCTGTTTCATAGGCACAGAAATGTATTCGAACCAAAACATTGTACCCGGGGGAAAAGCCGCGGATCGTTGCGGTAATCACAACGCTGGATCCAGTGAAAGGACAGCCAATTCCATCCCACGAACAACATTGACAGACTTGGTTGATCCGAAGCAGGTTTCGGATCTCTTGGACTCCGGATCACCCGATATCGTGGACCAGACAAACACGACGGTGACATTGGGAGCTGGGGAGGAATATACCACAACTGAGGCCATATTTACATCACTTTCGAAGGATCTGGACAGACAATGCAATATTGCAAACTTCAACAAACCCACCCCGGATCAGGTACCTGGTCATCCTTACACAACAGTGGATGCCTCACAGACCTCTGTTTGCCAGGACCATCTGGACCAGTGCATTGATGATGGGAACACAGCTGCTGAGGAGATCGCGACTGCTTTGCCGAAAAATGATGAGTTTTGGACATGGGATGAACAGCGCCAGAGGTTCGTTCACACTGAGGGTAATGGAAGAGAAATCGTCTGCCCGACTTGGTTCGATTAAATCTTTGGACGACCACACTCCGCCATCTTTGGATATTACCTGGTACCTCAACATAGAAGGACATTAACCGTAGCGCACATAATAAGAAGGAAGTACAAAAAAAGAGTTTGATAGACATAGATATTGCTGATAAGAAATTCTACAGTGCCTTGCCATCCCACACTCCTGCAAAAGCCTTCGACTCTTGACCGCAAACACCCTGTTGTGCTTCAAACTCTCACGTGCCTCTCGATACAAAGACCGCAATGCATTTCATTGCGGCGCGAAATCACATAGACCCATCAATTGCACCACAAACCCCATACCTCAACAAGAAACTCCAACATAAACACACCTTCGCACCAATTGGCAAGCAGTGTGACGCAACACGTAAGACATCCAACAAATTATCACGCCGAATTGTCAAACTAACCATCTAATAGGCTCACTACCCATTGATGACACCCCAGAAGCATCAAAGTCCTGCTGACTCGCTGCATCACAATACATTCTGACTGGCTATCTCAAAAAAGGGGCCCCCCCTGAGCCCCTGAGAAGTGGAGCCTGACTCTGGTAGTCCGAGCAACGCAAACGACGGGAAGCATGGGCCACGCATGTGCTCTCCACCCCCCCTCGCAGCATTCATCAGTTGCTTTCTTGCACACTTTCACCAGGCTTGCCTAGCGAGGAATAGTTGGTCCTTTTGGAATACAGGGCGCATTGTATTTCTGTCTATGTGCATGATAGGCGGTTTGGTTGGGATATTTCGTTAGGCATAGAAAAGAATTGCGATACGAGAGAGCTTGCAAATCCCTGTGATGCACTGTTGTCTTTGTGTTAGTTTTGGGGCGGTTTGAAGGCAGGGGAGCCGCTTTTTACAAGACGTCTGACATTGTAAGATATCTGAGAAAGTGATATAACATGTCTACTATCTTCGCATTGATTCCTTCCCATCGTCTCTCTTCACATATCTCATCTTCCTAGGTAGGGAGGTTTCCAGCAGCCTACCTTACTCAGGTGATTTTGGCGCTATGCAGCTTGCAGACTTTCCGGAAGACTTTCCGATTTGGTTCGATGATGTTTATCAGCATTTTACCTGCGATACATACAAAGCGGTTAAAACTTTGAGGTTGACCATTTGAGGCTTGAACTAAAACTGGCGCCTTCATGAGCGATATTCTACTTTGTCCATGCCTAAGTTGTCTTCTTTCATGTCACAATTGTGGCGGGGGGCACATCGGTAGCGACACTCTGATATTTGAAGTAGTTTCCAGTTTTGCAAGGTGAGCTGGCCTTTAGAAGCGACCAAGTCCCTTTGTACCTATCCAAAGCTTACATAGTATCTAAACTCAAGTAAAAAGATCTCATAAACGTCATGGTTCAGTTATCGTAATCCGAGTCTGCGTCGGCCTGAGAACTCCACCGATATGCACTTTTCAACGGCATAGGATTGCCCTCGAAGACAGTATATACTCTCAGAGAAGATTGTACGATGTGCCAAGAGATACCACGGCAGGTGCTCACTCCCTTAACCTCAACCCGCATCCCTCAACTATATAGAGCAAAGAAACTAAGCGAGCAAAGAAAAGAAGCAAGCAAGAAAACCTAGCTCCAACCACTTATCTATCCTTTTGGGCCCATGGTTCTCAGATGCGTCAGTGTCCCAAATCTCGCATCAGACCTCAGAACGGCCAGCCGCCAGCTCGCCCCCCAAAGGGTCCATCCCCAGCTTTATCCTGAGCGTTGAGCATATCGTAGTCGTAATCACCATCGTAGTCGTGATCAGCATCATAGTCATTGTCAGCATCGAAAGACAGGTACGTTGCGTCGCCGCCGTTTTGAGGTAGAGCAGTCGTGTTGCTGTCTTCATGGCTGTAATTTGCCCGGTCCCCGCTGGTTACCGACGAGGTGGGAAACGTGCCGAGCGAGAATATGTTGCTTGGGGCTGAAATTGGTGCCCAGCTGGAAGAGCAATCGAAATCGGCAGTGCCGTGCGTAACAGCAAAAGAGGGATAGGAGTCAGGGACTTGAAGTTGGTGAGCGGAGGAGGCTCCAAGAAAACTGTTGACGACTGGCATAGGCGGCGTGTTGTTGCCATATTGGGCCATCACCGATTCGGGGCTTTCAACGGCTGTGGCACCATTGAGAATCATCTGTGGCGGTGGCCGTTGAGCTGCAGCAGATAAAGCAGCCACATTAGATTGCGCACCTGGTGGGCTGCGATAGTCGGTAGCTTCTGGGCTCACGGGCTCACGGGGTAGTTGGCTGAGAAAGCGACGGCCGATGTACATGTGAACCAATGGATCTTCCCAATCTGCCATTTGCAGATTCACCGTCATCCCTTCAACCCCCATCTCCGGTATGTCGCATGTGACGGTCACCCATTCTTCTGGAGTAACAAGACCAACTTGCGGAATCATGATGCTATACTGCTGAGGAATTGGGTGTGCAGTCGTCGCCAGTCGCCGGGCGACAGTAGTCTTAATAACGGAAAACTCGCTGTTGGCATTGATGTGTGCAATTATTGGTGTAGAGTTGGGGTTGCCGGCAACATGGATGATGAGGGTGCTACCATGAACAAGTAAAGAGAAAGCATTGTATGGTCCAAGCAGAGGGCCCTGGCCTGAGGTCCAGGCCATAGGCCTTGAGTTAGGGTCCATGGTTGCAGGTAGTGAGGAAAAGAAACAAAGGATTTAGTGAAGGCCGAATCGCTCTATTTAGGTAAGGCACCTCAAAGCCTTCCAGTTTGAAGGCCTGGGCGAAGCATGCAAGTTTCTGGACTGTTTGTTTAACCACGCACGCTGCAACTCAGAATTTGAAAATGTAGGTACCCATATACGCCTTTGATGATGCTTCTAGTAACTGGAAATCCGCAGGGCCGGTCAAGGCAAGTAAGGTAGAGGATGCCCTTGAATGAGCCTACACTTAAGAACGGCTGTGCCAAGCACTAGGGTGCACCTATAAGAGAGAACTTCCAATTCCCTCTTGTGTCAAGTAAGTTCAATGAGGGCGAATTTCCAAGTACCATGATAGCGAATAACCTATAAGAATCTCTAGAGACAGTGGGCCGAAGTCTGGAAAGTCGGTAAGCCTTGGTGGGTTTTAGGCATTCGCCGCCTGTAGCAATTTCCATTTCGTAGCCTCCAGGGGACCTAAATTCCATTTGTGTATCTCCGCCCGATGGCTGAGATAGGCTTGTTGGTGTTTGGGTGACCTATCACTCGGCAGGTTTTCGATGCGAATATACACTTGTGGAATGGTTAATCTCGTCATTCGAGAGTCTTCATGGTTGCCAGCAGGGCTCTCAAACCAACCACACTTTCAGATGCCAAATCGTTGTCTTCGAACATGGGCTTGTCCTCAAAGAGGCGACCGACGCCGCACGGCTTGGTCAGGCATTTTGAGAACCAAACCACAACCGATAGGTAGCTCACTAACAAATCAACAGGCCCTGCAGTGTGCTACTTCCTGACTCAACCCAACACATTATGGATCGCGCCGATTTCATAGGTAGCCCGAATAGAACTCTTTCAAGGACCTTGTTAATAAATAGTCCACGCTGACCCGCGACATCATGACCATGTATTTTCACCTTTAGCTTCCTTTTTATCACGTTATCTACAAACCTCCAAGCCTTCCAGATTTCATTTCCCGAGCAGAATTCGTGCTTGGAATCTAAGCACCTTCCCAAGTCTGTCAACTCCGAACTCATAAGCAACGATACCTCTCCAGCATGGAACGCCTCAGGACCACAGGAAGGGCATGGTACTGTGACAACGACAGTTGCCATGATTGCAAATACTTCGATCATTCCAAACCCCATGACTGCCAACATTGCCAGGATCGCACATACTTCAACACCTTAAATCATCAACACTGTCATTGGTCCAGTTCTATGAACATTCTCAAATCATAGTAGGTTCTTACCAGCTAATCAATCGCCACAAACCAAGAGAAGCTAACACTGTGCTGAGCAGCGCCCAATTCTACCTTGGGCTTCTTCTTGACCTGCCGTTCCCCAACGCTACGACATCAAAAATCCTTATTCTCGCCCTCATCACTACCCCAGATGCATGCTTCCAAAACATCGCCGGATTCCAACTCATCGTGATCAACCGACCCACCAATGATCACAAAGACCTCGCCAATGCACAGCTGGACGTCGAAAAGACGAGCTGTGTATCTTCACAGCCTCGCCAGTCTCTTGACCAATCCCCCCAGACCAAGAATGACGACACCGAACGATACGACGACAGCCAACCATATGGCGACACCCAGCAACACGAAAAGAGGCTGGTAGACTGTGAACCCGAATACGTTGACTCTACCTGCACCGACACCAACGGCATTGCAGAGGATGCTTCCGCAGTCAAGGATGACTACTGGAAATGGGACGTGGACCGCCAGAGGTTCGTCCACCTGGATGAGAAGACGGGGAAAGAAACACTGTGTCCGGAGTGGTTTGACTAGATAGCAGAGAATCTGCTTCTAAACACCCCCGCCCAGTTCCATGAGATAAGGTTGAAGAAATAACCATCATGGGAAGCGATCATCGTCGACATGTGACGTCGTCGAGAGTCCAGTTTCATTTTCCCCATCTTTGTTCGTTTACAATTTCCTTATGCTCCCCGCTGGCTTTTATTCGTCTAACCCCTGTCTTTTTGTTTATTGTTGCTTGCTATTTCCTAAGGTAGCGTCAATAACGGGTCTGTTTTGCATTTTGGCTTTTGCTTTTCTATTGCTTTGATGAAGACGTATGTGTCCTGGAAACTCCACATAAAGCACCACTGGTTTGACAGTTGGTGGAACGCTTTCAGATCTTTCTATGAACCCTGTATGCACCTTGGATTACTATCTAATGTCGTTGCTATATCGTGTTTATTTTCCAGCTTCTTTTCTTTTTAAATTGCCCCTTTATTATAGAGGAGGTCTATTGTCGAGAAGATTAGGTACCTAGTTAAGGTGCCATTGGTTTGGCTTAAGCATATGTTATGGGAAGGGAATGGCTCGGGGAGGAGCCTACGTTTTTGACGGACATGGCAGAACATCAATCGCCTTCAAGAAAATTAGGTAGAGTAGGGGTTTAAAACGAACATTATGTCGCCCACATATGGCTGTCCAGTCCTTCAAACTGGGTTATCGTATTCACAAAACCTGTCTAGTTAAAAGAACAGGGGATAGGTTGATGAAAGTTGAAACCACCTAACTAGTGCGGTTCAACCGCCCATGGGTTATGCCTTACCTTCATATTTGAAGAACCCTGAACCTCCTGACAAGTCTATTAAGTCAAGGATAATACTGGAGAAATTCAACCTAATTCATGACAGCAGGGTGGAGGGTGTAACTAAGAGCTCAGCTGAGATAAAAGCGTTATCTCAAGGCATCTTATTCTATCTGTCCAAATCTCAAATATCTCTAGGTAGGTATCCAGGACTGCTTAAGAGATCTTTACTCTGTAGAGCAGAAGGGACTACATTCTCCATATTCTAGCACATACCGTACGCCTCACTTCACCGTGAGGCGATGGTGCTATTTCGCTATTGCCGTAACTCCCAGGTAATCTTAGACAGGTAGGCTGTAGGCAATAAGATTACTTTCCTATTGAATGCGTTGTGCGCCGTGGTTGCTTTGGCCCTCATCTTTTAATAAGTACAAAACAAGGCCGGTGTTGCGGCGACCTCTAGGACCTGGGAGTCAGCCCGCAGAATATCGTGGCGTTGGACCTGCTCAGTTACCTTACCTCTTAAATACACAGGTAGTTAGTTACCTAAACTTTTAATCCATAGCTGAGCATTTGGAAGCTGTTTGAGAATGAATCCAAATACACTTTTCCACATTTATACTCATACATATTAGCAAACCGGGATGGTTCTCCCGGTTGAGAGAAGACAGAATCTAGCCAGCGTCCCGGAAATATGTTGGTATCCAGGCTGTGGTATGGGATTGAGTACGTTGAATCCACTCCATTATTTTAATTGTCAAACAGAGAACGCCCGCACCGAAGCTCTCGCGGCGGGTGAGTCTCCAGAGCTCTGCAAGCCAGACTCGGCCTTCCAAACCACTGATTCCAACTGCAGAGGTTGTGTCCCCGACGATAATCGGAGGGCCAATGAGCAGTTGGAAGCAGTATTTGGGAGGTACTTAGCTTACTGCAACGAAACTTCACCGATAGCAGCCAGCTCACTTCTACCGCCTAATACACCTACAAAGCTGGAAAGCTTGCCAGCGACAACAATACCGGAGCCTGGCACAGTCACCATCATCCCCCGCCCAGTCCGTACGACTGTATCTACAAACGGAGATTAAACTTCTTCCGTTAAACCTGAGACCTCTTCGACGGTGCCACCGTCACCACGAGAAATAGAAACGGAGTCTCCCACAAGCTTGAGAACTACTCTTGACTCCAAGGGATCTCTAACAACCGCCCTTACAACGTCATCGGAAACTGAAAATATCTCACCTGTCTCGCCCAGCAGCACCAGCATATTTATACCCACACCAACTCCAAAACCCGAAGACGGCCCTCCTCCAACCATCCTAAGTCCAGCCCCAACACTTGTCGTAGGCGGAGTTCTTTCCTCTCTCTTCTTTCTTGTCCTTGTCGCCCTCGCGGTGTACTTCTACCGACGTCGCTACCAGCCACTTAGAAAATCTCAGAGCCTATCTCGACAACAGGAAAAAGAGGTTAAGACAACAAAATCACTGAATGATGACATAGAAGATACGGGAACTAGGCCAGCAAGCCTACCACCCCAAAAGATCGATGGACGGCCTACCCCGAGAGCGGAGCTAGATGTTGTTGGGGGTTATGTTGAGATGGATGTGGTTTTGGGGCACTGTGAGCTGGAGGTGATAGAGAGGCTTCCCAATGATGGGAATGACGATGATAGAAAAGAGGGAGGTCATCAAAAAAAGAAGGAGGGTGGCTGAAATAGGGGTAAAAAAGGGGGCGAGTAAGACTGAGGGTTAGGGTTAAGGCACATAAGGAGACCTGAGAAAACAAGCGACTGCTCTTGAAGCTGAGATATCCATGGTTGAAGGAACTCTGGAGTGTAAGCGTTCAAGAGAGTGTCAGAATGTACCGCGGATGCTCCTTCCGGCCATGAGATGAGGTTCAAAGAGAGCCGGCCGAGGAGCTTGGGCCATCGGCAGTGAGTGGGTCAAGGGTCTTCCGTCATCGGGGAGCACCTGCCGAAAGACAATGAAACTCCTGCAGTCGAAAATTTCAGGATGGAAAAGGGTCCAAAATGTCAGTTCCCTTGAAACTCATTAGCTTCAGTCAATTCAGACTCTCTCATAGGTCTAGATCCCAATTTTGCATGTAAAGTGTGGGGTAACAGCCCCAGGAACGACGTCAACATCAAGATAGTGCGGGGCACAACCTACCCACTGAAAGCGTGCTCACCTCCAAGCTCCCGCCACCCACCCATCTTACCTAACACGATCACCAAGAGCGTGGGCAACTTTCATACAACTGCACTGTTTAATGCCTCGTGAACCCTCTTTTAAATCCCATCTCCAATTCTTAATTCTCACCCCCCTCCTGATCCTCATCCTGGCGGTCTTCATCCCCGCCATCACCCCCCGCCTCACCCTCATCCTCTCCCACCTCAGATCACAATCCACAACAGCCAAAATGACCACCCTCTACTCCCGCGAGCTCGAAATCGCCCAGCTGGCCGTCCAGCGCGCCTCCATCCTCACCAAGCGCGTCTTCCACGAAACCTCCAAAGGCACCGTCTCCAAGGACGACGCCTCCCCCGTCACCATCGGCGACTTCGGCGCCCAGGCCCTCATCATCTCGGCCCTCAAGCACAACTTCCCCCACGACTCCATCGTCGCAGAGGAGGAAGCCACCGAGCTCCGCGCCAACCCCTCCCTCCGCGACCAGATCTGGGAGCTCGTCCGGACCACATCTCTCGATGACGTTGCCGCGGAAGGGCTTTTGGGGGGTGGGATCAAAGACGCGGACGCAATGCTCGATATCATTGACCTTGGCAACAGCAAAGGTGGAAGAGTAGGAAGGATCTGGACAATCGACCCAATCGATGGCACCAAGGGCTTCTTACGCGGAGGGCAATACGCTGTTTGCCTTGCCCTGCTGGAGGATGGAGAGGTCAAGGTGGGAGCCATCGGGTGCCCCAACCTGCCGGTTGACGATGCGGCGCCTTTGACGGTCGATATCGGGGCCAACGCCACGGATGACGAGGGGAGGGGTGTGCTTTTTTCTGCTGTCGTCGGGCAGGGCGCGACGAGCAGACCTCTCAAGGCTGGCGCCCTGGCGGAGGGCAAGAGTATTTCCATGAAGCCTCTGACTGACATGTCCAACGCGAGCTTTTGCGAGAGCGTTGAGGCGGGGCACTCGAACCAGTCCGAGTCGGCGCAGATTGCGCAGAAGCTGGGGATCACCAAGCCGAGTGTGCGGATGGACTCGCAGGCCAAGTATGGGTCTATTGCCAGGGGAGCGGGTGACATCTACCTGCGTCTGCCCACTTCCAAGACATACCAGGAGAAGATCTGGGATCACGCTGCTGGTGATTTGATCGTCAGGGAAGCAGGCGGCCAGGTTACTGATACCAGAGGTAACCGTCTGGACTTTGGCGTGGGGAGGACCTTGGCCACCAACAGTGGTGTCATTGCCGCGCCCAAGGCTGTCCACAGCCAAGTCCTGAGCGTCGTGCAGGAGGTCCTGGGTGTAAAATAAATCATGGCGAGAAAAACCAAAACAGCAAAAAACCGCCTGAAATAATGTACAAGTTTTTATGGCACAGATACAGGCCACCGTCATACAACTCACCAAGAATCCAATGGTGAATACTACTGCTAGATGTACACAGATGCCCCTCTTCTCCTGGTGGCGCATCATTTATTTGATCTTCTTCGCCTTCAGCTTGATCGTCTCATCGTTGACGAAAATGCCCTTCCCCTTGTACGGCTCCGGCACTCTCCACCTCCTGACCTTGGCGGCAAAGGTCATGATTTGCTCCTTGTCGATACCCTCGAGGAGGACGCGAGTTGGTGAGGGCGCGCTGGCCTTCATGCCGAGGGGCAGGCCCATCTCGACGGGGTGGGAGAAACCGAGCTTGAGGCAGACGAACTGCTGGCCCGGGTACTCTTCGAGGGCGGGGCGGGGCTCGACTGTAGCTCTGTAACCGATACCGACGAGACGGAGGACGGCGGTGTGGCCTTCTGATACGCCCATGATGTAGTTGTTGAGGTAGGACCAGGTTGTGCCTGTTTTTTATTTTCCCGTCTCATATCAGCATTTTCGTTTCCTTTCTGTTTTAGGGATGGAGGACAAGCTTTACCCCACATCTCCATTTGCTTCTTTTGCTCCTTGTCTTCCACGGTCAAGACTGCTTTCCTGCCCTCGGTGTCGTGGTCGATCTTGACAAAGGAGGGGATGTCGAGCTCCAGTTGGCCTGCCAGTCCCCAAAGAATCAACAATGTCAGCCCCTCTTCTTATTCTCCTCCCAATTCACAATTCTCTCTGTCAGTCGTTCCTCCGGGTTAATTCTCACCCAAAGGCCCCTTCACGACCACCTTCCTCTGCTTGGTCTGCAGGTACGAGGTCACATCCTTCTTGACGAACAGATCGCCCACTTGCAGCTCGACTCCTGGAGGGATCGAGATGGGATTCCTCCCCAACTTTGACGGCCGGTTCGCTGTGGCGGAGAATGTTCGTCGTGGGGCGCTGGTCTGGAGGGCTGGTACGAGGAAGCTGGGGAGGACTGTGGCTGTCGAGGGGGAGGAGCACGAGGCTAGCGCTCGTCTGGTGGTGTTGGAGGCGAGCATGGTGGGCGATTGGGGGACACCTCGCCGGGGAGATCAGTCGGGGGAGGAGGGGCGGAGGGAGTGGATGCGCGCGCAAAAGGTCGCGGAGCTGGAAGCTGGGTGAGCTGGAGCTGGGGGCGGCGTCGGGGTGGGCTGGCTGCCGGCGCTGGAGGTGGAAATCGCTTTTGATAAAAAGATTGGAGCACGGACCTTTGGGAGCTGGGGGATGGGTGTGGTGGGGCGGCAGGTACGGGCTGATGAGTCAGCAGGCCAACGACAGTTCATTCAGGGGCATTTCTTTGAGAGTGTGAGGCTTCATGAAGAACATAGTAAAATGTTTATTTTGCTCTGTTCGCATTCTCTCGGCTTTATATGCTCGTTAATGCTTTTGAACTCGTCTTGGTTGAATTGTTTTGGTGTCAACCCCGACATTCTCTTCGCCTCTCCTCAGATGAGGACTCACATCGCGCAAAGGCAGACCATCTCGTACCAAGTGCTGCGCTGGGAAACCTGATTGTATTCTGCGAGTATTCCTATATTGTTAAGTATGTGGGCAGGTAATTCATGAGAATCTTCGAGTGCTACTAGAAGATGGTATGCTGTAAGCTGCAGCCGCCCTGAACTGCCATGGGCATACGCACATGTAAGTTATATGTCAAGAACACCACCAGTGGGTTGCCCAAACCATGTCAGGACATAGCTATGTTTCAGGGTGAGCGAGATAGGGAGCGGCTCAAGGGGATGATACAGTTGAGTGTAGGTATGTCGCAAAACTTGCTGTCAGCACCTCAAGGCCTCCTCCACGAGAGCATTCTATTTCATTGCTTCAGGACGAACGAGTATTTCGATCTGATGTGTCAAAGCAGCTGGCGATAAGTGAGGGAGCCACCTGAGAATTTGGAGCATACATGATATCTTCCTGACAATGCGCTGAAAGACTGCCTCTCAAAGACCATCCGAGCAACTTCTCCTCTTGACCCAAGATACAATAGAACTTGACCTGCTCTCAGGAAAATCGGGCTCATTCCATTCATCCAAATCTCTTATCTTCACTTGATTGCGAATATTACATCATTGTCACTGGAGCAGGAAAGAGGGCACCTGAAAATATTCGCAGCTTCCATCTTCCCTCGCACCTGCCACCTCCACGCTCAAATCTCAAAATTCTGCCCATGACCGCCAACACTTGACGGCCATCCTATATTCTATTCTCCGTCAAACCCACGACAAGCAATCGTCTCTCCATCATCCCTCACGTTCCACCAATTCGACAACCGATATTCCTTCGCGCATCGCTCAACGCTTTCGATACCATTCTGAAAATGAAAACCGGTCTGGTCGTACTTACCGTGATGTTGCCCTGGGTTGAGGGATTTGGATGGAGAGGCGACAAAAGACCGATGGCTCGTGAGTCGAATTTCTCCTATGATGGAATCTCTACTAATAGCTAACGTTTTCACAGCAGCGGTAGATACATATGAACGACCCTCTGGGCTTTCGCAGCGACAGTCCAAACTTCCAGACATCTACACGAGGGCGCTGAACGAACTCCAAGAGATGGAATCGGAACCACTATGCCATCGCGTGGCAGCCCGGCTACTTGTCAACAACTGCCAATTGGTCGATGGAAAAAATGACGCGACAATCCTGACCGACAGCGGCCGACAAGTACGGGACTTCGTCGACTCTTACGCGGCTAGCTTGGCAATCTGCGATCTGGAGAGGGGTAGCTTCAAGATACCGAACGAATGTGCCAAATTTCGCGAACCATCTTTGACCCAAATCGCCATGCGGAGCGAACCTCAACTTCACGTCACGCCTTCAGAGATTGGACTGTGTCTGTCGGCGCTGGCAGCTTCTGACGCGGCTTGGAGCACGTGGGTAAGCTATCGTCATAAAGCGTTAAGGTTCTGCGAGGCGGCAAGAGCAGATAATGAAAAGGGTAAGGAAATTCAAGACGGATTTGGGGGAAAGCAGGCAGCTAATACTGTGCCAGATCAAAACATTTTGATGTACCAGCGCCTTACACAGATCATCGCCAGGCTTACCGACGGCGTCGAGGCTGAGCTGCAGAAGCGAATGGACGACCTCGATAACCGTGCCCGGCAGTCCATGGAAAGCCTCGATCGACTGGCACCCAAGGTTGATGAGTTGAGGGAAGGCTTATCGAAGCTTGAGAGCTACCTCTCGGGTGACCTCGACTTTGCGATGCGCAAATCTACCGAGTCTATGCAGGACAGTCTCGAGAATGCGGAAGGCCTTCAACAGCTACTGAGGCTTCTCTTTGTAAATGTTCTCGAGGGAAGCTCCCGGGTGGCCCACGCTCATGAGACCTCGCTCGAACATACCAAAAAGGCCAATGACGATATGGGTGCCCTGATGGACATCGTCTCAACAGCAGTAGCTTCGTCCGCTTCACTGAGCCAGCAAATTGTAAGGAACTCCCATTATGCGATTTTGACAACGTCACTGACTCTAATAGCAATTCCAAAATCAACAAGCTATGGCACTAGCTCAACGTCAAGATGCTCTTGAGCAAGGAGTCGACCGCATCCTTGCCGCCACCGAAAAGCTATCCGACAAGGTTGAAGACCACACATCCATGCTCAAGCAAGCAAGCAACATTACGAACGAAATCTTGGATGCCCTTGAAGAAACCGCCGCCGCGGCTCTCACCGTCAATGACTCGCTTTTCAAGACTGCAACGACAAAAAGCTGGTGGCCATTCGTTGTCTGTCCCTCGGCCTCGCTGGTGTTGGGGTCATATGGAATGCCGCCTTCAATGCTCCGAAACTTTGGGCTCCTGGCCATGGGCGAGGCCATCGGGTTTCTTGTGTCCTCCTATGGCGAGTTGACAACACAATTCTCTACCACTTTCGATGCCGTTGGGGATTACATGATGCCGTCAGAGCTCGACACCAACCACACGGATCCCACGGATCCCACCGATTCGACGAATGTCACGGATACGACAACGGAGGCATCCTCACTCTAATGTACATGATGCGCATGATTCGTTTCATGATTTTTATTTTTATTTTTGGCATTCATCGCTGGCGCCGTGGAATTACGATTTTGACGAAGAAGGGAGGATATGGGACACAATGATTTGGGGGCTTTGATGATATAGCCGGGCTACTACGCGACACGTTCGTTTCTTTTCACGTAGATATGAGGACAGATGATCATGATGATGAAGGCAGATAGATCGTTAATACACAGTTATATGGCATGGTTTTGATGCAATGTGCTCGGATGTCAAGAGGTTAGGGCCCAGTGTTGTGATTAGAGTGGTCGGGTCAACTTTTCATGAGTGGTCGGGTCAACTCTTCATGAGTGGTCAGCTTAACCTTTTCTCCCTTGAGTGGTCGAGTCAGCTTTTGGTACCCGGTAGTGGTCAGGTCAGGGTTCAACATCCCTGAGTGGTCAGGTCAGGTCAGCTTTATGACCGTGGAGCGGTGATGTTTCGACTTTTTCTCCCCTGAGCTGGTCGTGGCAACATTGGACACACCTGTGATGATGTGTGGGCTCATCGCAAACTCTGAGTGAATATCTGTCAAACTCGCGTCGATGCTTGAAAGCGATCATGTTTGATGTTTTCTTGGCTTCAGATTGTGTGGTGTGTGTCGTTTGGAGGGAAGTGGTCGGGTCAGTTTTGGAGTGGTCGGGTCAGCCTTTGACCAAGTGGTCAGGTCAACTTTGTCTTCTTCCTTGAGTAGTCATTTCCTTTTATGAGATGTACCGCTTTCGGCCGGCCGCCCCAACACTGAGCAGCTGGGTGGTGCATTCCGAGACGGTGCTGAGAGTGGTTGTCTAGGGCAGGTAGTACGGTAGGTGTCGCTTTTGATGGTTGCCCAAAGGGTTTTGAGGCGGTGATTTTGAGTTTGGGCTGCTGGGGAGTGGGGAGTGGTCGGGTCAAAACTTTTCAAGCCCCTGAGTGTGGTCAGGACAGCTTTGACCAAGTGGTCGGGTCAGAATTGTGACTACCTGTAGGTAGGAGAATACCATCTCAACCTTCCATTTGGGGAACATGACCAAAAGAAGTCTTTTACGGTAGACTGAGAGGTTCAATTGAATAATGGTCATGGGTATCGCGTGGGAGTTTTGCATGTGCTCTTCTCAACTTGAGGCTGTGTTGATGATTTCTGTTTTGGGGGGGTGGTCATGTCAACTTGGAAGTTGGAGGGCGCGTCATCACGCATCTCCCCATTGAACAGAGTGGTTGGCTGTGTCCAATTTGAGAGAAAGTACATTTGAGATGGTCCGAGAGAATGAGCATCACGAATTTATGCTGTTCATTCATCTCGACCTTTGTTTTCAAGCTGCGTGCGGTTGTTTGGTGAGTGGTCAGGTGAGCATCTTGTGAGTGGTCAGGTCAACTTTACCACCCCTGAGTGGTCGGTTCAGCTTGTGTAAGTGGTCATGTCAACACTGACGAATAACCACTCGACATCTTGGGTGTTTACTTGGTGGTCCAATTGAATGTATAGATGGATACGTTGTTTTATTGATGGACATCAGAAAGCAAGTCACAACTCTTCACATAATTCACAACAGGGCACAGTTTGTTTGTTTCATTTTCTTTTTTTATTAACCAAAGAAAAAAGAGCATGTCCTCCCTTTTATGCCATTCGCCTCATCAGCTTGGCTGGCATGGCCCAAGATACAGGGTATAAATATACAATGACATGTGTGTGTGGTGAAAAAAAAGAAAAAAAGAACTATGTACAGGGTGAAGTGCTATCTCATCTCATCTTATAATCATCTCATCAGTAGCAATGGCATGGACCATTTAGACCTTGCCCTTGTAGCCCTTGGGAGCGAGGTTGACGTTGTACTCGAGCTCGAGGACGGCCTTGGGGTCCTGCTCCTTGATGGGCTGGAAGTCGACAACGAGGTCGTCCTTGACGGCGAAGACGGTGTCGGACTTGACCCAGGGGTCGTCGTTGGGGTAGAGCTGGGTGGTGCAGCCCTGGTAGTCGGGGTGGGTGACCATGATGTGGATGTGGGCAGGGCGCATGGGGTGGCGGTCCATGAGGGAGAGGAGCTGCCACGAGGGGCCGTCGCGGGGGAGGGAGTAGGCGGTGGGGTGGAGGCAGTAGAACCAGTACTCGCCCTTCTCGTTGGCGCGGAACTTGCCACGGAGGTTGTTGGGGGTCTGGTTCTCGGGGTCCTGGAAGTCGTACTTGCCGTTGGCGGAGGCTTGCCAGATGTCAAAGACGGCGCCGGGGATGGGCTGGCCGGTGATGATGTCGCGGATCACACCGTGCATCTTGGTGACGCGGCCGTTGGGGGGGACGCCGTCCTGGAAGATCTCACCACCGAGCTCACGGAAGGGAGCGTTGGGGGACCAGAAGGGGCCGAGAATGGAGGAGGAGGTAGGGTCGAGCTCGCCCTCGGAGATGATCTTGTGGGCGATCTCGTCGACGAGGGACTCGAGGCCGAGAACGTCGCAGATGCGGTGGGTCTCGTTGCGGGTCTTGTTGGAGGTGTAGTAGATCTCGCCAAGGGCGTTGACGAACTTGACACCCTCCATCCACTCATCGACAGTGAGCTCGACCTCACGAGCGAAGTCGTGGATGTGGCGGATCAGAGCACCGAGAACCTCGCGGTTGCGGGGGGTGGTGGCGGGACCCATGCCCTCAACGACATTCTTGGTGAAGTTGGGGTCGAAACGGTGGGCGGGCTTGTCGGAGGCCATTGTGAAGGTTGTTGGTTGGTTGTGGTGTGGTGAAGAAAAAGTGTTGCTTTTTATAGATCGAGTGAAGATCTGGGGATGAGATGTGTGGATGTGATGAGTTGATGAGGATGGGGAAGGAAAGTGGCAGAGAGGGAGAGACGGGATGAGGTTAATATAGATGGGATCTGGGGGATCTGGGGGATCTCGCCTCTATGTCAAGCATATCCTTTTGCCATATTGCATATCCAGGCATTGTGATAGGATGTGAAGGCGGTTGTGGTGTCATTTTCCCCGCCGCTCCTGATCGGACAGCCGTCGCGGCAGCTTCAGCATCTCCAAGTCCCCCAATTCGGGAGTGGGGTGGAGGAGGACTAAGGTTGTCCCGCAGTCGCTTTCTCCCACGAAGATCCGACAAGCGCCACGGCAGCGCCAGGAACGCCCACCAAACCCACCGAACCCACCCCCGGTCCGCCCAGCGAACCCCAGAGCATCCCGGCGCATGGCAACGGCTTGCCAGTCAAGCTGACGACCGAGTGCTTGGCATCGCGGCTTTCTGGGGGCCGGTCTGGGGCGACATGGAACCGAGACTGAATCGCGCTCCGTTGTCCCAGCCCGAGACCCCTTTGATCAAGACAAAGACATGGCGTGAGCTACCTCGAAAGCGCCAGGATGAGCCTTCATCCGAGGGCTCCGGCTGACAAGGAAGATATCGTGCTCCCCAAAATCTGGGGGTTTCGGGGGTACAGGTTGGGGAAACAAGGTTGTCTCGGATCAGGGTCTTCAGGTTCGGGTTGTGTAGCATTACACTACTACCGTCCGTATATCAGTCCCATTACGGCTCGTGCCGTCTGTGCTTAGTTCAACCTCACATTGAACTGCATTGGTTCTGCGGTGAGAGAGCGCAACATGTTCAACTTGCAACAACCTGGAACTTGAGGAAGCACAGGACAGTTTGTGGAAGAAAACCCGAGCGGCAGGCGTTGGGCCAAACGTCCAGCCGTCCAGCCGTCCATCCATCTCCCGGTAGCGGCATCCGACCCCTGCCATTTTGGTGCTCCCCACATCGCTAAATCCCGAGCTTGGGGGCGACGAGGGGTAAAACAATTGTCCTGCACACCATTTGCTCGTGGGAGGGGGGTCGGCAAGCAATCGAGGAGCTGGGAAAAAGTTGACGGTCAAAACATTTTAAGCCAAAATGGCAAAAGAAGACTAGTTCTCTGTATGTAGTAAATGAATTTCCCTCCGAGCTGAGCAAACAATTCCGTCATCGTACGATTGAACAGTGCATCGCCGGCTTGAGACTTTTTTTTCGTCGACGTTTCACTCTCGAGCTGTTTGTTTCCCCAAGCTCCCAATTGCTCAGAAAAAAAAAAGTCCCGGCATCGGTAGCCGACGTCATTTTCAGCCATGCCCCTCCACCACTTGATGTGCGGCACCTGGACCCCTCCAGGAGCCATCTTCACCGTTGAGTTTGACGATGAGGCTTTGACTCTGAAGCTCATCAAGCGCACCGAGATTCCTCAAGATGAGCCAATCTCATGGATGACCTTCGACGTACGGATTGATCAATAATATCATCACCAATTAAACCAAATTGCTCACCACAAACACAGCATGCCAAGAAGAACCTCTACGGCGCTGCCATGAAGAAATGGTCCAGCTTCGCCGTCAAGAGCCCGACTGAGATTGTCCACGAGGCATCCCACCCCATGGGTGGTGATCCCCGTGCCAACGACGCCGACACCAACACCCGCGCCATCTTCCTCCTGGCCGCCAAGCAGCCCCCTTACAACGTCTACTGCAACCCCTTTTACAAGCACGCCGGCTACGGCAACGTCTTCAATGTCTCCGACACGGGTGCCCTCAAGGACAACGTCCAGAACTACCCCTACCAGGAAAACACGGGCATCCACGGCATGGTCTTTGACCCAACCGAGACCTACCTCTACTCGGCCGACTTGACCGCCAACAAGCTCTGGACTCACCGCAAGCTTCCCTCGGGGGAGGTCGAGCTCGTCGGCAGCGTCGATGCCCCCGACGCGGGTGACCACCCCAGATGGGTAGCTATGGTATGCCATCCCCCCCCCTTTTTTTTTCCCTCACCCCCCACCCAACACACACGAAACTAACTGAAAAATGAACAACAGCACCCCTCAGGCAACTACCTCTACGCCCTCATGGAAGCCGGCAACCGCCTCTGCGAATACGTCATCGACCCGGCCACCCACCTCCCCGTCTACACCCACCACTCCTTCCCCCTCATCCCCCCCGGGATCCCCACAAAGGACAAGGAGACCGGCAAGGGCCTCTACCGCGCCGACGTCGTCGCCCTGACCTTTTCCGGCAAGTACATGTTTGCCTCGTCGCGCGCGAACAAGTTTGACCTTCAGGGGTACTGGTCGGCCTTCAAGCTGCGGGACTGCGGCTCGATCGAGAGGCAGCTGGCGCTGAACCCCACGCCGACGAGCGGCGGCCACTCGAACGCGGTGAGCCCGTGCGACTTCAGCGACGAGTGGGTCGCCATCACGGACGATCAGGAGGGGTGGTTGGAGATGTACAGGTGGCAGGATGAGTACCTGCACCGGGTGGCGAGGGTGAGGATTCCGGAGCCGGGGTTTGGGATGAATGCGATTTGGTATGATTAGGCGGAGAGAGAGAGAAGGCTTTCCTGGGATATGGAGCTGGACTGGATCTGTGACATATCAGGTAGACATTTTGTGTATATAAGGGGTTATCAAAAAAGTAAAATGTATATCAGATGTATAAATCAGAGATGGGTTTGGGTTATGTCACTTCTGCTGCAATTCTGTTATTTACATGCGTTGGTTACATGTATGCTTTGAGCTCGAGATTATGAGCACTGGGAGGCAGTGTGGTTCACTTGATAGTTGATGTGAACTTGATCATTACAAATTTGGTCTTACGGCTACAAGGCTGCACTATCCTGTCAACCCCAAATAGATCACTCCCAATTCCTCTACTATATAAGCCTGTTTCTTGGAGATCACCAATGATGGTTAGGTAGATGAAAACTTGATTGCAATAGTGGTATGATTAGGGGCAAAGTTCAGGAGGGAAGTGTTGTTGAGAATAACATTATTGCAGATATCTACAGCTACAATAGAAGAGAGACGGGGGTTTTATTATATGATAATGGAGGAGGAGGTATGCGTCATGTTAACAGGACTTGGTCGGCAGGAGGGTGTTATACACTATTTCAAAGGAGCTCATTGAGAAGGAATCTAATCCAAGATGTGTTGGTTGAAAGAAGATCTCTGCCAAAAACCAAATGGCCCTTAGAAACTGGGCCCGATTAAAAGAAGATATACCTCTCTTAAACCGACCACTCTATTAAACCTGACCTCGGTTTCAAACTAATCTCTTTTATAAAGCAAGCTTCTATATAAAACCTTTTTCTTCTAAATTAACTCCTGTTTAAATCACCTTTTCTAAATAAATTCCTTATATGAACATTTCTCTTAATTTACTTTCTTTTCAAGAAAGGTGTATTCCTCAGACAAACATTCTTTTGAAAAAGGTATGTTTTGAAGAGAGATTTTCTTATGAGGTAGTAACCAAGCGTCTCTTAATTCTTTAAAAATGGGTAGGGCTTCTATGAAGAACAACTCCTTTTCTCTGCCTATCATCATCATAAGATAATAGAGATTTGTTGAAAAGAGAAATCTATGTATAAGTGATGCGAATTTGGGGAAGAAAGCTGTTGGAGAAAGGCCTTTGTTTGCGATAACCGCTCGCATAAATATCGGTATCCAAGCTGGGAAAATGCTACCAGTACACGCCTTGAACAAGCTGAAGAGTGACTAGGCGCAAGGCACCAAACCAAGTGCGATATCACAGCCTCATTTATTGATTTTGGAATGCCATGCTTGGGTCTGGCTGGATAAACTACGGGCGGTCCGGGCGGTCGTATGTAGCTTGAGACAACAAATGTATGTGTAAGGGCCAGTGGTGGGACACGGCAAGAGTGGTGGCTTCACCTTAACCCAACCTTGAATTCCCGCCGACTCAAAATAAAACATATGAGACGATGTTGCTGTTTGTGTTGGAGTATGTGGCACTTTCAAGTGGATCGATCCAGCCACTTTCCCAACTGGATAAAGCGGGTTGAGAATGGTCATTTGAGGCAAGTATGGGCTTGCGGTGGCTTTTGGCTGCGGCCAGGTATTGAGGGGCTTTTCGTTCAACGGTAATGCGAATAATCCAAGCCTCCTGCCTACACCACACCCCACCTGCCGGACACTTATCACACATTACAGCTGGAAACACTGCCGAACTTTTGAACAAGACTGCTGTATGAACGCCTTGGCAACACAGAATATTTACAAAGCCCACCCGGTCCCCATCTATTTCTTCGCCTCTTTAGGCTCCTCCGGCTTCGGTGTTGGCAGCTTGAAGGTCTCGGGCGTAACATCCACACCAGATCCAACCTGCTCCCAGGCACTGGAGCCTCCCTCAAAGTTACGGAACGCCTGCGTGAGCTCCAAGGGCTCTGTAACAATGCGCTTCTTCTCCTCGTCATACCGAATCTCGGTGTAGCCGGTAAGGGGAAAGTCCTTGCGCAGGGGGTGGCCCTCAAAGCCGTAATCCGTCATGATGCGGCGCAGATCGGGGTGGTTGACGAAGAACACACCAAACATGTCGTACACCTCGCGCTCATACCAGTTGGCGCCATCGTAGAGGGGGGTAAGACTGGGGACGGGAGAGGCCTCATCGGCATAGGTCTTGACACGGATGCGGGAGTTGTGGCGGATACTGAGGAGGTTGTAGACGATCTCGAAGCGCTGATCACGGGTGGGGAAGTCGACGGCGGTGATGTCGCTGACCATGGTGAACTCGGCAGAGGTGTTGTCTATAGTAGGTCAAGGTTAGAGAGAGCAGACAGACGCTAAGAAGCGCATATAGTCGCCACTTACACTTCAAGAAAGAGAAGACAGGGATGACGCCAGAGGGGCAGATGTAGATGGTCAACTCGTCCTTCCACACGGAGAACTGCTGAATGTACTTGGGAAGACAGCCCATAAGCCAGGCGCCATACTTGTGCATGGCATCGGCCTTGGCCTGGTACTTGTCGGCGGGGTTCACGGGAGCGGCCTTGAGGGTACCGATCTGCTCGCGGGGAAGCTCGCGGGGGTTCGGGGCGTCCTTGGGAACAGCGACATTGTTGCGGGCAGTGTTCGCAAAACACCGCACCATGGGCGCAGCAATGGGGGAGGTTGTTGGCCGAAAAGCCGAGGCGAAAGCCCTGCTTCTGCAGAGCTTGCTGGCCATGGTAGGAATCGGGGGCTGAAGCCAATTGCTTGGGAATCAACCAGTGCCCTCAGTCGGATATGGGTGCTTGACGAGTCGATTTGCAACTGACGTCGAAAGCTTGGAGCTCGAATCCTAGGCCTGGTCAGGTGACCGTGCACGTGTCTTCAAATTCCGAGAGCAGACAAAGTGACTGAGACGGGTTTCCCCACCACCAAAACTGCAAATTACGAACGTGGCTTTCGAGCTTGACTTTGACTACTCCTGCCTAGTCTGACCAACACTGTCAAGACACGACCCAATCAAAGTACACCAGATATCCCAAGATCTGCTGAGACAGCACTTGTTGACGCCCACTGACGCCTCAACTGTAAAGTGGTGTCGCTGCTTTCGCGGGAACCGAGCACAGCGCGACACGTGCCAAACGGGTCTAACCAAAAGCGGCTTAGCCACTCCTGGGGGGGGGGCATTTCGAAGGCTCTGCTCGCTGCTGCTGGACAATCGTCTCTTGTTCTTCCATTCACCTCCACCGCGAGTTGGTCCAGCATAAATCAATAAATACAGCAGCAGGCGCACAGCAGCCTCTTGAACCTTGTTCCGAGCGTTTTTTCCCGACTTTTTACCCCGACTTTCGTAATCTCGAAAATCCGAGTGCAACTCCAGCATCCCTCTAATTCGCCTTAGCCGTTTACATCCAGCATCCATCTATTTCACCCAAAAGCACACACACCACACCACTTCGTCGATTCGACCTTGCCACGCGATACCACCGCACCACAAGTATCGGATCAAACCTCGTCTCGACGATACCACCACCACCTAATTCACAATGACGCACCAGGACACATTCATCGACGATGATGAGGACACTTGGTATGTGGCTTCCCTTCTCAGGGGGCTTCCTGTCCCCACCGCCAGCATCCGCAGCTCGGTGCCCCCCTCTTCTCGCACCTCCGGCGTAAGCTCCATGCTAACCACGCCATTAGCCCCCTCTGCATCGAAGAGTTTGATCTCTCAGACCGAAACTTTCGTCCATGCCCCTGTGGTTATCAGGTATGCTCTGCCAACCGCCCTGCGCGATTTGCTTATCGGATCTCTGACCGCTCTCCCGCTACAGATATGCCAGTTTTGTTTCAACAACATCAGGAATAACATGAACGGGTTATGTCCTGCGTGCCGTCGTCCCTACAACGAAGCTACGATTGAATACAAAGTTGTCACGCCTGAGGAGTAAGTGGGCTTCTCAAGATGATGACTGGCCTTGAATACTGACAGCAGCCCAGATACGCAGCGTTTCGAGCCAATGTGGCAAAGAGCCAAAAGAAGCGTGCCGCAGAGCAACGTCAAAAGGAAGCTCAGAAACGAGAGGCCGAAAACCACAGCCGCAAGAACCTGGTGGGTGTCCGAGTTGTCCAAAAGAACCTGGTTTATGTGACCGGGTTGCAGCCGACAGTTCGTGAAGACGAGTTGCTCAAAACCCTTCGAAAGCCCGAATTCTTCGGCCAGTACGGCAACATCCAGAAGATCTCGATTAGTAATCGACGTGGCACCGACGGCCACAACCAATCTCTGGGCGTTTACGTCACCTTTGAGAAACAGGAGGACGCTACGAAGTGCATCCAGGCAGTCAATGGATCCATGAATGGGGACAGAGTCCTTAGGGCGCAGCTAGGGACGACCAAATACTGCTCCGCTTGGTTGCGCCACGAGACATGTACCAACCGCCAGTGCATGTTCTTGCACGAGCTGGCCGAAGAGGAGGACAGCTACACACGGCAGGATTTATCGTCCATCAATGGCATCAATGCCCAGAAACCGATTCCCAGCGCCGCTGGATCTTCTCGCTCTGCGTCGAGACAGCAAAGCCATCCTTCGCCTGCGCCGGCAGCCGCCCAGCCCATGATTCGCAGCTCTAGCAAAGATGGATCAGACCACGGTGATGGCCCGGCGCTGCCTGCCACGGCGAACTGGGCCCGCAACCCGCAGGTTCGTAGCAGACGGGGTAGCCATGCCACTAGTGGTGCCGCACCAAGCCCTGCCATCTCGAATGCGCTGCCAGTTACAGCCGAGTCCGCTATAGAAGACGAACCGCCTGCCGATGTGCCGGCTCCAGTGCCGGGACCTTCCACCGCAGCTCCAGCACTTGCCCCAGCACCTGCCCCAGCACCTCCCTCTGCGCCAACCCCAGTCCCCGCAGCGGCAGCGCCGGTTACGCGAACCAAGTCGGCCAAAACTCCTGCTGAAAGGGCTAAACGCACCACTCAGGATACCCTCAAATCTTTGCTCAAGTCTCTCGAAGGCTGCTCATTGGCGTGGCCCAAAACGAGTGCTGAGCAGGATGATAACTCCAAGTACCCTCCTCTTTTCGACTCGCGTGGCGGCGAGCGTCGCCGGGCGATGAGAGAGTCTGAGGCGGCGAGCACCACCGGTGACCAGCTTACTGCGAGTGTTCGTGAGCCCTCGGAAGGCGAGCCTGAAAGCAGTGGTAGTCTCGCGCTGGGTGGCGAACCAGAGGACCGCGACCATGTCCGTGACACTCACGGTTTCGACCCTCGGCGCACCGCTCAACCCCCCATTCAAAGAGGCAGTGGGGATGGTTTCTTTGGTCAAGCTGTGGGCTCGGGCATGGCCCAATCCACAACAAACCTCGGATCTATTGGTACGGCCAGTCGGACAATGACGCCTCAACAGCAAAGCTTCATGCGCCCTCCAACTGGATTTGTTGAGCACTTGGCCGCACAGACCAACACCCTCTTTCAGGGGCAGGGTCACAATCGTCAGGGCTCGCGCTTCAGCTTTGCCAACGACAACAGAGATGCTGCGTCATCCACGTCGGTGAAGCTCACGGGTAACCCCCGCATCATGGCTCAGCAGTCGTCCATGATGCCTTCATCGTTCCAGCATCAGGCTGGCAATCAGTATTATGGCTCATCCATGCCGCCACCGCCGCCGGGTCTCAAGTCTACCGGCACACCTCCTGGCATGTTTGGACAGCACGGATTCGGCTTGACGGCGTTTGGCGGGGCGTCAAAGGATAACGATCTTATGCAACAACTTATCAACCGCAATAGGGGCGCAGGTGCCCAGGCTCATGATTCCGGTAAGCGTGAGTACACGTTCTCTTTCAACCCTAACCAGTACCCACCTTCCAACTCCTCGACCCCAGCTCCTGCCTCGAACCACCTCGGTTCGCTCTTTGCCTCGCAGCCTGGAGCATTCCAAGACATGGGTTCAAAGCAGAAGAAAAAGGGGAAGAAGCACAGAAACGCTAACACTTCCTCCTCTGGGGGGAGTGGCATAGTTGATCTTGCAGACCCGAGCATACTCCAGGCGCGAATGCAGTCGCACCAGCAGAGTTTGCAACACCAGCAGCAAACCCTGCAGCAGCAGAGCAATGGCGGACTCGGGCCGGGTGTGTTCGGCGGTCAGTCGCAAGGTGGGTACAGCAACCAGGGCATGATGTATAACCAGTCATACCGACAGTGGTGATGATGACTCCGATCCGGAAGTGCCGGCTGCGATTTGACGAAACTTTGGCTTTTGCATTGCATTACACTACACACACATCACTATCGTTTTGAGAAGGAAGGAGGAGCGCATGTTTGTTTTTTTGATGTCTATATATCACGACGGCGTTGTTTGGGAGGCTCGGCCAGAGGAATTGTTTTGTTTTGTTTTACACGGGGAGCGGGGGTTCAATCACGGTTCTCGAGCATCGCAGGCATTGGTTCCACGAGAGGGGACCCGCCTAGCACTGGCGTCACTTGCATTTTGTTGGTGGAATAATAACCTCGAGGGGATGGCTTTCGTCGCCTCTCGAGGGTGGAGGCGGGTCATGGAAAGACAAAAAACAACACCAGACTTTTTGTGGTCACGTCAGGCAAGCTCTCATCGTCTTCCTTTGGGGTTCTCCTTCATGTACGTTAACTTGGGCCCCAGGTTTTTAATCACAGCTGGGGCTGAGGTGGCATCGGTGGATAAAATAAAGCGTTTTTTCTCGCACCATTCCGATAGTACACTATACCACGCGGAAGACGATGATGGTAGTCTTGACGTGACTTAATTCTCCTGTATATAATGGCGCTGCTTGCTTGTGCTCCTCCTTCCTCCCTCCTCCTCCCTCCATCCTTTCTGCCCATAGACCCAGCGGTCTCTCTCCTGGATTCATCCTCTTCACTTTATTTAAACTTTACCATTCTAGCCTTTTAGGGATATTTAAGCTAACTTGGATTTTTAGAGGACGACCTACTCTCACTCGAAGAGTTTAGGCCCAGCATTGATGCCCTTGTGGCGGATGAGCCTATCGATGTCAACCTTCGACACCCCCCTGGGGGCTTTGAGATTTTTGGTAGGACTGGAACGCCTTCGGCGCCACCTGGGCTCCCTATCCCCCCCAGTGTCCAGCATTCTCCCGCCATTTCGCATGCGTCACTGCACACCGTGAACTTTGGGCGTCAGACACCGTCGGTGGCGTCGCCCAAGGTTTCGTCTAAAGCTGCCACATCAGCTGCCCCAAGCCCGCTGATAAGCAAACGCACAATTACTCCGTCAGCCTCCGAGGCAAAAAACATCATCAAGGCACTGGCCGCCGAAAGTGGCCTATCCAAAGAAATTGCCAAAGCCAAGACCCCCAAGATAGTTACTTTGCAGGACGAAGACTTCCCAGCTCTCAACTCACCAAAGGCGTCAGCCGTGGCCACGCCTCTGGCTACGCCAAAGCCAACACCAGGTAAGGCAAGTTCTAGCAAGAAATTGACTGGTGAGATTGCTCCAGAAAAGAGCGCCAAGAAGACTAAGAAGGAGGAGAAGAAGGAAAGAAAGGAAAGGGAGAAGGCTGAAAGAGCAGAAAGACTCGAAAGAGAGAAGGCCGAGAAGGCGGAAAAGGAAAGGCTCAGGGCCGAGGAAAGGGAGAAGGAGAAAGAAAAGGCGGCTGCTGCGGCTGCTTCTGCGAAAGCGGCACCTGTCAAGGTGTTGGAGACTTCTTCAACTGCTACCGCACCCAAGGCCTCGGAGAAGCCTCCTGCTTCTACTGCGGACAAGAAGAACGACAAGCGTCCGGTGCCTGGCATTCTGAATATTGCGGCTGCTACCAAGGTCTCGCAGATCCGGAATCTGGAGGCTCCCTCGGCATCGACAAAGTCTGCAACCACGGAGAAGGACTCGGCGTTCCCTGCGCTGCCTACCCCAACACCGGCTTCCGTTTCGTCACCGCTTTCACGTGCAGCTCCTAAAACCCTTAGACTGGTAGCCACACCCAAGACGGAAACGCCATCGACGCCTGTCATGGGTGGGGGTCCGTCTCTCCCCCCGCCTTCGGCGCGTTCGTCCGCGGCGGCATCTGCCCACCGGCCCGAGACACCTGCCAGCGAGCTGATTTCGGACAGCGCTTCTATCATTTCAGCGTCCATCTCTGCCTCGCGGACCAACTCACCCCCGCCGTCCTCCAGGATTGGGTCTGCCCCAACTCGGACAACAACCAAGAGCCAACAGCGGAAGCAACGCAAGGAGCTGACCAAAAAGGAGTCAGCCGTCCTTGCAGCCCAGCCCGTCAAGCCGGAGCCCGAGGTCGAGATTGGGCCTATTATCGGCCGTAAGAAGAAGCAGAAGAAGGAGAAGGAGAAGCCCGTCGCTGCCCCGACCACTGCGAAGAGCACCTCCGAGCCACCGGCTGCTTCCCCTGCTCCTCCCACAAAGGAGACCAAAGAATCCAAAGAGGTCAAGGAAGTCAAGGAAGAGTCCTCAACCTACCGCTCCACAGCCAACGAAACAACTACTTTGACTGGCGAGCCCACTCACAAGAACAGGTATGACTCCACCACCCCTGATGGCAGCAGCCAGCAAAGTGCCGCCGTCCCCCGCGAGGGCCCCTTGCCCCACGAGATCCTCCAAAGCCTTCACGATTCCGGCCTTGTCCCCGAGAACCTCGAGAAGCTCGCCTTCTTCCAGCCCGCCACCGTTCCTCTCGATCGCTGGAAGAATGACATCAACGCCGCTGGCCTGTGGGAGCTAGCAGCCAAGAACACCATGACTCCTACGAAGAACATGGTCACGGAAGAGGACCAGGCCATTTTGCTTTCTGGTAAGCCCGTCAGGAAGGTTGTTGACGGAGTACGGATCCTCATCACCCCCAACGGTGACTGCGTCCGCAATCTCACCGCCGACGAGGAGGAGAGATTCCTCGAGCTCCAAAATGAGATCGCGGAGGAATCTGCCTCTCCGGCATCGTTTGTCTCTGCCCGCCACGAAACGGGCAGTGGGTTCAGCTTGGTGAAGGGCAGAGCAGTCCCCAACGGACCGCCGAGCTACTTCCCCCAGGGCAAGGGAGCCTTTCCAAGCGATCCTGTCAACAAGATCCAGCGAGAGGAAGCGATCTACTACATCAACCAGTATGTCCTGCCAAGACTGAACCTCAACTCTCGGGATATGAGTTTTCCTAAGGCGATCTCCAACTGGACCGGGCAAGGGGGCAGCGGCAACGCAGGACAGCAGCAAGCCCAGGCCAATGCCGCGGCGGCGGCGAACTTGGGGGCGATGGCGCCGTGGTTGTATGGAGCTGGTGGACCGGGTATGCCCGGACAGGGGGCGCATGATATGGCTGATGCTGTTGCGCCCGAGCTGAGTTATCCGGGGCCGGTGGGGGCTTTCGCCGAGGCGGGGAGCAGTCCGGGTGGGTTTGCGAGCTATCTTGAGGGGGGTATTGATGGGGAGCAGAACCAGAGACATGTGCCCCCCGGTGCTGGGGGGCCGGCGGGGCCGTTTGGGAATGTGCCGCTCATGAGCCTGGAGGATGCGGAGCAGGCTTTGTCGGCGGCGAGGAAGGAGGCGGAGAAGTTGGAGAGGAGCTTTGTGAGCTTGGTGAAGAAGAATAGGAAGTTGCTGTTGAGCAGTGGGACGGGGTTGGGGGGCCATCATTGACTCGTTGGTGAGGATGGTGAGGAGGAGGAGGAGGAAGACAGGGATATGGATGTGGTGGTTCACGATGGGGTTGTGCTGGTTGGTATGGCGGTTGGGTTGGCGAGGGCGTTGAGGGGTTTGGGTAGTGTGCATGAGGCTGCTTTTGCGGCGGTTTGGATGGCGGTTGTGCTGGTGGAGGGGTTGGTGAGTGCTGTTGTTGGGTGGGGGGTTGGGGTGGTGGAGGGTGTCTGTGGGGTTTTGGATTGGATGGGGGCTGATTATTAAGGAGGGGGGAGGAAGTTGTATAGCGTGTTAGCGATATCTTGTCAGCGTTGTTTTGTATCAAGTAGGGGGTGAGCAAAGGGGGGCAAAATTGATTGTGGGTATGATACCCCGTATTGTAGCAAGTCAAAACTAAAAAGAATATTTTGACAATGTTCGTCTCATCGTAAAGCCGTGAAATTCATCCTGTCTCATGCCAACCAACGGACTCACACAACTAGGTAATCATGAACTAACTGAGTTACACAACCCTGCTCACTTGTTACTTTCTGACCACTGCCTCCGTCCTATCAATCAAATCAAGGTTCACTCTCAACATCAGGCGGAAAAGTCCCAAACAACGACATCTATCACCATCATGTCATTAACATCCACGCATACACACACACACAACACCCTCACTTTCGAGAAGAAGGAACTCACCAAATGCCCCACCTCCTCCTTCCCCAGCTTCCTCCCCTCCTCCGTCGCCTTGGCCAGCATCCTGAAATCTATCCTCACTCACTGTCAGCACTCTCCTCCTCCTAGGTACCTATTTACATGTATGGGGGTGATACGGTAAGTTGGGATAATGCAAGTCGGGGGTACCTAGGTAGGTACCTAGATAAGCAGTAAGAAGGAGGGGTTAAGGTAAGGTAGCTTACAGTCAACGTAATACCCCGGCGTGGCCGTCATGAAGCACTCCCCTTCCTCCCCCTCGCTCCCGTTCCTGAACGTGTGGACCGCGCCGGGCGGCACGGTCATCAGGTCGCCCGGCCTGGCGGTGACGTCCCCCTGCGGGGTGGAGAAGACGATGGTGCCTTTGGTGACGAGGAAGAGTTCGTCGTGGAAGCGGTGCCAGTGCTGCGGACGTCGACGGCAGTTAATATTTCCTTTTTCTGGCTGGGCTGTGAACAAAATGGGGGTTGGGTTGTGATAAAACTGTGAGAGATGAATCCAGGGATTGGGGGCGGGGTTTATGGTTGAAAGCAAAATGTGGAAGAGGTGTTGATATGGGGAATAGCACATAGTTACCTACCATAGGAGGACCGGACGTTCCAGGCGGGAGGGTCACGGTGACGGCGGACACCCTGTTTTGTGTATTTGACCCGTCTTCGAATACCTTGATGGTCAAGGGGCCAACTTTGAGGGTCTCAGCGCTGGAGGAGGTGACGAGGGAGACGGGGACGGGGCCGCGGGTTGGCATGGTGATCAATAAAAGGAGGTGGGATAAGGAGGGGGTTACAGAAAAGGGGGGTAGTTGAGGCAAGTCAATAATAGATCGGCGATATCTGACGTGGTTTAAAGTTCATGTTTATCCATCACAAAGAGAAAAGCCAAAGTAGTGTGTAGCTGAACGTTATGACGGCATTCACGGTGGCGGTTCTCCGGGTTAAATGATTATATAAGCCTGAGCTCCAAGATGTCCTTAAATCACGAAAAAAGGGGTTGCACAACAGACACAACCAAGAATGGAAGACCAAGTCCAGTCCTAATCGGTATCCGATTACAGTGAGCACGCTTCAGCCGCGGTCACTATCTTCCCTATGATAGAATATCTGCTAACAGAAAAACAAATAGCCAGAATGATGACAACAGGAAGTTCCAAGTATGTGCCAGTGACTGAAGATGATTGATGTTATGGACGAGGATGGCTGGGTCCGACGCTGATATCTCAAAAGTGCAAACACAAAATATCGAGTTCCGCGCTCGCCAACTACTAAGCAAAATATGCCCCTGCGCGATGATCTGCGCCGTCCTCCTGCTCAAAAAGACCCCTTAAACGCCTGTCCCAGCCTCTTGGGGCATTTAAAAAGAAACAACAAACGTTTGACAAAAGTGCTGATACAACATGGTTTGTGGTAGAGAGTGAATTAAGGGAAGAGCTCAGGAGCTGGCGGGGGGCGAGTCGACTGGTGTCTCCTCCTTCTTGATGATACGCACATGGCGTTCGTAAAATTGCAGCATCTAATAAACAAACAATGTTAGCTCAGCTTGCGTGTCATGTGATTGAAGAATTACCAAACACACCTTTTGCGGGCATCTCGAATAGATAACACTAGTCTCATGCTGGGTCTTGTGCCCATTCTTCCATGTCAAGTAAACCATGAGCTTGTGGGTCTCCTCATCCTCGCAAGCATCAAGCTGGGCAATATGATCTTCCCAGCTTCCTGCTGGTGGTTTCCAGGCCGCCTGTTTCGCGCTGGCTGGGGGCTCAGAGTCTGCGGGATGGCTGCCATTTCGCTTCGATCGTTTGCTGGTGGTAGAGGCTTGCGGGGTTGACGAGTCTTTGCGACCACGCTTCTTGCCCTTAATGGCGGCTTGGGTTTCGGTGAAGAGTGCTTCTCTGCCACCAATGCTCTTCAAGTATTCGTTTAAAGCCTCAGAAGCGTTTTCCCTGTGGTCCAACCCGTTAGCCCTTTGTAACAGTCCCAAGATAGAACCGCAGCCCTTACGTCAAATTCTCTTCAGGCTCCCACGTGCGATCCGACTTCTTTTCGTAGCCTTCCCATTTCACCTCATAGAGTGGTTCGCCGTCCTAAAAGGGGTCAGCTGAAAGCCCGACAGCCATATCATGTTGCGCTTGACCAACCTTTCCCATCATGTGCGAGAGAATCTTTTCAACGACATAACTGCGCGCCCTGTCAGCGACGGTCCAATCCGTGCATTATCATGTTCTGCGGGTCCATACACTTCGGCTTCCTCCTCTCCATCCTCCTCCTCGGCATCCTCATCATCCTCGGCGACGTCCCCATTTACAGCCTCGGGCTCGTCCAGAACTTCGTCAACGGGTTCGGAATAACGCTGTGCTTTCTTGCCGCTGCGCTTGACCGAGGCCTTGAGCTCGGCATCCGAGGGCTCGCTATCGCTCATTGCTAATTTTCAAGGGTCAGACATGGCTGGTCACACAACAAAGAACACGGACGAGATGCAGGTCAGAAGGTGGGTAGTAGCAGGTCAGTTTGTGACGACGCGACGCGACGCGCCATCCCGTCGCGCAACAGCAAATGCATCGAGGGGCTTGTAGCTGGGATGGAAGCATACCTGGTGGCATTTTGACGTTGGGATCAGACGAAAAAGAGGGAGGGTTTGCTTGGGGTGATTACGTGAAGCTGTTCACAACGGGGGTAGCGCGGCGCAGATGTGCAGTCTAAGTGGTACCGGTTCGGTCCAGCAACATGCAGCGTTGGTGATGGCTTCTGTGGAAAAAAATGGGGGCTGGCTTGCCAACGGCAAAATGGCAGGTGATCACGTGATCTGGCGCCAGACTGGAGGAACGTGCATTGACCAATCGTTTTGCGGAGAGGTTGACCCCCCTCTAGCTGAAGAAGTGACAGGCATGGTAGGCAAGTGCAAATGCCGGCTGTTTGTGGTGGTGGCTGTGGAAATGAAGACAGACCTGATGAGCTTCATAACCTCCTCTGCTTCGCACGTATGAGGACATGGGACCAACACGAACATCCGGACTGCTTCGAGTTGAGATGTCTGCTGGAGGCTGGAGCATGTGCCTGCCATGCTGTCATGTGGAGTCGACTGCAACGCTCAAATTAGGAATTGGAGATTGTGATGGAAGATGAGGTGAAGGCCTCCTGCTTTGTGTGGAATTGGAGCTCATTCATCATCAGAGTCAGTCATGGTATCCAGTCGGGTACAGTTCCAGACACAGATGGCCTCAATACAACAAGAACACACCGGCAGTGACCTACACTACACCACACTACGGAAGTGTCACCGCAAAGCTTCCTGTTGATCTCAGGGGAATTCCAGAAGCTTGCCCAAGCCGTGACAGCGCAACAGGCACGACCCCGGTCTCCCGGCTAGGCACCCCTGCAGTACCAGCCGATGATCAGCGCCAAGCAAGCGGCGGAACAAACAGCAACGTTTGCCGGTTGTGCGCTTGTCCCGAGAGGGAAATGACCTTGAACTGCCAGATGTCACCGACCTCCGACAAGAAAAAGAATTGATGAACGGCCGTCAGAAGAACTGGCTGATCGGGAGAAGGCGCTGGTGGTTCCTGTTGCTGCCTCTGGATAATGTCAGCCCGAGGTCGGTGCAGATACGACATGCACCCGACATGCAACTTTAAATTTCAAGATCCATTGCATCCATCGCATCCATCTTTTCCCGCCCGCCCGCCCGCCGCCGCCTGCTTGGATGGAACCTGCATCTCCACCTATGCTGGTGCGTCTCCTGTCTGCAAGCCAACACTTTTTGTCTCTGGCTGCTGAGGTGTCGATACCAACCCCTGCCGCGTTACCTACACCACACTACCTGACCCAAACCACAAGGGGAGACTGCTACTTAATAAACCGGGAAAGGGGGTCCCAAAAAAGAAATGTGTCTGGGCTTCCTCGCTGGCGAGACGAGGCGATCCATTCACCACTCAATTCGAGGCGGAATATTCCCCATCCGTCATTTTTAAACCCCGAACCCCCCAAGCCCTCCCCGGCTTGTTTGCGATCCTCCCGCCGCTTCTTGTCTGATCTGTTTATAAAAACACCTTCCCCGTCTTCAAACGGTCGTCAATCAGTCAATGCTCTTGTGTCTGCACCACTCCGGCCGAAGGAGCAACAAAGGGTAACCGCTAAAGCAAGCTTCCGGGTTCATTACCCCAGGGTCCCCTTGGATCGTCACGGCCCGCCTTTCTCCAGCTTGCTCTAGAGCTCCCGTTGCCCCCCACCGTCTGTGACCGTTCCGCCGAGCGAGTACGAGTAGCCGCCCGTCCCTTGGGCTCACCGATATCGACCACGGTCAACAACAAGTCCGCCATGTCCGACGAAGCACCGGCCCCATCGGCCGAGACCGGTACGGCGGCCAAAGCGGTCAAGGATAAGATCTGTCCCTACTGCAACCAAGCCTTCACATCGTCCTCCCTCGGCCGCCATCTTGACGTCTTTATCAAGGAGAACAATCCCAAGCCCCCAGATGGGATACACGATGTGGAAGAAATCAGACGGAACCGATCCAACATCACTCGCCGTCGTCCGAAAGCCTCGGCCGGAACACCCGGTGCTCCTGGGGTCCGGAGAAGAGACACGTCAGTTTCAGTCGGGACGCCCACAGCTACATCTAGAAGGAGTCAGGGATCTGTGTCGGTAGAGATTGATTCTGCATCCATCACGCCAGTATCACACACAAAAGGCAAAGGGACTGCCGACAGGAAATATCCGTTCAATACACCGTGGGAAGCTACGGGCGTCATCAACGATCTTGATGGGCAGGATGCTGCGGCATCAGAGGTTGGATTCAGTCAAAATCAACGGAGGACTAATCGCCTACGGATAAAGCAGCAACTGGACGCCAGACAAGTATTGCAAGATGCTGAAGATACCAAAAGAGCTGCCGAACTCGCGCTACGGGAGATCATGGGTTCTTGGAGGGCTGCAAAGTAAGTTGGGCCTTCTGGATTTGCCAAACAGTCGTGTTTTGCTGACACTCTTTCCCAGGCAACAGATCGACATGCACTCCAACCCTTTTGACTTTGAGCCTCTTGCATTGGACTTCCCAGCACTGACGTTACAGTGTCTGGAGAAACCGCCCACGCTATACGCTTCTACCCAACACTCGACATCCACTTCATGGTCCATATCACCACCAGGCCATATCCAGCTAGAGGCCTTGCGCAATTATTTCAAAGAAGAGTTCAGAAAATGGAAGCTGGCTTGCACCGCGGCCACAACGGCAGTGAATGAAGATCTAACGTACCCTCCATCATCCGCGCCAGTCAAGCCAGACGCCCGAGAAGCAGTACGCAAGGCGGAAAAGGCAGCCGAAAAGATGGAACAGCAAATCTCGGATCACATAACAGCGACATACTCAGTTTGGTGTTCCCTCCCAGAGCCGGAACGTGCCAAGCTATGGACCCTCGAGCTGGCTAGAGGTCTGGGACGGAAGCAGGACGAGGTGGTGAAACTCAAACAAACCCAAAGCCTTCTCAGACAGGAAAGTAACCACCTCAAGTCTCAGATTGAGCATTTGAGCCGTCTACAGCAACCCAGGGAATTCAAAATTGCACCACCGACAACAGTGTACATGGATGAGAAGTTGGTCAACCACATGTTGGAGCTCGGGTTCGGTGCGGCGAAGGATGGCCGCGGCGTAGGGTTCAACATGGCCGATAGGCATTCTGATCTCGACACGATCGTGTCGACGGCCATCAATCGATGGAAGAATGTGATCGTATCGTCTAGGTCCACAGCAGCCGGTCTTTCGGCGCAACGGCCTTTGGAGAGTGCAAGTGCTGGGGTGTCGCCAACCACTGCTGGCCCTGGACAAGGTCTGCGGCAACTACAGCCTCAGAGGCACCAACCCCAGCATTCGCTATCGAACAACGACACACCTGTACACCCTTTATACGCACCATCAACAGCATCTACGGCCAAAGCGGTCACACCTTCGGGAGCCACTGCCGTTGGTACACCCAGTATCACGGCACCGGCCAGTGTTGGTGCTGGGGAAGATTCGGACGAAGAAATGGGCGGGCAGGACGCGCCGGGAAGCTCAGAAACTGGCACAGCGGATGTGGACGGTGATGGTGATGAAGATGCGGATGGAGATGCTGACGCCGATGGGGACGTGGATGCCGACGCCGATGTCGATGCTGATGCCGATGCCGATGCCGACATGGACGCAGACGCTGATCCCTAGTGGCACGAAAATTCCTGGGCATTTATTGAGTGATGGTTGGTTGAAGGGTATCTTTACTTGAGTCAGAGCACAGCAAGCGGTATTTTTTATTTGTAACATCATCTGGAAGGCATAAAGTGTCTGGCGCATTCAACTGGAAGGGAAAAGAAGGACAGTCCTCGGCGAAAGGTCTATAGATACTGTTTCATAGTTTTAGTCTTATTAATACCCGTATAGAATTTCTCTTCTTGGCACTCACTTGGAGCCAGAAACCAACAGTTCTTCCATGAGTGAGTGAGAAGACTGAGACAAACAAAGGGGCCGGGGTTAGGGTCACTACTTACCCCTGAGTCACTTTGATTGATAACAACCCTGACGGTTGCGATTGACTCACCCCGCCAAAAGCTTTCAAAAAAATTACCCCGCTGTGGATAATTACTACCAGCATCTGGGCCGACAGCGGGCAACGCAACCCACCCACGAACCAGAAAACCTCCCCCCTCTCCAACGTTGAATTTAGTGGTCCTTGCCTTTTGACCAATATCCTGGAAGAGAGAGCACGTTCAAAATGGCCGACTCAACTCCCGCCCCAGCGCCCCCCACCGAGGAGGTCGCCAACCTCCATCTCGATGAAGTGACCGGCGAGAAGATCTCCAAGACGGAGCTCAAGAAGCGTCAGAAGCAGCGCCAGAAGGAGGCCGAGAAGGCCAAAAAGGCTGCTGCTGCTCCCCCCAAGGCGGCGTCCGGCAAGCCCAAGAACGCCGCCGGCCAGGAGGAGGCCGATCTCAACCCCAACCAGTACTACGAGATCCGGACGCGCCACGTCAATGAGCGTATGTGATTTGTGTAGTGTGGAATTGGATATGCTGTAGAAGCTCTGCGACCCTGTGCTGACCTCGATGTGTCACTGTTTGCAGTCCTCAAGAAACCCGAGACGAACCCCTACCCCCACAAGTTCCATGTCACCTATGACGACTACAAGTTCCACGAGGAGTTCAAGCACCTCAAGTCTGGCGAGGACGACAAGAACACCGAGATCCGCATTGCCGCTCGTATCTACAACAAGCGCGCCAGTGGTTCCAAGCTCATCTTCTACGGTAACTATCGTCCCAAAACATTTGAGCGGTTTGCGACGGCCTACTTACTTTGGTCTTAGATGTCCGCACCTCTGCCGACACCAGAAGCATTGGTAGCCAGATCCAGGTTGTGTGCCAGGCTCAGCTTGTCGGCGAGGGTGCCCCTTCGTTTGAGCAGCAGCATGAGAACATCCGCCGTGGTGATGTGATTGGTATTATTGGTTATGCTGGCCGTACCAACCCCAAGAACAGGCTCGCCGAGGGCAAGGAGGGCGAGCTGTCCATCTTTGCGACCGAGATCAAGCTTCTCAGCCCTTGCTTGCACATGCTTCCCAGCGTGCGCTTCCCCTTCGCCGATGCTGAGCAGCGCGCGCGTATGAGATATCTTGATATGCTGTGGAACGACAGGAGCCGTGAGACCCTCTGGCAGCGCAGCAGAATGGTCAGGTATATCCGTGACTGTAAGTTTTTCTGGCTCGATTTCAAAAACAGCAGAACTGACAAGGTGGTGCAGTCTTCCATGAGCGTCACTTCGTTGAAGTTGAGACACCCATGATGCACGCCATCGCTGGTGGTGCCACCGCTCTGCCTTTCATCACTCACCACAACGATCTGGATATCGACATGTACATGAGAGTTGCCCCTGAGCTGTTCCTCAAGAAAATGATTGTCGGCCAGTTCGGCAAGGTCTTCGAGATGGGCAAGAACTTCCGCAACGAGGGTGTCGATCTTACACACAACCCCGAGTTCACCTCGATTGAGTTCTACTGGGCGTACGCCGATATGTACGACCTCATGAACATCACCGAGGAGCTCGTTTCTTCTCTCGTCAAGCACCTCACTGGCGGTTACGTCACCAAGTTCACCAACCAGCACGGCGAGGAGTACACGGTTAACTGGGAGGCCCCATGGCGCAGAGTCGAGATGATTCCGGCGCTCGAGGAGGCCACCGGCGAGAAGTTCCCTCCCAACGAGGAGCTCCACACCGATGAGACCAACGCGTTCCTCCAGAGAGTGTGCAAGAAGATGGGTGTTGAGTGCGCGCCACCTCTCACCAACGCTCGCATGATTGACAAGCTCACGGGCGAGTTTATCGAGGAGACTTGCGTCAACCCCACGTTCATCTTGGAGCACCCCCAGATGATGAGTCCTCTTGCCAAGTACCATCGTTCCAAGAAGGGTCTCTGCGAGCGTTTCGAGGCCTTCGTGTGCAAGAAGGAGATTGCCAACGCTTACACCGAGTTGAACAACCCCTTTGACCAGAGACTGCGCTTTGAGGAGCAGGCTCGCCAGAAGGACCAGGGTGATGACGAGGCGTAGGTTTTGGTCAACATGATGAGTGGTTTGAGACAATGCTAACCTTTTTGCAGTCAACTTGTTGATGAGAGCTTCTTGAACGCCCTCGAGTATGGTCTCCCCCCAACCGGTGGTTGGGGTCTTGGTATCGACCGTCTTACCATGTTCTTGACCAACAACTACTCGATTCGCGAGGTTTTGGCTTTCCCCTTCTTGCGCGAGGAGAAGACAGCTTCCAAGCAGCCTTTTGCGGCTGAGCTCGCGAATGTCGAGCCTATGCCTGAGGAGGGCATCCGTAAGTCTATCCAATCAAGAAGTTGCTGACGCGTATGTTACCATTGCTAATATCACTACAGCCCACAAATAAAGGAAGCAAAAACAATAGAGATAAGTAAAAAGGCCTGGCGGAGCTGTGTAACCACCAGATTCTAGATATTTCTCGGTGCAAAAGAAAAAAAAAGGAGTGTACTAGGTATGTAGTGAACAGGAAAACATCATGTTTGGCTGAGGCACTGCAAAAGTTCTTTTTGATTACCTGATGATGGTATAAAGCTTATGTGGTGTGAAGATGACGACTGAACTTTTGCCATTGAGGGTCATAATAATGGCTGTGCATGTGGAATCAGAAAGTCGGCGACGTGGAGGAATTGTCTTGTTGTTAGCCAAGGGCTTGTCCAAGTCTTGGGTGTTGGAGATGACAAAGGGAGATGCGATCGGAGACTGTGCCTTGGCGCGCACAGAGATCGTGTAACGACAAAAGTCTGGGAGAGATAATCCCTCAGGAACGCTCATTTCTAGCAAACAGTGTTGGGACCTGTCGAGAGCATCTCACCTTTGAGAAGTATTCTCTACTGATATTTGACCCTCAAAGTATTGATGACGCAAGACAGCCCGTTTTATGGTTATTAACCACAAATGTCACCGCGATCTTTCTCAGAGCCCGATCTGGAGGAAAAGAGAAAAACGTGGGGTTCAGCCAAGGCTGTTTAGCGTGCGAGCCAAGGAGTCTAAGCCCCCATTGGTTTGTTCAAGGCTTCCAGCTTTCAGGGGTGGTGGTGGGCGAGCAGTTTCAAGGATTGCGACGTCTGTCGGGTTCGGATTCAATATGTTTGCTTGCGTATCCCGTTCGTACATATTCGAGATGAGCCCCCCCTCTTTGTTGGCGATGCGCCGAGGCTGTCAAGTTTTTTACTATCTCTCTTCCATAATTATTATTAACTGGTTGGGATCGACGTTCTTTTAATCTGTCCTTCTTGACGTTTTTGACGACGACTGACAAACCTGTCACTACCCGCGCCTGTCAACGTTTCACTTTCCCCGTTCACCCCCCGCGCAAATCTTCAATTGAGTTTAACGCGCGACCAGATTCCCGGGACGTGTGTGCATGCCCGCTTGCTGTAGCGCGCGGCGCAACCCGAGACAGACAGACAGACAGAAGCCGCCGTCAGCAGTAACGATTCACCAAAACCAACACCACCATCGATAAGCTTTCAACCGTTGAACACAAGTTCCTCTCCCGTAGGGAGCAGGTCCGCCGGCCGCCATGGCGCTCCTCCGCCAAACCTGGACCCTCACCCGCAAAAACTGGCTCATCCTCCTCGGCCGACACCCGCTAGCAACAGTAGTCCAAGCCTTTGTCCTCCCCATCATCCTGGTGTCTTTCCTCTCCTTTGCGCGAAACCTGTTCGTTCCCTCTGCGGTGTTTGGCATCTCCCCCGCGCGCCCGATTCGCTCCTTCCAAAACGCCCTCGAGACCTCGACTGGGAGGCCCAATGTCATTTTTGTCAACAATGGCTACACTGGCGGAGAGATTGAGCGTGTGATTGACGAACTAGCGGGAGTAGCAGAAAGAGCAGGGAAGAATGTCACCATCCTGGAGAGAGACGAGGATGTGGACGGGATATGCAGGAGCAGTCTTCGGGGCGTGACAGAGTGTTTCGCCGCCGTCAGTTTCAAGGGATCCCCTGAGGAAGGGGATGGAAACGGGCTGTGGAATTACACCATCAGTCTTGACAGTGCGCTGGGCCAGTTCAGGATCAACGCCGACAGCGACAGGAACGATGGGCAGATTTACATGCTGCCTCTCCAACGGGCGGTAGATGAGGTTATCAGTCGGGGGAATTCTGATGGGAAGAGTGAGCTGCCCGAGGATGTGGAGGAGTACCAGTTCACCAGCCAGACGACCGAGGAGAGAGCCGAGAGGATCAGGGTGTTTTACCAGAGCGCCATCATCAACTTTTTGGGCGTGACGTTTATCGCTGCGCTGATCGGGGTGGTCTACCAGATGACGGGGTTTATCGCTACAGAAAGGGAAACCGGGATGAGCACCCTGGTGGAGGCCATGATGGCTACACCTAGGAGGTGGCAGGCGCAGGCGGCGAGGATTTTCTCGTATCACATCGCGTTTTCGCTGCTGTATCTCCCCGGCTGGGTGATTAGTTGCATCATCTTGGGGAGGGGGGTGTTTAGCAACACTAGCATTCTGGTGGTGCTGTTCTTCTTCATCCTTTCGGGTCTGGCGCTGGCTTCGTTTTCGGTGCTGGGCGCGAGTTTCTTCAAGAAGAGTCAGCTGAGCGGCGTGTCGGTGACGATTATGGCGATTTTGCTGGCGGTCATTGCTCAGGTTATCACCAGGCCGGGGACGGGGCCGGTGGTTGCGCTGAGCTTGCTGTTTGCGCCTTGCAACTTTACCTACTTTATCACGCTGATGGCGAGGTTTCAGGAGAAGCAGATTCCGACTAACTTGTTGAAGGCCGCGCCCGACAGCCCGTGGAATGTTCCCGGGATTGTGCTCTTCATCTTCCTCGCGGCTCAGATTATCGTCTACCCTCTTCTCGGCGCGCTGGTGGAAAGATGGCTTCACGGTACCTCTTCAAGCGGGAGGAACATCGTCATTGGAGACAAGAACAGAGGTGATCTCGGTCCCGACTGCGCAGTCCAGCTGGAAGAGTTTACCAAGATCTACAACCCCGGTTCCCTCCGTCGCCTCTTTTCGTTCATCTCCAAGCCAAAGGAGCCAGTCGTCGCGGTTAACAAGCTTTCTCTGTCTGTCAGCCGCGGCCAGATCGTCGCCCTTCTCGGTGCCAACGGCAGTGGCAAGTCCACGACCCTCGATACGATCGCCGGTATCAACAAGGCCACCAGCGGCAAGATCACCATCGATGGCACCGGCGGTCTTGGCATCGCTCCTCAGAAGAACGTGCTCTGGGACGAACTCACCGTTGAGGAACACATCCGCATCTTCAACCGGCTCAAGTCCCCTAAGAACCACGCCTCCAAGGAAGAGATTCGCCAGCTGGTCATCGGAGTCGATCTCGAGCAGAAGATCAAGGCGCAGTCAAAGACTCTGTCTGGTGGTCAGAAGCGCAAGCTGCAGCTCGGAATGATGCTTACAGGTGGTAGCGCTGTCTGCTGTGTGGATGAAGTCTCTTCTGGTCTGGATCCTCTGTCTCGCAGGAAAATCTGGGACATCCTCCTGGCCGAGCGTGGAAAGCGCACCATGATTCTGACAACGCATTTCTTGGACGAGGCGGACTTGCTGGCTGATTACATCGCTGTCATGTCCAAGGGCAATCTTCGCGCAAGTGGAACGTCGGTTGAGCTCAAGGATCGCAAGGGTGGCGGGTACAGGATTCACATCAACAACAACAAGCTCATCCCGCTGCTTCCGGAGGTGGAGGGGGTCACTAAGAAGGCTACCCAGGAGGAGGCAGCTTATGTCGCGGCTACTTCGGCTCTGGCGGCCAAGACGATCAAGGAGCTCGAGGCTGCAGGGATTACCGATTACAGATTTTCTGGACCGACGATTGAGGATGTGTTCCTCCAGCTTGCGGAGGAGGTTCAGGCTGAGGGCGGTGGAGTGCCGATTGAGAATAGGGGTGTCTTGAGCTCGACGGAGGATGAGAAGTCCGAGACTGTTCCCGTTGGTGATATCAAGGCGCCTGGGAAGGGTGGCAGGCTTGAGTTGATGGATGGGAGGCCGATTGGGTTTTTGAAGCAGGCTTGGGTGTTGTTTTTGAAGAGGTGCACTGTGTTCAAGGGGAATTGGTTCCCTTCGATTGCGGCTTTCATCATCCCGGTTGCTGCCGCAGGTCTGGTCATGTTGTTCATCAAAGGGCAAGAGCCTGCAGGTTGCAGCGCAGATGAACTGTCTTCCCGCGAGGAGGCTGTCAACATCTTTGGCAGCGACTTTGACTTCTGGATGGTTGCCGGTCCCTCGGAAAAGTTCTCACAGTCTACTTTGATCAATCTTTTGGCTCCAATCTTTATGGGGTCACAGGGTTTTGAAGGCAATGGCAGCACCGGAAGCAGCGACGGCATCATTGTCAAGAGACAAAACAACCCTATGGATCTCTTCAACAATATCACCTTGGTCGACACACTTGATGAGTTCAACAATGCGGTGCTCCAGTTCCGCAAGAACATCACTCCTACCGCCATCTGGCTTGGTGACGATAACACTCCCCCAACTCTTGCGTACAAGGGTAACGGTCCGGAGGTGATTAACGCCTGGTTCGGCCAGTGGATCATGAACATGCTGTTGACCAACTCGAGCATTGCCTCCTCCTACACCGTCTTCGACCGCCCTTTTACTCCCAGCACCGGCAACTCTCTTCAGGTTTTGGTATATGTCGGTTTGGCTTTGTGCGCGTACCCCGGTTTCTTCGCCTTGTATCCCAATCTTGAGAGACGAAGAAACGTTCGCGGCCTTCAGTACTCCAACGGTGTCAGACCTCTTCCGTTGTGGCTTGCCTATACCGGGTTCGACTTCCTCATCGTCATCGCCGGTGCAGTCCTGAGCATCATTCTGTGGGCAGCTCTTGCAAACAGCCTTTGGTATCACCTTGGCTATGTGTTCCTGATCTTCATTCTCTACGGTTTGGCCTCGACACTGCTGGCATACAACATTTCGCTCTTCAGCGCCAACCAGCTGTCAGCATACGCCTTTACTGCCGCTGGCCAGCTCGTGATGTTCATTGTCTACCTGTTTGGTTACATGTCGGTCATCACCTACGCACCGGTCCAACAGGTTGACAAGCTGTTGATCATTGTTCACTTTGCGCTGGCAGTGTTGGCGCCGATCGTCTCGCTCACTCGCGCGCTGTTCCTTGCCATGAACTTGTTCTCGACAGCCTGCGACGGTGATTCCCTCGCTTCCTATCCCGGCGGCATTCTTCAATACGGCGGCCCGATTCTCTACCTCGTCATCCAGGTCATCGTTCTCTTCCTTGTTCTGGTTTGGGCAGACGGTGGCAGCGCTGGCTTCAGCCTTCGCAAGCTTCTCTTCCGTTCCAAGCCCAAGGCCACCAACCCCGACGAAGCAGCCGCCATTTCCGATGAAGAAGTTGCCAACGAGCTCGTCCGTGTCAAGTCCTCCGCCACCGGTGGTAACACCAAGACCACCGACGGCCTCCGCGTCATCAACCTCACCAAATCCTTCGGCTCCAACACCGCAGTTGACAATGTCACTTTTGGTGTCCCCCACGGCGAAGTCTTTGCTCTCCTCGGTCCCAACGGAGCAGGTAAATCCACCACCATTTCCGTCATCCGTGGTGATATAAAACCCTCCGGCGGCGCTTCCGGCGGTGACGTCTTTGTCGAAGACGCCTCCGTCACGCAACAGCTCTCCGCCGCCAGAAGACATCTCGGAGTCTGCCCCCAGTTCGACGCCATCGACCAGATGACGGTGGCCGAGCACCTCAGATTCTACGCCCGCGTCCGCGGCATCGCCGATATCGATGCCCAAGTCTCGGCTGTCATCGACGCAGTCGGCCTGCAGCTCTTCCGCGACCGTCAAGCTCACGCTCTGTCAGGCGGCAACAAGCGCAAGCTGTCTCTTGGTATCGCTCTGATGGGCAACCCCTCCGTTATCCTCCTCGATGAGCCCTCCTCCGGCCTCGACGCCGCCGCCAAAAGAATCATGTGGCGCACCCTTGCCGCCACCGTCCCGGGCCGTTCCATTCTCCTCACGACGCACTCGATGGAGGAAGCCGACGCGTTGGCCGGACGGGCTGGCATCCTCGCCAAGAGGATGCTCGCCATGGGCAGCATCGAGCATCTCCGCAACAAGTTCGGGGACCTCATCCACGTCCACCTGGTTTGCAAGGGGGCGCCTCACACCCCCGAGTCTCAGATCCAGAAGATCAGGCGGTGGGTCGTGGAGCAGTTTGGCGAGGGGGCCGAGGTGGAGGAGAAGACGTACCATGGGCAGATGCGGTTCAAGGTGCCTGCCTCGGCGATCGTGGCCGGGGAGAAGGACCCGAGGACGGGAGGGGATCTGAGTCAGAACTCTGCCGTGGGGAGGCTGGTGGTGCTGCTGGAGGAGAATAGGGACTTGTTGGGGGTGGAGCATTACAGTGTCAGCCCTACGACGCTGGATCAGGTTTTCTTGACGGTGGTGGGGAGGCATAATGTTCGGGAGGAGGGGTATGAAGCAAAGAAGGAGAAGAGGAAGTGGTGGAAGTTGGGGATGAGGTGAGATGCCTTACTTAGATGGTTGATGTAAAGGTTGATAGATGAGGGGGTGGGGGGTATTTTGGACAAATGGGTAGGGAAGGTTGGTTTTCAAATGTTGTTGTTTTTGCACCAGCTATATACCACTATGCCTGGTTTTTTTGCTTCTTTCCCTTTTCTTGGATATATTTCTTATTTGTTAATATAGGGAGGGGGGCTGGGCATGAGGCATAGAAGCCGCGGGCTTTTTAGAGCTTAGGGATTATGATGACTATGGGAGTGTGGTATGTCTACACCATTAGAAGATAGATAAATATGCATGAAACATATTTCATTCACAAACCTATCTTAGGTGCCTATCGTTGTCCCAAACGGCCTTCCTTCATCGACGTTGCAAACCAAAGGTCCACAAAACTGGAACAAAAATCATCAAAAACATACAACACCGAGGATTCCCCAGTGGTCACCCACCTGAGTACTGATTCGGCTCTCAGCCATTTGACTCGGGCAGAGCGGACGGGATGCCGTATTTTTAGCTGGATATGGTCGTATGTGCTCATCGTCACTGAATTCGTGGGCTATAAAGCATGCTTCTCAACATTGACAAACTGTAACCATCTCGCTTAGGTATTGAAGGCAAACATGATGAGAGCAGCAGATGCAGCAACAACAAACTTCAGGGTATTATTAGGCTTCTCTCAACTCATAAAACAAAGAAACAACAGCGACAATAACAGCATCCTTCCACCCACAGGAAATAATCATCAACCCCTCGAGAAAGCGGTATACCCAACCTCCCGATCATCTTCCTCATCCTCGTATCCTTCCACTCTCCAAACCTCTGCCTCCACACCCCCATCAACCCAACTCCCCACCACCCTCCTCTCAGCAACAGCACTACCCTGAAGATTTTCCTAAGACTTCAGAGCAGCCTTCTCATCCACCGGCGCCGCAGCAGCGGCAGGAGCAGCAGCGGCAGGCGTAACACCCGCCTCCTGAGCCTTGGCCTCGGCCGAGGTGCTCGCCGCAGGAACGGCAACAACCGGCTTCGGCTTCTCCTCCGTCACCCCCGTCACCGCCGGCGCAGCAGCCGCCTCCACGGGGTTAACCTTGACCTCATCCGCCGGGCTCGGCACCGTGGGCGACCCCGGCGTAGCCCCCGCCACCTTCTTGATAACCTCAAACCACTTCATCGCCTCGGCCGGGCTATGCGCCTTAAAGCTCAGCTCGCTCGACCCCGACAGCTTGCCCCCCAACCCACCGCTCTTGTCCTTCCCCTTGACATTAAACTTCTCCCCCGCCGGCAGCCCAATCACCGCGTCCGGCAGGTAAATGCTCAGCTCCGGCTGCGGGTCCTTTCTGTAGTTATCATCATCCTTGAACTCGTGCAGGAATTTCGCCGGAGTCACCACGTAATACCCCGTGGAATACCCCCAGCTCAGCTTATTCCTGCTCTTCCTCTCCAGGCTCCCCTCAATCAAGGCCTTGGTCGACCCGTGGTTCATGTTCGGGAACTGGATCGCCTCCACCGTCCTCGGCCCCTCCGCCGGGTCCACCAGCTTGTCCCCCGACCGCTTGAGGAAGCCCTTCCACTCGAAATCGGGCGGGATCCTCTGCGCGGCTCCCAGCATGTCCGCATACAGCGCCTGCACCTTGAGCGCCTGCCCCCCAGCAAAAGAGTTGAAGGCCTCCATCGCCTGCTGCACCGTCCCGATCACGTGCGCCTCAAACTCCTGGAAGTTGGCCTGCACGGCAATCAGATCGTTACGCTGATTGTTCTCCTCTTGGACCTGCTTGTTCAGCCTGTGCAGGACGCCCCGCTGGATGACGTACGGGTCCTCGGTGGGGTGGTGCTTGGCGCCGCTCGACTCAAAGGCGGCCGTGTGCTGGCCCAGGAGCTCAATATGCTTCTGGGTCGTGTTGCGCGCCTTCTCGACCTCCTTGGCGCCCTTTTCCGCGCCGTGGGCGAGCTCCTTGGCCTTGTGCTTGATCTCCTTGTGGAGGCGCTCGAGGACGGGCAGGACGGAGCCCTTGATGGACTTTTCCGTCTCGGCGTTGGTGTTGATCAGGGCCTGGGTGTTGACGCGCATGTTTTCAAAGAAGCCGGCGACGCCGCCGAGGGATTGGTCAAAGTGTTCGCCTTCGCGGAGGGGTTTGGAGATGGTCTGATCGGGGATATATTAGTTGGGGTTACGCGGGTGGGTTTGTTGGGGGATAAAAAGGGGGGGGTTCGCACCTTGAGAACCTTCTCGTACTCCTTGGACGAGGTCCTGTGAACCTTTTCAACAGCCTCGACGTACTCCTCGAGGTAACCAACGGCGTGCTTCCATGCTTGCAACCTTTGCGCAAGGAGGCCGGCGGTCTAAATCGCATCATGTCAGCATTGGTGTTATGACATATCGTGGTCAGATTCGAGCTTACGGTGTTGGGGTCATGCTCAGGAACAGCCTCATCACTGAGGTTGCTCGCAAGCGTGCTCTGCCTCGAGGGCTCAACAGGCGAGGTAACAGTAGACATGGTCGCCGGTTCTTCGTGAATAGCGCTGCTCTCTGCCGGGGCTGTCTGTAACTTCTCCGGTTGCTGCGCAGAAGAGGCGGGAGTTTCTGGTTTGCGGAGAGAATGTCCTCTCGAAAGTCGCTTGAAATGCATCGAGAAGAAAAGGGAAAAAAGAAAAACAAGTAATAAACAAGCGGTGTTGGGGTAGGTCGGGTTGGGCCTGGAGCCGGCGGTAGGGATCGAGTCAACAAGTGTGGGGAACGGGTTCACCAAAAAAGGAGATTGGATACCAATCGGCTTGTTTTAGTGGTGTGTAGAGGTTCCCTTTTCCTAGGACATAAAAATATGTAAAGAAGAGGTTCGTCCCAACGACAAGCAACCGCAGGGAAGCTAGAAATAAAAGGTATAAAGCTTTTCCCTACTAAAAGCATGAGGTCATTGAAAGCCAGAAAGTTCAAGGTCATAAGATCACCACCAGTATTTGTATTCTTCACCCACACCACCACCCAACCACTAAAAACAATGATGGACACAGCGCCTCTTGCATCAGTCGAACAGCAGAGCAACAGCAACAGCAAACCTCCCTCCCCCTCCTTGCCCAACCGGCCGGACCACACACCTCTCAAGATCGAAGAAATGTGGATCCCGTCTATCGACCACCGACGATCCCAATTGGTTCCGCCAAGAAGTTTGTCTGTGCGTCCCATCGAATCTCATCATGCCATGACGTAACTCCACTCTGACCACTCCCCGCAACACCACACTCGAGACCCTTGTCCAGCTGGTGAGATGCAGCTCAAGTTTTCTTTTAAAAACATCGTGGACCATGTCTGTCTCCTTCTAATAACACAAACTCTCCAGCTGCTCATGATTACAACTCAAACCCCAGACAAATCAAAATTTTGTTCTAACCACCGTTGAATAGTCCCATCAACCGTTACAAACTCAACCGGTAGCTTCATCAACCAGCAAAAAAAGGGGTCCAAGTGTATCATGACGTAGCTTTTTACTAAAGCAATCGCGGGGCATCAGGCCTCCATGCTACTGCACAGCAAAACCAACCACATCACCCAAAGTAGGATTAGCTACACTATACTATAGCTATCCATCGACCCATATCCCCCTTCTCAATACCGTCTTGAAAATGTTTGCAGCTGAGCGTGTGGGCTCCCGGAATTCGGCTTATCCGATCAAATGCATACATATAGCTTCTTGTGTGAGGCCTCTTTAGGCAAACTTCCCCATGTTTCAAGCTCACACAAGACTTCTTGTCTCACGACCCACCACATTTCTGTGTTCCAGCTGTCCCTGCCTGTCTAGAATTCAGCCGATCCTTTCCTCACCAGCATTGCTTGCCATGTACTGTATGTACTACATGACATCTCACCGCGTACACAGCGGCAAATATATCACCGTCATCTCCAGCTTCAACTTCTTCTATCTGATCATGTCAAAGATGACCACACTCAATCAAGCCATACTGTGGTTTATATCTTTTGTCTATATTCATCTGCTGACTTTTGACTATAGGGGTATCGAAGGTATAAAAACAAAAAGCTGGTTCAGATGATGATGTCTTCATCAATCTCGAAACCAAAACTCAAAGCGCTGTTAATCGTTCACTGCCCAATCCTCTCTCTTCGATCGAGCTCTCGAACCCTTTCCGCATAAAACAAAAGAGAAGAATGACCTTCAACTCCGAAACTTGTATGAGACCACCTCTTGATGTCTGTTCCCATCACAGTTGTATCGCCTTTAGCAACCCAGGACGCCAACAAGTTGCCTCCATTACCCCCCTTTCCATGTGGTTCTATACCCTCATGCCTTGGCCATTAAAAACGCCGATCAAAAAAAAAAAAAAAAAAGAAAGCTGCTCTTTGCAGCTGGTGAATGGCCTTCGCTGTCCGGCCATGGAACTCAGGCCAAAAGGACAAAAAGTAAACAAATGAGACATATATAAATACAAGGGAAACCCGCAATTCTCATCCCAGCAGGGGTGTCCTCTATGCTTCATCAAGGAGTGCGCGACGACGAGCTATTGGACCTCTAGGCCAAGCCGCGTTGGGCACGAAGAAGGTGAAGTCGTCGGTGCTCATCGCCCTCGCCATGAAGCGAGTGGCTTTGTGGGTGAAATCCCAACGACAGTTGCCGCCTGCGGATGGGGGATGTTCTACGTGTCCCAGGCCGACTTTGCGGGTTCATGTCGTCGTTTTGAATGGTTGACTCTTGGGGGACTTCGGCGATGCTCCCCAAAAATGAGTTTTCGGACCGGCTCAGCTCGGTAGCTCTCAACGGCGGCGATCGTTCCGGCGAGCCCGGTTGAGGTGTGCTCGGTACGCTCGTGGCCGTTTCGTAGTCTGGAAGAATGTTGTACGCCAGTGGCCGGACTGGTGTCTTGACCGCTGTCTGATAGCTGGGCACTTTGCTGAGCTCCTCAAGCTCGGCATAATCGAGGTGTTGTAATGCAGATTCGTCTTCGTCACTGTTGTGCCGAGTAAGCGGCAATGACGGAGGCGCCGACTGCTCATCGGTACGGGCATCATCGGTATCTAGTTCTGAGGCGTAGCTGGGAATGTGACGTGCCGATTCCGCAGCCCGCATCGTGGGCCATGACTGATTGCGGTTGTGCTGGTTAAGCTGAGACTGCAACCTAGCAGTGAGTTGGTTCGCACTGAATGGCACACCATGGACGGGACTGCTGGCACCATGATAGAGTGCATTCAGGTTCTCCACGGAACTGGCGCGCGACCTTCCATAGATTGGGCTGTTCACTGCTGACAGGCCACCAGCAGGTGTCTGGAGTCCGGTCGGATCCATATCCTCGTACAGCTGGTCGAGAACATGTTCGCCATAGCCTGGCGGTGCTATCGCGGCTACCTGCAGAGACGGCGTTCCAACCGGCACCTGTCGCACCAGATTCCCGTCCTCGTCCAACGGCATGTTTGGCGATATGAAAATGGTTACCGGCAGCGTTGCCCTAAGCTCCGAAATGTGACCATCGGGGTTCTTTAAAGCCACAACCAACTTGAGCTTGTGTCGAACTTTGATGCCCTTGGTATTGACATCCTGTAAGCACTTTGACAGCTTCTTTGGCAGGTTGAGTGACGTGTTGAGAACCCAGCCCTCCTGCCCGCTGTCGTTGATCATGTCCTGCCAGTGCTCCTCTCGCGTAATGGGAAGTCGCCATGTCTCGATTTCTCTTTCTTTCCGGTATTCTCTAACCGAGGAGACACCCGACGACCTAGTCGAGTGCAGCACGATGTCGTGAACCTCGACCAGCTTTACAGTCATGTCACCCAGCTCCAACCCCTTCAGTAATGGCGTAAATCTTGTCTCCAGGGGAATGCACGTGCCAAAAACTACCGCCTTTTGAGGGATCAGAATCGAGTAGTCAATTTTGTTGGGCCAGATATTTTCCACACTCATCGCATGTAAAAACTCGAGGGCGGAGGATTCGAGAGTTCGGATGATGCGAAGCCGTTTGTAAGCGTTGTAATCTGATGCAAACTTCCCCCGCACTACTGAAGCCTTCAGTCGGTAAGTGATGCTCGCCTCACGCAAGCCCTCTACACTCTCCGTGGTATTACCAGGGAGCATGACTTGGAAGGGCCATTCGTAATTGCCAGGGCCTAGCGTGGTGCCTCTCGAATGATGTGTATCGCCAGTCGGAATGTGGTTGGAAGCGCCAACTCCAGCAAATGGTCGCCATCGGTGCTCGTAAAAAGTTACCGTCTTGTCAATTTTATGGTGGTTAATACCTGTCGCCGTTACTCTGGGATCGGTCCAACTACTCAACAGTGTCAGTGGCCTGTACTTTGGTGCTTGCTCTTGCCGACTTCCATACCCGTAGTGAATTGTGCCAGTCAATTTCAAATTGATCGTCTCGACTTTTAGCGGCGCAGACAGGCAAAGTACAACTGTTCCTTTGAGGAGTTGGCCAGAGGCCTCGTGATCGTTGCCGCGGAAGACAATGAAGTCGTTCTCGAGCCTGTGTTCCAGATTACCCGGTCAGTGTCTGTCATGCAAAAAGCCGAGGGTGTCTCCAAAAAAAAAAAAGAAAAAAAGAAAAAAAGAAAAAAAAAAAGAAAAGAAAAAGCTTACCTGATGTCGAATAGCGTACAGGCATTCTTCTTGGACGTGGAAAGAGTGAATAGAGGCATCTCTCAGATATGCACTCAAACTGTCGAGGAGAGAGAGCTGGTAGAAAATTAAGTGGAGGAGGAGAGGCCCGGTCGGGTAGAGATATGGTCTAGAGCAGTCATCTACGTGGACAGGTTCTGGACGTCGTATGTAGGGGAGCGGTGTTCGGGGGCGGTGTTACGGCACGATGCGGCGAAGGGCTCGCTTCGATGTTGGTAAGATTTGGAAAGGCGCCTGCTAGATGTACTATTGTACTGGTGGGTGAATGGTGAATGGCGTGATTACGGATCGTGTTACTAGGTAGGTAGGAGATAGGAGGGACGGGGTGAAATAGAGAAGAGAATATAGGGAGTCGTATTATCTTCGGGATTGTACAAGTCTGAGCTGGAAAAAGGAAAGCATCGGGCCACTGGGATTGGAAATCTGCACTGTGGCCGGGGGACAGACGATCAGGGAGTCAGGTACAAGTGTGCATGTCCCACAACAAAGAGACGCAGCGCGAGGTACATGGGGGTACCTGAATAGTGCTGAGCCACAAGGGTGCGCACACCCACCCACCAACCACCACCGCAACCATCCCACCACGCCCACGCAGACAGAAGCAAGCGAGACCCGGCTCATGCACGCCCAGTTGATCCAGACAAATCACGATAGGGAACCACCGAAGCAGAATCCCAATAATAGTGTCCGTCTCCGTGGGTATGCAGTACACTACCTATGCCAGCACTTCACTTTCCGTGTCGCTGTTTGCAGCAGCAAGCTGAGGTGACGATGGAACCACCACATTGGATTTAGAACGAAGCCGGAGCCACCGGCAGGCAAGCAGACAGACTCTTCCGTTCCTGCCATCCCACTGATTTAAAAACAAGAGCAAAATTTCCCATCCACGTTTTCCAGTGGGGACCTGTGAGTCGTGCGATCGCGGATCACGAAAGGCCGCATTGTTCGACATCGCACGTCAGAAGAGGGTGAGGTTTGTAAAGTGGTGGGGTCTAGCGTGGGGTGTGCCAAGTGGCCTGCCCAAAACGCCATCTCAAGCTTGACCGCTATCAAAATAACAAGTACGTAAAGTTGCCCTTTCCAAAACGCCGTCTGCTTTCGTCCTTCTTTGTTGACGTTGTCGCAATGTTACACCATATGCTCAGCTGGCTTTGTGCCGTCGTCGCTGCCCATGTTTCAGTCACCAAAAATGGATGGTCGTAAGGAAGGTGAATCCCTGCGGGAATCAAGCCACGGTGAGATTCGACAAGGTTGATTGGCCCCCACCATAAAAGCGTCTAGAAAACTGCCTAACTGGGCAGGTTCATCATTCATGTCTTCAAGCTTCAACCTTTGACGTGTCCAAGCCCGGCCGCCTTGGGCAGGCGCTCTCTCAAACATTGGTAGGTGGACAACTCCTGACAGCCTTGCGAATATTGAATTTGGGGCTGGCAGGCCACGACGATGCCTCTTGCCTGTCTGGCCGGGCGTGGAGTGCTGCGATTGACCAGCGATTGAGCCTCGAGACGGCATCGGCTGATGCTGTTGGGTTCCCCTTCTCAATGCAGGAGGTCGGCACCCGAAGGACCCCAGCGCGAAGGGCCCACGGTATGAACCTGCTGACCGCGTTGTGCAGCATGTCAAATGTGACGCCTCCATGGCTTGGCCGTGAAGGGACAAGCTCATGATGAGGCCACACGGTGTTCTGTCAATTGGATCCAACATGCAGGGATGGCGTGGACTATTCCGTCCGGATGCCGGGATTCAAGAATGCCAAGCGTCCAGACTCCCGAATCCGGACCCCACCGATAACGGCGATAAGAAAACGACAGGCTTCGGAGCTTGGAGCATTGACGCAATCTGATTGGCTTGTACAGTGCTGTAAAGTCCGGTTTTCTCATCGATCTCGATTGTTCTGTCCCGGTATAAACCTCATCAGTCGAGTCATCATCACTGATAACGACATTGCCCACCATGTTTGCGCTCTGACGGCGCAGTGATGAAGTCACGGATTTCCCATGTTTGCCGCCAAATCCCACCCTACCTGTTCAACACGAGTGGTCTTTTACTTCATCCTGCCGGTTTGTCCTCGCCAGATATTCGCCTGTCGACTTCAAGAACGCCATTGGACCCTCACCTTCGGATAAATAATTCCACCATGAAAGAATGGCCGACGAAATTTGCAAAATTACTCAACTTGTTACGCTGCCTCGGCCCACAAACCTGAACTCTCACCGCAAGTCCTACCATGGATTGTTGCCAGTCCCTACTCCGTAGTTGATATCAAAATCCCTAGGGCCAAAAGTGGGTCTCGGCGAACGGTGAGGCTATCGCGCCACGATCGCTTAGGGCCAGGGGTATCCCAGGCTGAGGCTTTCCTCGGCGCTCCCGCCGTCAGCCTTATCGCGAACACACAGTCCACCTGCTTGCTGGTGTCTGTCTAGTATAGTGCGCGTCGTAATGCTGGTGTGGTCTGGAACTGTCAATCATGTCATCATAGGAAGCTCCCCAAGCTTCCCGGAGCTTTGCTCATCAGCAACAAAGTCGACCAAGCAAAGCGAAACAATAGGACTCTTGATATCAACAATCAACCCATAAACTTAGACGGTGAGCAGAGGACGCGGACATCTTCCGGGAAGAACCGGCATCTCCGTTATCAAAGTTTGAGCGACCGTTTACTTTTCATGTGCTTCTCTTTCCAGAAGCTTGCCTCCATGGACCAAGGTAAAACATCAGACGATACCCCTCAGCAAAGTCCATGCCATGGCTCTGTACAGAACGATACATCGACTGATCCTTGCGTCGATCTCGATGACACACGTTCAAGCCACACCTCCAACAATTCACCTGCTACTAACAGATGTTCCCCTTCCCGGAGGCAAGCCGGACATATCACCGGGATCATACCGACATTGCCGACCTCATCCGTGTAAGTCCAAACGGCGAGCATGCATTTTCACATGCTCCCGTTAAACCACATGCATGAAATATCCATTCCCACTGGCTTGTGAATTCCCAGGCAAAGCAAAAAAAAAATGCTGGATGGATACCACTCAACAAGCTCCACAAACGGCTGAGGGATATCTATTGTCCTCCGGCAACGGCAACGGGATTTGTACCCACCTCTTGTCCTTTGTCGTCAAAACCTTTTGCCACATCACGGCACTCAATGATACTCTTATGCATATTTCATGCATACGAGCCGTGTTTGTACGGTGGGTATGTATACCCGTAAGCAGGAATCGCAAAGAAAATGCCCTCAGTCAGTGACCCTCTCTCATCCTCGGCCACTCGGTCTCCACTCAAAAACGCGAAGTTCTTGTTCGTAGTGTAGGAGCGTGCGTAGCGATCGTATTCGATATTGTTTGGCGCCTTTTGCCGAATCTTGCATCCATCGTCCTGCAGGAACGCGATCCACACACAGCATATAGTGTCGGGATTGAGCCCGATAGGGCAGAGAGAGAAGAAAAAAAGGCTTGGAAAGGGCCGAGATCATATATATGATGATGCCCACCTTCAAACCTCGATCAACCTGGAACCTTTTTACATTGTAACTCAGGTTCCTCATATGCCAATGAACCAATCTGACACCAACGAAGACAATTGGGCCATCACATGACGTGAGTGATATGTATAAACATGTATTTGATCACATAGACGGTGATTAACCTGGCCGTACTCATGACTGTTCCTGGTTCGATTGGTGGCTTACCATGAGACCCACCCAACCCCCCTAAAAGTGCCCCTGGTTACCACCGTGTTACCACATCGTGTCAATAAAGCAACCCCAGGACCGTCATATTCATAATATGACAACCATCCATGAACAATTCAATCAACCACCATCATGAACACGATAGCTCAGGAATTTCACCTTCTGACTCACTGTCAAACCATCACACAGTGCAATTTCTGCCATCAAATTTGTAATATGACAAAGTGCAATGGCTCAATAAACTTGAAGTTCTGACTCACTCCCAAACAATCTTAACACACCACATACAATTTCCCACTTCACACTGAGAATAATCACAGCTCCATAACCATACTCACCCCCTCCACCCAACTAACTGACTTCTCAACCAAACAGTCTCAATCATCCTCTTGTCTCACCACATCACTCAACCTTCTTCTCCTGCTCATCCAAAGGCGTCAGCTCCGCCGGCCGGTTCCAAGTCCTGATGTGCCCCGACTTGCAGCTCGTGATAATCGCATCCCGCGTAAACTCCAACCAGCAAAGCGGATCGTCATCAATAATCTTGCTCTGTTTTCACAAACAAACAAATTAGCATTCCACCTTCATCACTCCCTCACTCCCTTCTTCAGATCATCAACATACCAAAACAGGCGGCAGCACAGCCGTACTAGCCCTCTTCTCAACCTCATGCGGCACCACCTCCCCAACCCTCAACTCCCTCCTTTCCTTCCCCCCACCATTCCCATTCACCCCCTCCCTCACCGTCTCCCCACCCCCCGACAAGCCCGAGTTACTCCTATGCCTATTCTCCGTCCCCGGCCTCCCAATCGTGCTCCCCACCCTAGGCCTAATCAACATCCCCAAGCTGAAATCCCACAAGCAAACCCTCCCATCCTCCCCCACCGACCCAAACCTGTAATTCCGCCCCGTCACCCCCTCATCGATATCGCACCTCCAAGGATCAAACTTCACCCCCGTCACCCAGCTATGATGCCCCTGACACCTCGCCACCAAATGCCCCGCCGTCCCCTCAATCCCCGGGCTCCAAATACTCACCAAATCATCCTGCCCCCCCGTAAGTACATACCTCCCGTCCGGCGACCAAGTCACACACGTCAATCCCCCATAGTACGAGTAAAACATATCCAGCAGTGTCTCCGACAGGTAGTCGATAATCCGCAGCGACCCGTCCTCCGACACCACCGCCAGATGCCTGTTGTCTGGCGAAAAGGCAAAGGCGTTGATGCGCTGGTTGGACAGCTTCCACACGCTCACCGGGTTCACTTTTTGGTTTTTGGAATGGACCGACTTGTGGATATGGATTCTGTGCGTCGTGGTGGTGGTGGCGGCGGTGGTGGTGTTGTTTGACGAGGTGGACGGGCGAGACAAAAAGGCATCGCCGCTTGATCGGACCGTGGTGGAGGGAGAAGAGAGGTTGTTGCCCCCCTCCTCTTCTGGGGAGAAGATGGCGTCTTCTTTTTCCTTGTCGTAGACGATGAGGGTGCCGTCCATGTGCGCGGCTAGAAACAAGTTTTCCGAGTTGGGGATCCAGGCTATCGAGGAGACGGGGGTGGAGTTGATTATTCCCTACATATCATCACAACATGTTAGTCTTTTGGGGGGCAGATAAAAAAAGGGGAGGCGAAGTTACGTTTTTGTTTAGCCTCGTATACCGTTGAGAGATGGGTTCCCACCAAATGATCTCCCCCGTCGAAAACCCCATTACAACATCCACGTGGGTCGCCCCCTTGGTCACCCTATTCACATCATGACACAGGCAATGCGCCTTGGTGAACAAGATCTTGGTCAGGTACTCGGCCTTGGTCGGGGATGACAAGTCCAGCCATTGAAAAGCCCTATTCACATTGGCAAAGGCAAACATCCCGTCCCTCGCTCGGTCCTGCAGTTTCTTGCTCAAGGTCTCGTGGTTGATCACCCGGGATATGAACGACGAGTTGCTTTTCGTCATGTTGTTCTTGGGCTTCTTGCGTTTGTTGGAGTCTTTGGTTGGGGTGGGTGCGAGGAGGGTGTTGCCCTCGCCAAAGGCCGGCGCGTTGGAGCCACAGTGTCTGCTGCCATCGCTAGAGTTGAGACGGCCCCCGTCGCTGGTGCTCTCGCGGACTTCGGTGGAGGATTGGCTTCGCTCGTCGGGGTGTTCCTGGATGCTGCCTGAAACGCCTTCGGAGCGGGAGTTGGAGCGGTAGAAGGAAGGGGGCAGCGGACCGACGTCGATGTTGACGAGGGAAAGCTGGGTACCGGCTGTGGCGGGCTGTGGTGCCGTCGAGAGGGGGTTTGGGTTCTGAATAGGGGCCTCGGACGGATGTGGCGGTGGTGTCGCGAGGTGCAGGTCCTCCTTCAACACGTAGAGACCCTCGCCAACAAGAAATTGATATTCGGGCCCCGTCGGGGTGGTCAGGATATTGTTCGTCTCAATCATTGGTACGACGCCGCCAGTTGCCGAGATGCCATTGTATCCCCCTGGCTGAGAGGGATATCTTGGTGGGGGCGGGAGAACACTGAGGGAAAACATCAGCCATTGTGCAGCTACGGCTGGGCAAGTAATAAGACGGCGTGATTCGCGACGCTGGCGTGCTCTTGCCAATTGCCAGTAACCACGATGTCTTCGTTATCGCTCTTTGCTTATCTTACAACATGGCGGGCTTAGGTTCCCGGTTTATTAGTGGCCGCGCGCCTTGAGAACCGCTCTGGCCAGCTGGTGCGAGGTGACGCGCGCTTGACAATGCGGGGGAGCTTCTTGCCAAGGTCGCTAGGACACACAATGTGCTTCGGTGGACTGTGGGGGCTAATTTGTGTTGTGGGAGGCTGGTAGAGACAAAGTCAAAAGTGAAGCTGTCAACAAGTTGCTCTTCTATGGGAATGTCACCGTCTTATGAGGTTTGAAGCGCACAGCGTCGGCTTCCCGGGACGAGGCATGGGAGAGGCTCCCAGTTAGCCTACTTAACTTGCTGCACTGCAACACTTACTAAGGAAGCAGGGTCTGTGTTAACGACCCGGCAAACAGGCACAAGTGTCATCCACCAGGATGCTCGGGACGGGAGCGAAGCTGCTGTGGGGAACTGGAGGGTCGTCCCGATCATCCGGGTGGTGGACATCGGCGAGTTTCTCTCGATTCCTCGATGTCATCACTCCCTGTAGAGAAGATAACTGACTGAGCTGTGTCCAGACCGCCGGTTCAAATGTACAGTTCCCCCTTACTTCCGTTGGGAGTTTGTTTCAATCTTGATCAACCACGCCCTGGACAAAATAACCGATACTGCAAGTCATTAAGATGTAGATAGGCCTTTCAACTATGGTTCAAGAACTATTGATGGTCTTCTTAAGTGTAATTCAAAATGCTCTCTTACGTTGACTTACTGTGCAGTGCCGGCTATTTTGTAAGTCCTTTCCCGTTGGAACTTTCTGAAGACGGGGGTTAGAGACATCAGACATGGCAAGCCAATAGTTCAAATTACATACAACGGCGTGTTGGGCTGGGGTGTAAATCTCAGCAGTCAAGAGGCCGGTAAGACCCTGGTCATATAGGTACATAGTGCAACAGTTAGGCTACTCAGTCGCATAATGGTCTTTCTAAATACCTCTACGACTGTATAAACCGTTGGAAGAAATCTTTCGGAAGTTGAAGTGAGACTTTGAAAGACTTCAAGACTTCGATGCAAGGTGGGGCTGCCAGGAATGTAACCCTGCTAACTTTTAGCCCATTGGTTGGCTGGGCCTTGTCAACGGACGTCAATGGCGGGGCTCTCGGGAAGCTAGCGCAAATGACCACCGGGAAGGGGGAGCTTTGTGGCAGCTCAACTTTGTGGCCAGCAGCTGTCAATGATCCAACATGATGGTCTGACACTATTACAACTACAATTGCTCCATTATTTACCCTGCGATCTCTCCCTGAGGCTATCCCTTCCCTACACCTAGATCATGGCCGTGCTCTAGACGAACTACATCAACGCTTCAGAAACAGCCTTGAAGATGGCAACCGGTACCGCACCTTTGCTGGACATGCATTCTCCATGAAGCTGACCATGTATCCACAGCAGTTCGAATCTGTATCTGCGGCGACGAGGGGACGGGGAAGTCCAGTCTGATTGCTGCGTTGGTTAAAGACACCTTCGTCTCCAACAAGATACAATCGGTCCTGCCCCAAATCACCATTCCCCCAACACCCGGCCACGAAAATGTCACAACCACCGTCGTCGATACCTCAGCCCGACCCCAAGACCGAACCACACTACGAAAAGAGATCCGAAAATGCAACGTGATTATGCTCGTCTACTCGGACCACTACAGTTACGAGCGTGTTGCCCTTTTCTGGATGCCCTACTTTCGCTCCCTCGGCGTCAACGTCCCCGTCGTATTATGCGCCAACAAGGCCGACCTCACGGGGGACGGGAACGCGGCTCAGGTTCTGGAGGAGGAAATGCTTCCAGTCATGGGCGAGTTTAGGGAGATTGATTCCTGCATACGTACAAGTGCAAAGGAGGGACGAAACGTTATTGAGGTCTTTTGGTTATGCCAGAAGGCCGTGACACACCCAATAGCCCCGCTGTACGACCATAAGGAAAACCAACTGAAGCCCGCGTGCGTTGACGCGCTGAGGAGGGTCTTCTATCTGTGTGACAAGGATCAGGACGGTTATCTCAACGACAAGGAGATGCACGATTTCCAAGCCAAGTCGTTTGACAAGCCTTTGCTCCCAGAAGAGCTCGAGAATATCAAGGCTGTGGTCAGCAAAGCCGTACCGACCTGCAACATAAGTAAGGGGCTGGATTTACAGGGATTTTTGCAGCTGAATAAGCTCTACGCTGAGAAGGGTCGCCATGAGACCATTTGGATTATTCTCCGAAAACACCACTACACTGACAGTTTAAGCTTGGAAGATGGCTTCTTACAACCAAAGCTGGAAGTACCGGAATACGCCTCTACTGAGCTCAGTCCAGCCGGCTACCGCTTCTTCATGGATCTCTTCTTGATATTTGACAAGGACAACGACGGAGGTCTCAACGACCAGGAGCTGGCGGCCTTGTTTGCTCCTACCCCTGGTTTACCACCTTCATGGGTGGAAACATCTTTCCCATCCTCTACTGTTCGGAACGAGGCTGGGCATATCACGCTTCAGGGCTGGCTGGCACAATGGAGCATGACCACCTTCCTAGAACCAAAGACAACCCTGGAATACCTGGCCTATCTGGGCTTTGAGGGCCCAAACGCCCGGGACTCCACCACAGCAGCCCTCAAAATCACCAAGCCTCGCAAACGAAGGCGCAGACCAGGCCGTGTAGACCGCAACGTCGTCCTCTGCTATGTCTTGGGCTCCTCCGCCTCTGGCAAATCAACCCTCCTCAACGCCTTCCTCAACCGCCCCTTCGACGCCCTCTACCACCCCACCATCAAACCCCGCCGCGCAGTCAACAGCGTCGAACTCGGCGGTGGAAAGCAATGCTACCTCATCCTCGAAGAACTCGGCGAGCTCGAACCCGCCATCCTGGAAAACCAAGCCAAACTGGACGCGTGCGATCTCATCTGCTACGCTTATGACTCGTCCGACCCGGATTCTTTCTCGCATATTGTGGAATTACGGAAACGGTACCCGCAGCTGGACGAGCTGCCTGCTATATACACGGCGCTCAAGGCCGACTGCGATAAGACGACGCAGCGGAGCGAGCTGCAGCCTGATGCTTACACGGCGGCGCTGAACATGTCTGCGCCGTTGCACGTCAGTGTTACGTGGCATAGCATCAGTGAGCTGTTTGTTGCGCTCGCCGAGGCGGCGACGAACCCGAGCACGGCTTTCCCCAAGACGGAGGAGGCGCCGGATCGGACGAGCTTGTACATGGCGTTGGGGGCAACGACTTGTGCGGCGCTGGCGGCGTTTATGATTTGGAGGAGGTCGACGAGTTCGATGTGATGTGGAGTGGAGTGTAGCGGATAAGATTGTATTGTGCCTAGATAGGTTGGTGTTTTGGAGCGGGTTGCATGGATGGGAGTCTTGTTCTTTTTCTAGTGGGAGGGAGGGCGCCTAGCTTGTAACATTGTGATTTTTAAACATACGCTTTTGTAGTCGTCTTCTTTCGTTCGTCGGTTCGTCTTTTGGCCCTCCTTATTCTCTGGGTAAGAGGTTGGTAAGAGAGAGCGTCATGATACCCACCCCCATACACAGACTTTGAGGTATACGAACGTTAGATAGCATTTATAATCCCCTTTTCTACTCTACACTTTTACTGCAGCGTCATTCTTGGGGAGCAAAGCTGGAGAGCTTCCACAAATAGGACGGTCTCGGTGTGTATTGAAAATGATAGTTTTGGAACGGCAGCGCATCTTTTGCTTTTTGTTGCTCTATAATAAAGTATAGATAACTAGGTCCCCGGAGCAAGAGATCTATAAAACGATATGCTGAGCACCTTTATGAGCCAACCGTTGTGACCTCGCTGGCTGGATCAGACTGCCCTTCCCATTTTACAGAATACTCCTCATATTTCCCAGCGAAATTACCACCACAGGACAAAAAAGCCTATGTTATCTTCAGCCTTTGCTTAAAAGCCCCCCGTTCCATTACTAGAGCTCCTGGGGATGGTCTCCAGGCTTTTTTGGTGCCCTCCACCGCCATTTTACCACCCTTCCCGCCCGCACCACCTACACCCGATAAAAGCAAAAAGCCACATAAAAGCTCGCCGCCTCCATCTCCTCCGGGCTCACAAGCAACTTCCCCCCGTGCCTCTCCCTCACCCCCATCCTCTCACTCAGCGGCCCCAACTCCCTATCGTCCTTCTCCATCTCCCACACATCCGCAAACGGCTTGTGGTACTGCAGCTCCAGATTGTAATCCTCAGCCAGCGCACGGAAAGCCTCCCAGGGGACCACATACTCCGGCACCTCCTCCACAGCCTCGTGCAAGAAAAAGTTGTACTTCCACCCAAACGGCGGCCTAAAGATCCCATCCGAGGGCGTAGGACCGGGGAATCTCACCCGGTAGATATCATTCCCCCACGCAGCCGTCTCCTCTGCCTCCCCCTCATCAGAATCAAGCTCCCCATCTTCCTTGTTAGGGTCCTCTTCGTCCGCCTCCCCATTCTCCCTCGCCTTGGCCTTTTCCGCCTCCTTCTCCGCCTTCTTCCGCTTCTTCTCCTCTTGCTTCTTGTTGAATTCCTCTACCTTGGCCGAGATGACATCCGAGTTCGGGATGCACCCAATCAACCTCCCCCCCTTCTTCAACGCCCCCGCCACGTTCTTCAGCATCTGCCTCGCCTTCTGCTCCGTCTCAAACGCGTAATGCATGCAAAACATCATGCTCACGACATCAAACCCTTGACTGGAACTGACACTGCTGCTGTTGAACCCCACCTGGCGAATGATGTCAATATCCCCAATCGTCTCGGCAAAACAATCCTTGGCATGGAACCTCGCCTCGAAAATCCGCGGTGGAGGGCGACCCCTATGCCCACCTCGCCCTCCTCGGCCGCCACCACCAGGACGGTTCATGCTTCTATAGCGATCGCGGGCTTGCTCGATGGAGACATCGGCCGGGTCAAGGCCGACGTATAGATCGACTGTCTGGGGTGCTTGTTGCCATTTCCCTAGGTCGCCTCCCTTTCCGCAGCCAATGTCGAGGACCAAAAGGCGGTTGTTGGAGGTTTGACCTCTTTCCCTGGCACCGGGGGAATGGTCTTCGTCGGGGGCAAATTTTTGAATGATACAACTCTTGACCCAGTTGTTGAATGATCTCAAGCCCTTGATTCTGCTGTCAGTTTTCCTCCAGTCGCGGCCTCGCTCAGGGACGGCGTTGTAATGGGCGCGGACGACATCGTTAATGTTGGCGCGGGAGTTGTGGTTGGAGGGGAAGGAGCCGCCGGTGTTGCTGCCGGAGGGGGCGTAGGAGGTGGGAGTGTTCGCGGCGGCGGCGGCGGCTTCTTGGGCTTGGATTTGGCGCTGGCGCTCTAGGGCGCGTTGGCGGGCTTGTTCACGGGAGGCATCGTCGATGCGGGAGCGTTGGCCGGGGCGTTTGAGCTGTTTTTTGGGGGCTTCGCCGGAGGGAATTCCGGAGCCGGAGCCGGAGCCGGAGCCGTTGCCGGGGGAGGTAGAGCGCTGGCGCTTTTTGGCGGTGACGAGGTTGCGAGCGTTGAAGGGTTGGGGGAGGTCGGCTTGGTCGTTGTCGGCCATGGTGGGCGAGGTGATGGGCGAAGCGATGTCGCTTCCGTTGATGGCTTGGTTGATTAGATGTTTCAATCCCTCCAGTTGAATTGAAAGGATTCAGCGACCGTGGGAGAGATTTCAAAAGAGAGAAAAATCTCTTCGTGTGTTGGTTTTGGGCGTTGTCAAAGGTTGAAGGTCTAGGAATTTACTTTTGAGCAATCCGAGACTGGAAAGGGAAAGGGGATCCTTGGCGGGTCCGGCCCCAGGTGCCAAGACTGCCCCCCCTGTACCTAGGCTAGGAGCTGACTGACGCGAGCTTTTGGCAGCCTTGCAGAGAGAGAGACCGCGCTCGAGCCACCCAGCCCAGCGAGACCGACAGGCAAGCAAGCAAGCAACGAAGCTCCCACCTTCCATCTGCCAACCTGCAACTCTTGCATCCCAAACGACGACTTTTATTTTCCGTTGCCGAAGACGGAACTACGAGCGACTTGAATCGTCTCGAACTTGAATTCCTAGCGCTACAGCCCCGTTGTGCCTCCCATTGAAGCTGACGCAACCACTCGGAGACCTGAACCTCGATTCTATCCAGCTCCATCCGTCACCAACTAAACTTACAACAACACCACAACTCCAACTTTCACATCACCCACCGCAACCATGGGCTCAGATCCTCAATACGCGAAATGGCCTCTTCTGCCCCTCGCCCAGCATGTCTTCACACTCACGAACCCATATGCCTCGAAGCCCCTCCAGCAATCCGCCGCCAAGGCCCTTCAGGATGCCATCACCGAGCACAAGATGGCCCCCTTCTACAAGTACCTTGCGCACCCCACAGAAGGCATCTTGAACTCGGTAGGGGAGGGCAGTTCAAATGTTCCGGGCAAGGCCCCCAGCAGAAAGAACAGCGCCGCCGCCGGCATGATCAACACCAAGAACCCCACCTCGAGCATAAACCTACCCTGGGACGAGGCTCTGTACCAACAACTGCACGCTGATAACGAGAAGGAGTTGGAGGAGTTCCAGAAGGAGGAAGATGAGGCGGTTGAGAAGGCTGGTGATACTGAGATTCAAGCTGCGCGGGGCAAGAGGGCCGAGTTCTGGGCTCGGGTTGGTGACAAGGTACGTCTACCCCAGACCACAGTAACAAACCCGATATCTAACATGTGTTTCGGCAACAGGACAAAGCCATTGCTGCCCACGAAGACATTTTCGAGAAAATCGGCGTCCTGGGCACCAAGATCGACCTCGTCCTCGCGATAATCCGCATGGGTCTCTTCTACGGCGACAAGCAGCTCGTCAAGAAGCAAGTCGCGCGGGCCAAGACCCTGGTCGAGACTGGTGGTGACTGGGACAGACGCAACAGACTCAAGGCTTACGAGGGTCTGCACAATCTTACGGTTCGCAGCTACAACCTCGCCGCTCCCCTCCTCCTCGACTCCCTGTCCACCTTTACTTCCTACGAGCTTTGCACCTACTCCAACTTGGTCGTCTACGCCGTCTTGGCTGGTTCCGTCTCTCTTAAGCGTGTGGACTTCAAGTCCAAGGTCGTCGACGCCCCAGAGATCAAGGCCATCCTCGGTGATGGCGAGGACAAGCTTCTTGCTTTGTCGGGGGCTATCTCTGCGGGTCCTGGTGCAGACGCTGAGATGCAAGATGCTAGCAGCGCGCCCTCTGCCGCCAAGACCGCCGTCGTCAACCTTACTACCTTGGGATCCAGCACTGAGCAGGCCGAGGCGGAGATGTCTGTCGATTTCGGGAGCTTGGCCCAGCTGGTTAGCTCCCTGTATAATGGACGGTATAAGCTCTTCTTCCAGGCTCTGGCGTTGGTAGAGGAGCAATTCTTGACACAGGACCGGTACCTGCATGAGCACAAGAACTGGTTTGTGCGGGAGATGCGGCTGAGGGCGTATCAGCAGCTGCTGCAGAGTTATAGGGTTGTGGGGTTGGACAGTATGGCGAATGACTTTGGGGTTACGGTGGACTTTTTGGATCGGTATGTTTCTCCTTTGTGAACAGTAACGTGGACTTTTTGCTGACGATGATTGTAGTGACCTCGCCAAGTTCATTGCCGCTGGCAGGATTCCTTGCACCATCGACCGTGTTAGTGGACGCGGTGTGATTGAGACGAACCGGCCGGATGACAAGAACAAGCAGTACCAGGATGTGGTGCGCCAGGGTGATCAGCTGATTACCAAGCTGCAGAAGTACGGGCAGGCGGTTAGGTTGAGGGGGAGTGAGAGGGCTTGAAGAGAAGGATGATGCGGGTGTGTGCTTGAAGTCAATAGCAGGCAGGATGTCTAGCACTGGTTTATGTATTAGATATGGTAGAAGCGGAAGTAAACATGATAAATGGCCCTGGTTCCAGTGTTGGGCTGGGTTAGTATGACATCGCAGACTTTATGCCAGCGTCGGTATCAGTTCTGTAATCAGTGTGCCTGTGCGAGGTGATGTCACAATTTCTGGAGTGTTCAAGTTTTTTTTGTTGTTTGACTTGTTTTGATTGTGAGGCATCCTACCCTGCTGTCTATCTATGTTATACAAACCACCCTCCCGCCTCGTTTTATACATTTCTATCCATGACCCTGTTCTACACAAGAGAGGAGAGTAAGTAAAAAAAGAGAGGGGAGGGGGTGTTATGACACACAAGAAGACCCAACCAGCAAATAGGAAAACCCACTTCTTAACTCTGGAAATAGAAAAGAAAAAAAAAATATAACGCTTTTGCTCGCTATTCAGACTTTGAAAACTGCAGAAACGCCCCTGGCCCCCTTTCAAGCCATCAACCATCAACCACCAACCACCACTAACCCTCCCACCTGGAAAAGTAACCGCGTTTTTTCCTTCTTCAACGGTACTTATCCATAAACTCCTTATGAAACTTGACAATACTCCCCACCCACTCCGTCCCCGGCGCCAAAAACGTCGTCCTGAAATGCAAGCTCCCCTCCTTCTGCCCGAACCCGCTCCCGGGCACGACGCACACCCCCGTCGCCTCCAGCAGCCTCATGCAGTAAAACTCGTCCGGCGTCCTCCCTTCCGCCTTGGCCGCCTCGGCCGCCTTGGGCGGCAGGTTGATCGTCGGGAACAAATACATGCTCCCCTGCGGGCTCCCGCACTCGACCCCCTCCATCTGCTCAAAAGCCTTGTGCAGCGCCGTCGCCCTCTCCTTCAGACCGTCGTAGATGGCGTCGTACTCCTTCTTGTAGAGGGCGTAGCTCTCCTGCCCCGGCCGGGGCGGGTTGACCATCAGGTCGACCAGGCACTGGCCAATCACGGGCGCGCAGAGCATGATGGAGACAAACTTGTAAATCTCCTGCTGCACGTCCGGGTCAAAGTTGACCAGCTCAAAGTACCCGCCCCTGTGCCCGCACTCGCCCACCATGCCCTTGGACACCGAGTGCAGCGACGCGAGCTCCACCTGGTCAAACCCGTCGTTCGGACGCTCCTTCTGGAGCGTCCTGAGGACCTTTTTGAACGAGACAAACTCCCCGATGAAGACGTTGGTCTGGTAGACCTCGTCGGCGAGGATGACCAGCCTCTCCTGGCGGGCGAACTCAATGACGGAGCGGATGTCGGACTCTGACAGCGAGGCGCCGGTGGGGTTGCCTGGGTTGATGATGACAATGGCGCGGACGTCGATGCCCTTGGCTTTGGCGGCTTCGTAGGAGGATTTGATAATGTCGAGGTCGGTTCCCCAGTTCTTGGACTCGTCAAGGTGGTACTCGACGCAGTGGGCGTCTAGGACGGCGAGGGAGGCGGTGTAAAGGGGGTACTGGGGGATGGGGACGAGGATGCCCGTGTTGGAGTCCTTGCAGACGACGTGGAGGAGGGTGTTGACACCTGAAGAGGCGCCGGCGGAGAGGTAAATGTCGGATTGGGAGGCGGGGAAGCCGTCTCTTCCTGGAGCAAACAGTTAACATGCGTGCCGGTATACCAAGAAAATAGAAGTGAGACTTACTCTCGAGGAAATCGGCAATGCTCTGTCTGATGGCAGGGACACCGTTACTGGCGCTGTACGCACCCACCGATCCCACCACCTTGAGCAGCTTCTTCGCCCGCTCAATCACATCCTTCTTGTACCCCAAATGCTCCACGAGCACATCCTCCTTCTCCAGCAACACCGGGTTCTCCAGCAAACTGAGCACCTGGCGGAAAAATGTGATGGGCTTCTGGTCCAGCTGTTGGGGGTTGCCAATGTTGGCCGAGATGACCTCTGAAAACGGCAGATCCGTCAGCCCGCCCTGGAGGTACGCCCGGTATTCCTCAGACTTGACGGCGAGCTCGCCGCGGACGGCATACTTGGCAGCTTTGACGTGGGGGTTGATGTTGTCGATGTTGAGCCGTCTACCTGACGACGATGTTGTGGATGAAGACGCCATGTTGCGTACCTGTTGCTGTTGTTGCGATTGAGATTGGTTCGAAAGTTGACCCATAGTGACGGCGGCAGCGACCGGGATGACTCCGACTCTTTTGCCGGCGGAAGTGATGGACGAAAAGCAGCGACCTGCGCAACCAGCAGCAGCCGACGATAGCGGGGTAGTCAATGGCGGGGCTGGAGCAAGTCCCGAGACGTCTGCAATGTACAAAATGTAAGAGAGTGATTGGTTAGACAGATCAAACAGTTCTTGTAAGAGACAGTGTGTGATGATAATATGACAAGAGAGAGCGTATTGGCTTTCCCCTAGTGTAAAAACACAGTAATATAATCGTGACTTTGGATAATGAGGAGGAAGAACGCGAGGTCCGGCCTTCAAGCAAGAGAAAGATGTCACCTCAGTCTCCTATATATGTACTTCGCAAGCCAGCAAGGCTAAGCCAGAATATAGGTCGGAACAATAGGCGACTTCCTTTTTCCTTCTCACACCCGCAAAGTCACTGGACTAAGGGAAAGCGGACAATTCCGATGGGAAACTGGCGGGGGGGGAGTATCAACAATCAAATTGACAAATGGGAAAAGGCGGGCGAGCAGAGGAAATGGTTGGCTACTGAGCCCAAGAAACCCAGGCACGCACACGGAGACGTGTGGGAATCAGCACATCTCTCTGTCCCTGTCATCCGAGTTCCAGATGTTTGCCCCCCCCCCCTCCGGGCCCTGGGTGTTGGAGCAAGAATAGTCCCTGCCCGGCCGAAACCGGGCTGGCACATCGGGTCCCCGTGTTTATCCCCCAGATCCCCCCCAGCTTTTCCCGTTGCGTGGGTTTCGTGGGTTTCGTGCTTCCCTGGGGGGAATTGCAAACGCCAAGCACACGATTGGATGACTTGTGCATGGCCCGCAAGGTGAAGGGCATGACCATCATGAAAAAGAAGGGAAATGGAAGACACATTGTTCGGTCTTCGGTGCCTTACCTGCGCGGGTGGATGGGGTTCCCCTCGGGAGTGCGCCCGGGATGAACCTGGCGCTGTGGCTCAGCGCTGAGTTATTTATCGTTGTCCCACGGCGGGCGACTCGCATCAGATAGGGCGCCATGTTTCCGATATGACGTTTGCCTTCGAATCGAATATCCCACACAAAGACCCGGGGATAGCGGAGATGAGACGGACGCCCGGTTCTGGGCGGGTTTGGTTTTGGCGCAGCGCGTGCGTGGTTGAACGAATTATCCCACAAAACCTGTCACCAAAGTGGCATCAGTATCCGTCCCGTTGGCGCTAGAAGCACTTCGGTCGTCGTTCGAACCTGGGGTCGGCCAAAGGATCAGTCGGTTCGGTCTGGTCTGGCGTGGTCTTCTGTGCGTCGCCAGTCGTCGGTGTAAATATTCCTATTTCTTTTGCAAAGAGAAGAAACCGAAACCTCCCCTCCTCGTGGTCACACCTTTATCGTGTCTCTTCTGCGGGAGGCGCGGCTCCGAAAATGGGGCCCCCAGGCGGTGTAAGAGAAGGCCACGATTGTCTGGGTCGCTTCGTTTCCGTACTAGAACCGGGTTGGCCGGAGCGGCTTAAGGCCAGATGAGAATAGTAGCAGTCAAGAGATGTGGCTGTCTCGAAAAAAGGCCGCAGGTTGATATCTCTTTGACGACGTTGCTCCTTCCCTCGAACTTTCACGATACGACCAAGGTGGGGGTTGAAAGACGGAATTGTGTGACACAACCACCAAGCCAAAGAACATCTCTTATCAAAGGCAAAAAAGAGACATTCAAACTTACACTTCCCCCAAGTCTATCTCCAATAAACTCATCAGCCCAATATCCAAAAGTTTACGTGACCAATAACCACACGACACCCTCACATTCAGCGCTCAGATACTCCCAAAGCCCAGTGTAACCGCGGGGTAGCTCTGTCACCACGTTCCAGACCCCGAAAGTTCTCACCTCTGCCCAAACCTTCCCTAAATTGCCATGACCCCATCTCATCCCATATCTCCCTTGTGAACATGAGATGACCTTCCGATGGGTACGGATAGCTTCGGTTGACCATCGCATTGGCGGCTGAATTGCTCGTGCCCCAACCCAGCCCAGACGGGACTGTCCATTAAGGTACCCCATATCTTATCTTATCGATACCAACCCCAACCCTCCCCACCCACTCCCAAAATTCCAGTGTCCCAAATCCCCCCTGGCCCGTGCACCTCCAAACCGCTCCAAGCTCCAAACTTCGCGATCCAATTGCCGAGTCCCTCCGACGACGACGACGACGACACCACCACTTGATCCCCCCCCCAAAGCCTTCCACCCAGTAGAGGGCAACCCGTCAAAATGGCCAAGAAGGGTCCGTCCCTTCTCTTGCTCCCCGAGAAAGAAAAAAAATCCCCGAGAGGCTGACTGACACGAAACCCCCTAGCAAAATCCCGTGTCATCATCGTCCGCCTCCTCTCCATGGCGCAAACGGGCTACTTCTACACCTTCACCCGGCCCCGCGTCGGAATCCCGATGAGCATGATCAAGTATGATCCGATCGGTACGACACCCGCCTACACCTTCTGTCCTCCAACACAAACAACCCCATAACTGACACAACTTAAAAACACAGTGAGGAGGAGGGTCCTGTTCCTGGAACAAAAACGAAAGGGGAAATAAACCAAATAGAAATACAAATACCGAGCTCAGAGACGAAAGCGCGCACATCAATTCGGGAAAAGAAGGGATTGTGGGGATGGGCTAGGATACCGAAATGCGTTCAAGTCCGAGTTTGGCATGATTACGACATCGAGATGTTGAAAAGACGGACGGTGAAGATGGTCCATGGACGATGGAGAGGGAGGGGAACAGCCGGGGCGCTTTTGTGTACGATACCACCAAGATTATTCGCCATTGTACAACATCAATCAAAAAAACAAGGAGAAAAGACACCACACATCATGGCCGGCGTTTAGGGTTCTAGGAAAGAGACGGGTCGAAATAGAGGAATGAGTCAATCTACCCCTTCTCTCTGTTGAATGCCACAAGTCGAGTATCACTTGGAGGTTTACGAGGATGAAACGGGGCTAAAGATTCTCAAGATTCCAACGACAGGTCTGTACCATCTGTGCTAGAGATAGGTCGCAACTCCTCAATCCTCCAAAATTTAACTATATATCTCCGTAAAATCCATCGTATAAGCTCCTCATCTCATCTTTCCGTTTTGCATGTCGTGCGATTGATCTAACAATGTACTCTTCCACGTCGTTCAAGATAGTACCAAATCATGAGCAAATCTCAGCGAGCAATTCTTGTAACATACCACTCTCTCAACATACGACTGATGGTATGTACGGTCACTCCTAGGCTCCATCTACCTCCTGCGGGTCAATAATCGAGTCCTGATAACCGCCTGTGTCCCCGGAGGCCCGCGGCTCCTGTGGCTGCGATGCTGTCAAGGGCACTTGGGGTCGTGACCAGAATCGGGGCTGTGATCTCAAGATGGGCAGACCGGAGGCGTCTGTCTCGAATGCAGGGGATAATGATCTACGGCGTCTCCGTGTACCATAGTCTCCTGCGCTCACGGGCTGGAGCTGGCTCGCCGTCCACGACGCAGCGCTATTCGGCAGCGGGGTTCTTTTCTCTGGGCTGGGTCCTTGAGGCCCCCCAGGTGCTGGAGTGTTAATTTGGCCAGTTGTCCCTAAAGGAGACTTTCCTTGCTGAGGACCTGTTGATTTAGGTGGTTGACCTGGTGACTCTGGCTCCAAGCTGAGGGTTCTTGAGCCCCCTAGAGCAGAGATAGGGTGCTCATCGGGTGCTGTTGTTGGAGTGGTCTTGTTTCGCGTGGCTCGATTGCCGGTACTTGCAGGAGCCTTCCTTTTGGCCCCACGCTTTACCGCTGGTCTCACAACGGCCGCTGCCAGCTTTGGCCGAGTTGGCGTCGCACTGTTCGGGACAATGTTCTGGATCCCTAGAGGATCTGGACTGGTACCAGGCTCAATAACGCCATCGATGTTCTCCTGGCTCAACCTGCCAGAGGAAGCGCTTCGAGTTACACGCCTCAAGACTGACTTGGGTTGAAGAGCTTCTCTTCTTCGAATCTTCTCCTGGTCTACTGTTGGCGGGACTGGGTCCGGCTCGCTCATGGGAGTTCGAATAATTACTCGCCGTCTTTGGGATCCAGGGTCATTCGATGGGCTGGAGACAGGAGTGGCGGATGCATCACCCAGCAGCGTTCCGGGACTCTCCCCTGTCAATGATCCGGGGCTTCCAAGAAAAGTGGCGCTGTCGTCCATAATGGCCGTTTCCTTGCCATCTTGTGGGCGTCTTTGATGGGAGTTGGCCGCCTGCCCCAAGGAATTCTGTGATTGTTGAGAATGATCCAGGGAAGGTGCCGCATTGAGTGCTTTTAACCTCTGCGAGAGTGCAAGCTGGGCCAATGTATGTAGGACGCAGGCTTTGATTTCCTCGGCCTTTCCATGTTCAAACTGGTCTCTGATTGACTCCGTAGCGATCCCAGATTGTCCAGCCCAATCTATCAAGCCAGCAGCCAGAGCCTCACATCGAGCGCGTTGCTGATCACGCTCGCTTTCCAACTCAGCGACTGTCTTCCTCGAAGCATCTCGCTCAGCTTCTAGCGAAGTCACCCGAGCTTTCAGATCCTCAATCTGCTGATTATACTCCGCCAAACGCTCTGTGGACTCTTGAATGACATTCTTCTTCGCGGCTTCCTCAGCTGCCAGCGTCTTCTTCAATGAATCCACCAGATGCAAGCTTCGCTCTTTTTCTTGCCTCTTTTCTTGAATTGCGTGCTCCAAGTGCTGCTGGGCTTCCTCCAGATATCGTGTCATCTCGGCAACATCACGTCCCATCTCATCTCTGGTTTCCCGACGCGCGCTGTCAGATGCCTCATGAAGGGCTTCCTGGGCGGCTTGCTGACTTTCTCGGAGTCTCTCGTCTAATTTCTTGACCTCGGTGATCAGGTTGTCTCGATGCTTCTGCGTCTCGCTCAGTAGCTTCTGATCTGCTGACATGGCGCGCTCCATCTCAATGCGAGTTTCACTCCGCGCAGTTTCAACAGCATTTCTGACCACAGTCTGAAGCCGGCTCTCCTTCTCCTGGATTGTCCCCTTCAACACCTTGATTTCACCAGCCAACGTGTCTCTCTGTTTTTCAGTTTGCTGAAGCATCCTTCTGGTGTCTGAAATGATGCGGTCCATCTCAACCTTGACCTGGTTCCTCGCAGCTTCGGCAGCCTGCTTAACGGTAATCTGGTTGGAGCTTTCCTGTTCCCTCAGTGCTTGGTTGAGCTTGGAAACTTCGATGCCAAAAGTTCGTACCTCAGTAGAGTACGCCTCTTCCTTGGATCTAAGCTTGTCTTCGAGTTCCCTGATCGTGGCAGCCTTTGAGTCGACATCATCGTTGATCATCTCCTTTTCCTGTTCCAGCTGGGAGCCAACATCCTGTAAACGTTGAATCTCTTCTTGATCGTTATTGTGTTGAGTTTCCATGGCAGATATATTCTGCTGTAGTGCGTTGATGCGCTCGGTTTGCTCCGTGGAGGTTTGCTTCAGGGCGACAATCTCCTGGTCGAGTGCTTCGCAACGAGTCTTCTTCTCCTCTAAAAGGGTAGAAAGTATGGCCTTCTCTTCCACCTTGAGCGCTAATTGCCCAGTCATTGCCTCGAATTGACCATTGAGACGCTGCAAAACCTTCGATACGTGTGTCTCGATGCAAGTGGCCAGCTGAGTCGTAGCAACGCTCGCAGACTCTCGAGATGCCAGCATCACTTCGAGCTTGGCCTTGATGCTGCAGAATTTGGTCAGTGAGAATAATCAACACGGAACTGAATGAACCTACTCGCTAAGGCTTTTTTCTTGGGTCTCTCCCAGGCTGGCGGTCAATCCGGGTTGGGCGGCTACCGTCTGCGAGACCTTCTCCAGTTGACAAGAGATCGAATCCAACCACTCATTAGTTTCCTTTGCAGATTCATCATGTCGAGCACATTCCTTCGTAATCAGTTCTCCAAGGTTGCACAGAACTCCCTCATTCTTGACAGCAAGCTTCTCGAACCTTTCCGATGATGCTTGGATGTCTTGTATTCGAGTAGATAGACCACGGATTGTGTCCTGATCACGGGTGATCTGATGGTCCTTCTCTTCAACCTGCTGTGTTAGAGCACGTATCCTTTCGTACACTAAATGAAGTCAGCCTCTAATCATGTATGCCTAATGATTTGGGAACTCACGCTCGCTAGACTCTCTCTTGTTCTGAGCAATATCCTGATGCACTCGTTCCATGAGCGCTTTTCGAACATTCTCCGCCTTCTTTGCTACTACCTCTGCCTCGGATATCCTGGTTGCTGCAATAGTGCGCACTTCGGTGATCGTCTCCTCACACCGTGATTTGGTGTCAGTATACAAAGCTCGCTGTTCTTCAATGATACTGCTGCACCGAGACTTGAAAGCAGCAAGCTTCTCCACCAGGGACGTGTTTTGCTGCTCGAAATTCTCAAGCTTAGCCTCAAGCTCTACAATGCGAGCATTCTTTTCAGATTCAGATGCTTGAAGGGCCTGTATTTCATTGGACTTTTCGTTGCTCCGTGCAGCAAGAGCCGAGGATTCCTCCGCCACTCTTTCGAGTTCCAGTTTCAGAGATTTGACCTTCTCACGGTAGCGTTCCCGTTGCTTCTGCAATGCAGTCTCCTGATCAATATTGAACTCGTTGAGGACCTCGGCCATGTTACTGGCGAACTTGTGGCGTACACGGACTGTATGTTGCTTCAGCTCAGGGCTGGATGTGACTGACTTTGCTGACAATTTCTCTGGTCGATGAAGATGTTGTTGCTGGGCCTTTTTGGCGTCCGGTGCATCTCTACGCCTTGATATGTTGGAACTGTGTGACTGAGCACGCACCTTGCGCATGGATTCTCCCGACCTGTTCTCTGAAGCTGGCTTTCGAAACGGTCTGGTTGGGGCTTGCACCCGATGCCGATGGGATGAGCGATCAATCGAGTGTCGGTGGCCGCGAGAACCTCGAGAGCTGCGAGAATCACCTGTAGTATGCTTTGGGGCCAAAGGATGGATAGAGGTTCTCTTCACCTGGGGGGTCACTTGCGGCGATGAAATTGCAAAGTCACTTGGCAACGGATGGTGTTGTGGCATATGTTGCTGGGAAGTCTCGGCGTAGTACTCGTGGTTGTTCTCAAAACCGTAGTCCTCGTTATGATAGCCAGAGCTGGTAGCAAGTGCGCTGAGCTTGACGGGCGAGGTGATCCCGAGAACGGAAGGTTCAGCATCAAAACCAGTGCTCATTGCTTTCTCCACGTAGGCTGGCTGGGGATGCGTTACATGGGCAGTTGCGGCCCTGGGAGAGGGCGGGTCAGGAAACGGCTGTGGTTGGAATGGTGGGCGTGGCGACGGCTGTTTAGTTTCGCAGACAGCTGCTTCATTGCTGTGATGGGTACCATCATCAAGGAAGGGTCGGAAGTTCTGGATAGGGGATGCCCTGCGGGCGTCCAGTGGGTTGGGAATGACTCTATTTCGTCGGTTACGGCCAGAAAACCGCGTGAGCCCGGGCTTCCCTCCGATTGTGGGCAACTTGGGTAGATGGGCTTGCGGAGGGGCTTGAACATGTTCTTGATGGAGGCCGGTCGGTGTAGCTGGCCTTCCAGGAGAGCGTGCAGTAAACTGGTTGGGGACGACGGTAACGGGAGGACCATAAGAAAAGCTTTTGTTGGCATCTCGCTCGGCGGGTGGGTCTTCCGTAATGTGCAGAGGCTTATCGTTCTCGATATTGGTCAGGTCAACGATGTTCTTGGGGTTTGCTGGCTTCTCTGCTGACAACGTTTGCTCCGTATCTGGGGACTTTCCGTCGTTCGGGGAGCTGTCAAACGGTTTCCGGGTCAAGCTCTGACCATGCCCGTGGGAAGTATCGAACTCGTGGGGGAAGGGCTGCTCCATGGTGTCGATGCCGCTTTGAGACACGGAAAAGGCGGCCTTGATGAACAGCTTGAGGTGTATAGTAGGCCAACGAGTACCAATGTCTGGCACAGCCCATCGAAAGCAGAGGTCCAGACCCAGGAAAGAAAACCACAGGGAAAAAGTTACACAAATGAGGTACTCGAGGTCGGGGGGGTTCAAAAGATGGTCTGCTTGATGAAACACCCTCAGTTTTGCGAGTTGACGATGGCGATCGCGACGTGGTTAGTTGGTGTCTGCATCTTGGACAGGCTTATCTCAGTACTCAGACCTCTTTTATTTTAGGCGTATGCCGCTTCGCGGCGTAGATCCACCCTTCGGGTAGTGTCTTTAATTACGCTTTTTAAATAGGGCCTTCGGCCCTTACTTATATAACCTAGACATACCCCCCATAATTTTACCTATAAATTCAATTAATTCTATCCCGCTAAATATTTTAGAAAGTAACCTACTTAATTACTTAAAACGCTTAAAAAAAAGGTTTAAAAATATTCTATAGAAAACCCGGACCCTTCGATATACTTCCCTATATAAATAGGAAAATAATAATTTACGTTAAATTAAATAGAATTCCACTACTATATCGTAAAAAATATTTAAATATAGTTTAAAAATATTAAAAAGTAAAAGAATTTAATAGTATTAATTTTATTTTATTACGTTAATTATAATATTAAATTTTAAATTAAAACGTCGGCCGAAACCCTTTGTTATAGATTTCTCCTATAAATTACCCCCCTTTAAAATCCGTTATAAACGTTATAAGTAAATTAAACTTTATATATAGTTTTTTCTAACGTTAAAAAAGCCTAATAATTACTTTTCCTCTTAATAAAATTACATTAATATTATATATAAACCGGTAAATTTAAAATAAATTTTAATAATATTAATTAATAAATTAACGACGCTATTTATATTATTTAATATATTAAAAAAGCTTATAACGGTTAAATTAAAGCGGTATATTACTTAACGTTTAATAAAAAAGATATAATCCTAATTACCGTTATTAATTATAATAAAAATATTATTTTAATTACTTTTTTTACGTTAACTTAAAAAATAATAATTTAAATTATTTTATTAATAAAATTAAATTAAAAATAAACCTAAAATATCGTTAAAAATATTAAAGGCTTATAACTAATCGCTATTAATAAAGATTCTATCCTTAAAGTTAATATAAATTTTTATTTATATTCCCCTAACCCTTTAATTAATATTATAATAGAACTTTAAAATCTTCGATAAAATTAAGGCCTATAAATACACCTATATTATTATAAGTCCTAAACTTACAATTAATACTTAATTTAAAGTTATTTTAAAAAACCTTAGATTTTATAAGTAACTTAGATTATTTATTATCGATAAACTATATATTATTAATATTTAATATAATTTCCGTAAGGAATTTACATTCCTTTATAATCTTTAAACCTTTATTTTAAATTAAATACCGTTCTTTAAATATATTATAACTTTTAACCGGAAAAACTAAAAATTTATTATTAAAAAAGCTAAATTTAATCCTTAACGTCTTTAATATATTAAAACTTTAATCGACCGCTTTAAAATCTCTATTATTATATAGCCGCTTATTTATAACTATATTTATAATTTCTACTATTTAGACTTTTTATTTAATAACGCTATACCTATTTAAATTAAAAAGATTCTTAAAACTATTATTTATATTAATAATAAACCGAAATTAATATAAATATATTAATTACTTTATAAATATTTTTAAAGCTTTAAATTTTTAAAGAAATATTTACAAAAGGTTATTTAAAAATATAACGCCGATATTTATAATATTAATAAAAATATTATATTTAAAAACTTTAAAGATAATATTAATTACTATATTATTTTAATTACTATTTCTTTAAAAATAAAAATAGATTTACTTAATATTATTCAAGTTATTTAATTTAATATCTTTAAAGACGTAAATCTTATAAATATTTAATAGTACTTTAAAAAAATAATAAAGAATAAATATATAGTAATAAAAAAAGGATTTACTTACAGTAAAACCTTTCTTTTTACCTTATATTAAACTTTTAATTACTTCGGAATTACTAATAAACCCCCTTTTAAACCTAAGTTTATATATTACTATAGCGCCGCTATTAAATAACTATATACTTTTTATATTATAAATACTTTTTATAAAATAATTTTAATAAATTAAATATTTAATATTAACTTTATTATAAATTAAATTAATTTATAAATATTCTAAACCTTTTAATAAATAAAAAAAGCTTTTCGTTAATAAAATAAAGAAAAAAAAGTTATTTTAAAATCGTAAAGTTTATAGGATTTTAAATATTAAATTAAATAAACTAAGTCCGATCTTTCTTTATAGTAAAAACTAAACCTTAAGTTTAAAGTTTAATTTAATAGTAAATATTTTTATAAAGCTATATTAAAGTTTTTTTAAAAACCTATTAAAAAAAAAAGCTTAATTTTAAATATTAAAAAAACATTAATCTTACTTTTTATTATAATAATAAAAACTATAGTTACGTAATAAAGGAACTTACTTATATTCCTTCTATAATAAAAAAAAATAAAACATTTAATAAACCTTTAAAAAACTCTCTTACTAATTTTACCTTCGTTAATCTCGCTATTTAATATAAAAAATAAACTTAAACTCTCGTCCTTAAGGAATTCCGTTATTTTAATATTATTAATAAACTCTTTATAAATATTTAAATTTAATTCTTATTTATTTATTTATATCCTTTTAATCGCCGTAATAAAGTAAAACTCCCTTTCAATAATACCGCTACCTTTATTTAAAAACTACCCGAGATTATTAAATAAAAGTATTAAAATAAAATAAAAAACGCTTTCTTAGCCTTTTTATTAAGAACGGTTAATAAGGTTTACGAAAATTAAAATAGTAATAAATAAAAGAAAAAAAGTAAGCGACTTATTCGACGTAAAGGAAGTATTTTAAGCTTTAAAGGCCCGAACGTTAATAATAAAAGCCGCTATAAAAAACTTAGTAATATTTTAACCACCGGTATTTAAAAAAAATAAAAAAAGTAGTAATTCTATAAAATATATATAGATTAATTTAAATTATTTTTTTATAATAAAATTAGCCTAAAGGTAAATATATAACTCTTAATTAAATATATTATAATTACTTTACGGTAATTAAATTAATAATATTATTATTAAATATTTAATTAAAGTTAAAGTTAAAAATATCTTTATTTATATTATTAAATAATCTCTCTTTTTTATTAAACCAATCTAATTTTCTTTTTTTTATACCTTTAAATCTAAGGCCGGGTAAAATATACTAATTAGCGGCGTCTTTAAGCTCTATAATAGTATTATTAAAGTTATTAAACTTCTTAAGTAAAATTCGTTAACCGTTAAAGAATAAATCGGAAATATCGTTTATAATAATAATAAATAGCTTAATAATATACCTTTTAATAATACCGTCTTTATATAATTTAATAGTATATAATATAATATCGGTCGTAATATTATTAATAATATAAGTTCCTTTCTATTTACTTTTAAATTATTTCTCTATAAACTTATAAATAGTAATAAAGTAATTACCGTTAAAGGTAAAGCAAGAGAATATAGTATTAACGTTATAAGTAAAATTCTTATTATATTTAATATTAAATATATAAACTTAATTAACGTATTTAAATAATAAATTAATAGCTTTATAATTATTACTAATAGTTATATAATAAATAAAATTACCTTTTAAAATAATATTAATAATATTAAATACTTTAAATATATTTAAATAAAGTAATTATATAAAGTATAATATTTTAAAGCCGTAATTATTTAAGCCTTTACTTTAAAATAAAATAGGAAAGATAGGAAGGATATTTTAAAGTATTTTATAATCTTTAATTTATATTACTTTATAAATAATAAATAAAATCTTAATAGTTTAAAAAAAATAATAATAGCTTTTAAATTCTATATTAATAAAATTAGAAGTTTCGAGATTAAAATAACAACCGGTTTAACCAGTTAAAGAAAAAACAGTCTTTTAAACTTTATTAAAAATAACTTTTAAATAATTATCGTTAATAAAGCGTAATACTTTAATTATACTCTTTACCTTTAATTCTTCTATAATAGTTCTATCTTTAATAAAACTATTAAATATAAAAGTAAAAGTTTTAATAATATAATTATAAACTAATAATAAAAGAAACTAATAATATTTAATATTACTTTTATTAATATTATAACTTCGGTAAAAAAACTTTATATTTATGGAAATAATAATTAAAAAGTTACTTATTTAAGGATTTTTCTTAATATTAACTTCTTAAAACTAATATATTAATATCTTTATATAATTAAACTTAATATAAAATTAAATAAGAATAAGTATTATTTATTTCTTTTATTCTTAAACTTCGTTTACTTCGATTTATAATACTTTAATATAATAGATAAAAGAAGTCGTCTTTTAATTACTATAAATAAATATAAAACGCTTTTAAAACTCTTTAAAGTTAAATCTCTCTTTAAATAATATTTTATAAAGGTTATATATACTATTAATAATTCTTTTATCTTCGAAAATAACGTTAAGTTAAATATATAAAAATAACTTAAAGGTAATTTATTTAATAATAAATATATCGACCGCCTTTTTTTTATTAAAAACCTTAAAGAAAAAGTATTTAATAAGTTATTTTAACGCCGTAATAAATATTTTACAGTATAGAAAAAGATAGTCGAGAATTATTTATTTAATAAATAAGTATTATAGATTAAAACCGCTTTAAAAAAAAGGCTTATTAAATTTAAAGTAGTTAATAAATAAAGCTATTATTAAGTTTACTATTTAATTTTATTTATTACCTATAAGTTTTTTTATACGGTTTTTAAAATTAAAGTTATTATAAATAATAATACCGTTAAAATCGTAAAAGACTTTTTGAATATTTTCTTTAGCGGCCTTTATTATTATATTTAATATTCGATTAAAGGTTTAATATAATAGAATAACGTTAATATAGTTAAAAGTCTCGATAATATAATTACCGACTTTATTTATAAGTAAATAGAGACTAAGAATATCTTTAAAAAAACTTATTTAATTTTACATAAATCTATTATAAAATATAAAAATAATAAAGTAAATTTAATTATTAAAGTCGTTATTAAATTCTATAAACTTTATTTTCTTTTTTCTTT
>JAULSY010000062.1:123532-195069 GCA_030512305.1 Cercophora samala | reverse complement strand
TAATAATATCGTTTAACTTTTTAATATATTATAAAGGTAGGGGGTTAACTTTAATACTTTTATTATAAATAATAATAAAAAGGGTTTTAAAAAAAGTAAAAGTATTATTATAGTTTAATATTATTATTTTAATTATAATATATTAAAGTTAAGCGATATTTTTTTTATATTTAATAATTTATTATTAAAGATTTATTATTTTAATAATAATTATTATAAATTAAATAATAATAATTATTTAAACTTCGTTAAAGTTAATTTATACTTTAATTAATTAAACTTTTAAATAAATTTTATTATTTTTAAATTAAATAATTTTAATATTTATTTTATAAAAACTCTTTATAATTTAAATAAAGTTAATTTTAAAATTAAAGAAAGCGATAATAGCTTTAACGGTATTTTTTTTATTAAAGGTAAGTGGTGCCGGAATTCCTGAGGCATCCTTTTTCCAGGGCCTTCGGCCCACTTTTTAGATTAGATAAGCTGTAGCGATTAGATAAGCCCTGGTGGGGCACGTGGATGGGTTCTTTACCTGGGCCAAGGCTTGCAGCCTTGCCTACGAAACCTTCCTTTTTACACTGAATTCATTACCTTTTACTACACCTTTGCTATTTATAATATTTAGACCTTGTAAATCGGTAATAAGTGGTAGCTGCGACTTTACCACTAAGCGCGGTCGTTCACAAGTGACCTCTAAACCTTACTTTTTCCTATTTAAGAAACCAGAAAAGTCGAAGAAATCGTCGATTTTCTAGTTTACTAGCCGGTTAATTGCGACTCTGCCTTACAGTTTACCAGCTTAATTTAACTAAAAGTAACACCCGGGCTATACTACTCACTAATTTAATCTAACTAACCAACCTACCAATTTAACCCACCAATTAAACCAGGGTCTAACCAATCGTCGAAAAACGACGAAAAATCGGTTAAACCCGGCTAAATCTATTAATTATAGTTAAAACCACGGCTTTTTAACTAACGTACTATAATAATAACGTGTTAAATTAACTAACCTACACGCGTAACTATTTACTTACCGCTTTTTATATCCAGAATTTTGCTGCCTTATTAGCTTTTTTACCGACTTATAAAGTAACGTAAGCCAAACCACTACTTCCATTAGAAAATAACGTTTTCCACTACTTTTAACAAAAATTAACACTTCGGCCTAATACTTACTACCCTGACTATTACTTGCCCGACCGTTAATTACGTTACTACTTAATTAACCGACCGACTGATTAACTAACTAACCGTTAATTACGTTATTAGCCGACCGATCGAACTACTGTCACTACTATACACTAAAATTCGCAATGCCTCCCACTAATTTTTCCAAATAGCCCTTCCAGGCCGACCTGTGGCTAATAAAGTCGACCTATAATAATTAGATTTTTCGTTTATAAAGGTAAATCGCTACCTTTAAGTATTAAGTCAAGACTTTTAAGGACGCTAAGTACTAGTACGAAGACGAGATTAAGGGATTAAAGTATGAGAATTCCACTCTTCGGAATAGCCTTAAAATTGACGAAGAGGAGATGTACGACTACCTTGCTAATCAGGCCGATAATTAAGAACCTACCCCGGGCCCTGGGCCTGACTGGGTTACGGTTATAATGCTTATCGATATCGACGCCCGGTTGTGGGAGGTCTAAAAAACTTTTGCCGCCCGGCGCACTTATACTAAGCCGGTTCTTTCGATTACGTTATCCCTATTTTCTATTTCTATCGAGCTAACCGACGGCGACTTCGTCGTCCTTCCTAAACAAGTAGTTTAGGCCGTTCGCGATGCCTTTATTTTTAACGGCGCTATCGTTAATAAGGCCCGACTTTAGGGCTGTAAGGGCATAGCTATCCTTTCCAGTGCCGGCCTAGCTATAAGATTTAAACCTATAGCCGTAAGCTCTCCTACTAGCCTAGCCGTAAAATCTCAATCACCGGCGCCTACGCCTAACAAACCACGCTCTCCTATATTATTAACGCCGGCTATATCGTCAGCGCCGGCCGCACCTAGCAAGCCTTACCTACAACCATTAACAGCCCTCTTAACAGCCGGTAAGCCTTACTTACAGCCGTTAATAACCCCCTTACCGGCTTAATTGCCCCTAACTATGCCTAGCAAGCCTTGCTTATAACCGTTACCGGCCCCCTCATAGTTATCGTTACTCCCGGGCACTTCTGGCAAACCTTCCTTCCAGCCGTTAAACCTCCTTACTACGCCTGGCACTCGCTCTCCCTTAGTAGCTAGGCTATCTTCCTAGCCGTTAGACCTTCCTACTACACCTAGTAAACCGTCTTTCCGGCCGTTAAGTCGAATGGCCATGCTTAGCACGCCTTACCCTCGCTCTCTCGTACCCTCGCCGGCCGGCAAGCCTTCCTTACAGCCGTAATTACGGTCTCCCAGTTTAACTACGTTAACGCTAGTACCTACCGTTAACTACTATTACAAGGTATGTAAGGCGTCCTTTTCTTTTAGAAATCGACTTTTCCAGTACTTACAAGCTAGTAGGCACATTAGGGCCAAGATATTAACTGACATTACTGGCACGTCCGTGGGCCCTGACTGGAAGTCCTGGCGTATTAAGAATACTGCGTGGAGAGGTGGGAATCCTGTGCCTAGTGACCTAGGTCAGCTGTTTTCGATGATGGCCTCGATGCTTAATGGTATAGCTTTCCCGGGATCTATAGGTTGAATCCCAGGTTCTATTGTAAGGCCTTTGACGTAAGGCTATTGCCTAGATTAATTGGATCTGTGGGATTACTGAGGGCAGTGATATTTTCTAACGAGCCGGGTATTTAGTGCCGGAATTCCTGAGGTATCTTTTTTCCAGGGCCTTCGGCTTACTTTTTAGATTAGATAAGCTGTAGCGATTAGATAAGCCCTGGTGGGGTACGTGGATGGGTTCTTTATCTGGGCCAAGGCTTGCAGCCTTGCCTACGAAACCTTCCTTTTTACACTGAATTCATCACCTTTTACTATACCTTTGTTATTTATAATATTTAGACCTTGTGAATCGGCAACAGTAAGTTTTACTATTATCAATTTATTTTATAATTATATAATTTAATATAGTATTTCGGCTTAAATATTAATAGTATATTAATTTTAATTAAGCTTTATAATAATAATATAAAGTTTATAAGTTTATTACTTTAAAGTAATAATTATTAAAATATAAATTTTTATTTCGTAGAAAAAAGCTTTAAAAGTTATTTCGAATATTTTTTTAAAAATAAAGAAATCGACGACTTTTTTTATAATAAAGGTTTAATTTTTAACGTTAAAGATGTAGAAAAGGAAATTTAAGCTTTTAATAATAATATAGTAATTATAATAATCGGCTATATTTTAAGTCTTTTTTATTAAATTACTATAGAGGTTTATATAGTTCGGGATTAAGGAACGTTTAATAGAGAGTCGATTAGTAATATTTTTATAAAATAAGTCGAGGATTTTATTAATAAAGTTAAATTAATTTATTTAATTTAAATTAATATTATTATTATCGATAATTTTAATATTATTATTATTATTATAAATAATAACTATATAAATATTACTTTAATAAAAGGTTATAAGTTTCTCGGTTTAAATATAAAGTAAAAAGTCGTAACCGATCTTATTTCTTTTTAATAAATTTTATTTAAATAGGATAATATCGAATTCGGCCTATTTATATATTACTTTAATATATTTATTTACTTTAATTAGATTAATCGGTATAGTAATAGCGTTTTTATTTAGGGTTTTTATTTTTAGTTTATTACGTAATTAGCGATTTAATCGGGATATAGCGTCGTAAGTCGTTTAATTATAGTTTACGTTAACCTTATTTTTTTTAATATTAATTTAAGTAAGATTTTACGTTTTTTAAAATAGGTAAGGTAAGATTAAAATAATATAAGGGTAACGTCGTATGTAAAGTAAAGGCTCGAGTAAATATAGGCTGATTTATAGGATTTTAATTTAAAAAATAAAAGAAGTAAAAGATTATAGCCTTATAGCGTATATAACTAAAATAACTATTAGAGAGCAACCCCTACTTACTATATTGGGTAGGCGGTGGAGCGTGGCAGTATGGAACTAGCTAGCGCCGTAATATCCAGCGCCGTGACACTTATCGTCCTTTTTTATAGTTTTTATTGTAATATTAGCGTTAGAAATTAATAAGAAATAAATAAAGTTTTGCTGTATTATATAGTAGCGATATCGCGATAAATTTCTGGTGGTTATGCGGTATAGAAGATGAGGAAGAAAAGGTAGTGGTAAGGTAACGGTTTGGCTGGAAAGCGAAGGTTTGGTGGTGGTTGCTTATAAAGGTGGGTTTGACGGTAAAAAAGGTGTATTGCAGTGTATTGTATGTGAAAGAGCAATAAGAATTTTTCCGGGGTTAGGGATTAGTATGGGAAGAAAAGTGGGCGGGGGGTCCCTGAAGTAGAACTGGGGGGTCCCAAAAGTATTGCTCATGATATAACTGCTGTTGAAACAGCAAGTATAAACATTGGTGTTAGTGGCGCTTCTGTTGAGGCTGACACATCTGCTGACACATAACCATCACATTGCAACCCTACAAAATAGTTGGACATTATGCACACTCCGTGTAGGATATGTGAAGCAGTACCTTTAAAGTTATAGCAATCTACTTCGGTTTAGTATAGGTTTATACATGGGTCGTGGGTATTTATTCCTGACTGCCCCACTACCGAAAGCCGCCGTATTTGTCGGCTCTGCAATAAGCCTGCCTAGAAACGCAGCTAGTGCATAAAGTTCAACTTGTGTGAAAAAAAGAGCACTAACCGGATATAATAATAAGTTGATTTATACAACCTGGACTCCAAGGCACTGGAGTCTATACAAGCTGAATGCGTTGAGATATGTAACCTTCTTACATTACATCCGATTAAGCTACCCCGACTAGAGGAATTTCCTACACGGCGAAATGCAGGCTGACCCGGGCATCTACTTCTCCCGCTTCGAGAATCACGCTCGCAAGAGTCTATTTCCCTTGTCTATCAAAATACCCGCAATAACCTAGGATCAACAGATACGCTGGAGCGCTTTCCAAGCCTTCTGTCCCATAATCTTCTATGTCTGGTTGAAAATATCCTCGCAAATAGCACTTTACTCCTGAGTTGACTGCATCAACCGTAAAAGAGACCGATCCATCCTTGCCCCCTCTACCGTTTTCGTCGGACTACAAGAACACCCTCATCAGGACCCCTGTCATGCAAACACGCCCCTTCTTAGGCTATAGGGGTTCTCCGATATTAGCTGTCTCGAAATATAGTGTATTGTTGCAGTGGCTACAAAGAGGGAAAACCACTCCGGGTTCGGCACAAAGCTGACTCTCCCAGTAACGGAGCTAAAAGACTACGAGGGAGCCCAGCCCACTTATCAACGTTAGCTTACTTGTTTGCGATTGGGGTTTGGTTTGTGCCTCCACAGTAACACTCGGGCCGGATGGTCGGAGAGAATCCCATAAGAGTAGTGTTGCGAAGTAACGCAGCAGAGAAGGTCAACAATGCCGGTTAGTGCTGTTATCCGGTCTGTCTCAACTGTTAAGGACCTGGCAGTGATTTTAAGAACAACGAGTTGCCCGGGCAGCCAGTGCAACTGAACAAGACTCGACATGTTGCCCCCAGCTTCCCGAACTAAGGGATCGTGTATCTGTGTCAGGGTTTCTTGACCTCCCCTTTCAACTGTTTCGTTGTGGTGTTGGAGGCTAGTATCTGGCTAGTTCTCGACGGGATTGACAAACGCCCTGCAAAAGACCAAGAACTGCTTAGGGATGCTACCACCAAGTCAACATTCACAAGCCATCTCCTTCGTGCATTCCCGCGCCATTTCATACGGTGTGAAGTGCAACATGCGCTTGGAGAGAAGCCTCTCCTGCAGAGTCTATCCACGTAAATGCAGTCCTGATGTCAGTAGTCTAGACACAGAGCTAATAGCAGCACCCTCCGACTCCACGGCGTGGCTAAGAAAAGGATAGCTTCGGTTGCGATATATCCTGACATATATAGTAGAACACTGGCAACCTTCGATGCAATACGGCGCCAGTGGCAATCCAACAGACAAGGCGTTAATGTCGCTATCCATCCTCTTTCCAAAGATGCCATCATGGCAGTTAGAGAACTGATTAGCGCCAATAGGTCAAAATCGCATTGGTGTGAATGCTGGCCATTTTTACCGACTCCCTTGTCCAGTCCTCTTGGCTGTCCTGCAAGATGCAGAGTGCGTCAATCCAAAGATATGATCCACACTGTGTCTTGGAAAGTCTGTGGAGGGTCTGTCACTGACAACCCTTCTTGCCAGCTGTCAGACCTTTCTGCTGTCAACATGACTTTGGTCGGCATAGACTCTCCCTAGCAGTGACTAAGCGCAATATACATTCCCCGAGCCCCTTCTAGCGGAATACATAGTCGTATGCGGTTCAGGCTATGTGCAGACTGATGCATAGAGATAATTCTGGTAGGAAGTTAAACATTTACAGGTCCAAAGCATTCCGAATGGTGTTTTAGCAGCTAGTCAACCATTCTTTTGCCAAATTCCAACATTCTTGGGAGTCTGAATGGCTTGCCAGTTGTCTAGCCCAGCCAATGCCATTTCCTAGTCCTTGCTCCCTGACTGCTCTGCAAATTCCGGCTCGAGTACTTGACTGTCGAAATAGTTCCAAGCTGCATGTGATGCCGTTTGCAGTTTCTACACGCAACTCCAGCGGGCTTCGGCATTGCAGTGGTTAAGCAGCCCGCACCCTAGACAGCCGGCGATAGCTGCGGCATTGACTAATTCATAGGTAATCAATATCTTACACAGCTATATTGAGATGAAAACATGTTTAACATGTGGAGTTGCTCTCTATAACGTTTAGACTATTGACAGGATAACGATTGTTCGGGTCCACGTCACAGTATGTAGAGGCTAAAACTTAGACAAACAGTCAACTTCCATGTAGGCTGACTCTAGGGCACTCTGATAAGGCGGCTTAAGTGTGATTATTGCCTGAACTATTGCCAAGATGCGTGAGGCAACGTTAAGAAACTGCAAAGCTGACTCATTAGGAGGAGCACGATATCAAACATGCTCACTAGTTGACTGTTTACATGGATATATTGGGGTAATCTTTGACTTGAGACTCGGATGACTGGATTGTCATGATAAAAAAACACAGCTAGATAAAGCAAAACCTTGCTATCTTAACATGTACCGCCTAGCTCGCTTACATAGTTACGCCCGGCAATTGTTTGAGCCCTACAAAGATCACGATCAGTATCAGGACTTGCATCGACGAAAGAAAGAGATATACTTACAGCCTGAAAAGTCCTCTTTGACGAAATCACGAACTGTGCACTTGTTCTGCTGGGAAATAGTCTGAGTCTTGAGCATGGGCGCGCTGACATAGGTGTGCGCGTCCATGGCCCTCTGGAGCGAGTCACCCTCCCAGCCAAAGACATAGTCGGCATGGTTGGAGAAGCCGCTGCCGTCTCCACTAGACCAAAAGAATGGCTGGCTGCCATCGGCGGGCCAATCTGCCTTGTTGTTGAAGGCACGTGTGTCCCAGACTGTCTCGAGCAAAATCTGGGGCAGCCTCACGGGATGAGAGGCTGGGCACCTGCCTCCCGACTCAAAGGTGCCTGTCTCAGGATAAGCGACATGGTCTCTGTGGTTGGGAGAGTCCAAGTTGACACCATCCCAACAGGTCGGGAACCGATGGTTTGCCATGATTCCACCGCGGCAGGGAGTGGGAGGGAAACTGATGTACTCGGGGGCACGGCTAGCCTGGCTCTCCATGCAGGTAAATGTCAACTGGCGCCAATCTCTTGCCTGGTCCCGCGTGCTGTATGACGGGTCGCCGACAAGCATGCGGAAGCCAGGCTTGAAGGCAGTGACCTTTGACTTTTGTGCCGTGTCGAAAAGAGCATCGCTCATGTAGTAAACAACCTACAATAGGATTCATGTTAGCAAGGTTAAGGTATGTCAGATTGGCAACCAGATGTGCACTCGCCATGCCACCATTGGTCCCCTCCATGCCTGTCTGGGCAATCTGGGGCACTCTCTTAAAGGTACCATTCCTGGCACGGAAGAACATCACGGCCGTCCAGTAGTTAGAAAAGTCTTCGGTGAATTGACACGAGGTGCATGTTGAGAGCTTCGCGAGATCGAACCCATCTTTCGGGTCCATGGAGATATTGAAGGAATTCTGTTGACACTGCGGGTCAGTTATGTTGTCAACACTGTCGCAGTGGTCAAGTGGTGCACATACACCTCCAATAATCTGATGAAGATGAGGCGATGGGCTCTGGCCAGGATTCACCAATGGATCCAGCCTTTGTACTGTGAGCTGAGAGCACCCAAACCGAAGCAAAGCCTGGGTCGGTGACAGCAGCCCAGAGGCAGCGAGAATGACGTTCCACTTCATGATAACGATGGAAGAGCCGTCGTGGGAAATGAAGACAGAGGAAGCTCTTGAGCAAAACCAGAGGAAAATCAAGACCCGGACTGAGAAGGATGTGAAAGGGCTGGGGTAAATATGGAAGTGGCATTGGCTCAACTTGTCTGCAACAATGACTGCCGAGTCTATCGAGTTAGATGATGGTGTTGATTGGGCCTTCTAGACATCCTGTTTAATAGAGTAGCACTATATTTCGGTTCGTGAACCGAGCGATAGTGGATTTTGATGACGGGTAATATGCCACACGCAACTCAAGCCCGGGAGTTAGTTGGACTAGGTTGAGAAGACGATGAAGGAACTTTATGTAAACAGCGAATGGCAATAGTGCTAAGCTCAACCTCCGTAGAGCGAAGATCTCATGATGCATGTCCCAAGTCCCATTGTAATTATCCCTTGCCAATAATACTTTGCAGATTGACCTGGCGTTGACGCCCCAACCTTGTGGTTGGCTAGTCAGGCCGAGTGCTATATAAGCGGCTATATTCCCATTCGACAGGAAAACTGCCGAGTGGGTATAATCAGAAACCATGCGCCGGGCCCATTGCCGACGGCGTCGCCTTGTTATTAACCTACACCCACTTAATTTGACACTTGAAGGGTGTGTGGAATTCAACAGGTATCTATATCTGAACCTGCGTCTCAAGCGAGGTTGTCTTTAAGTGTTTTAGTCTTCACATCATCGCATCTGTCCCCTCTTACACAACTCCAAGGAATTTGAGCCAAACCCACGATGCAGCTGTCTCTCGGTCTCCTCGCCTTATGGGCTTCCACGTCCCTCGGGCAGTCTATGCAGGAGTGCACACGAGAGCTCGCTAGGACAGACGAATGCGCCGATGTCATCAATCCCAATGCGTGCTATAACATGTATCGATTCAACAGCGCGCGAACATTGTCATGTATTGAAGGCAAGGATGATGCCGAGAGAAAGAGAAAGGTACAGTTGACGTAAGGGACCGATGTGTCGACATGTACTGACGTTTTGCTAGGCATGCATGTGCTGCACATGTGTTGGCACTGTAATGTGCAACTGGCTACGGACGAATCGCTACTGCTAAGGGTGATGGTTCAGAATCAGGGGCGGAGGAACTCGGATATAACTGCAAGCAATCTTTTATTCTTCAGTCGCGATACATACAATCAACTGCTTAAAGCAGGCAATTCTCGCACCCATGTCCTCTCGTGCTCGGCCCAGTCAGCAAGCCACTTGGCTAGAATAGCTCTGTTTAGCTTTCCGGTCCAGACTTTGCTCACTGGGCCAGCCTGGGCCTCTTCCTTTTCTCGGTCCGCCTTCCATGCCGCCTCATTACATTCTCCTAGGAGCATCGGCAATCTAAAGACTGTCCAGTCGATATCCGTTTCCTCCTTGAAAACATTGCCAATTCCGACCATAGCATTGTACGCGGCAGGGAACATCCAGCTCACGGCGGTTCGCATAATCCACCTCAAAAACACGCCCGCATCGTCCTCGGTGTAAATGGAGATCGTCCCCATTGCAGCAATGCGCTTGACCCCGTGCTTCTTCATCAGGGGCAGCACATGCTTCTCGTAGTATGCCGGATAGGGGAGTGGTGTACGTGACGACATGGACTCCGCAACTGGACCCAGGAGTGATATGACTGCGGTGCACTGAGAAATTGCTGCATTAAGGGATTCGTCATCGTCGACTTGACCATGCATTACTTGAAGAGTGTCGGGATATGAAGACACGAGGTCAGCTGGGATTTTGGAGGCGGAGGTTGGGCGCACAAAGGCGATAACACGCTTCTTGCGATAAAGAAGTTCGCGAAGAAGGCAGAGGCCCGAGGGCCCGGTCGAGCCCAGGATAAGGATCGGCTTGTCAGCCATCAAATGAGCTACTAGATAGGTATGTTGAACTGGTTGTTTTTGGTTAATACTGGCCGGCTTGCTTTCAGATACCGGCCGAATCCTTCTAAGATATTATATGTCCTGGGTCTATTTTCATCACGTGTTATTAGCGACGTTGTTAATAAGCATGTGGGAGGAGAGGGGTGAGATTTGTCATCATCTGGTAGCCCCCACACAGAATCAGCTAGATAGGCATAGTGGGCCCTTTTTTCGATGCATGCCTTGCATCTTGTCGTGTGGACGGCAATGCTGTGAAAATGCAGTTTCTCATCTTCATTTCGTTACGACTCACTGAATCCACCAGTCCACCAAGTACCCGGTCACAAATCCAAAAATACCCTTGTGCAGCAGATCCACGACTTGCTCGTCCACCGGCCATGTCCATGGCAAAGCTCCGACACCTGTCCAATTTTCCAGCGTTTGGTCGATTAGCAGCCTGAGACCCATAAACATGAAGTCGGTGAACGGCCCCCTCATGCCAAAAGAATAGCCTGCGGACGCCCTAACAATGGCAGCAGCTGCACCTTGACCATAGTGCATTGCCATGTTGAGACCCTATAGTTGCCGGTCAGTTTAAGGGCTGGCCCCGATTAAGCTGGCCAGGGTTTTGGCCGGCACGTAGGAATTGGGGCGACCAGTGAAAGACTGTTCGATTTTCTCGCTGACGGTCATGCTGCGTGCGACTATTGTTAGTAGCTTGCAGACACCACTGGCCCGTACGCATACTCACGCAGCAACTCCCAAAAAGCCGGCTGACAGACCGCACGCTATCACCGTACCCCAGGGCATAATGGGTCGAGGGCGAACAGGATCGGTTGTCCGACGCACGCTTAGTGCAGTCAGGTTTTTGTTTAGAGCCTTGGGGTCCATGGTCAGTGATTTGGTTGCCGAGATGTTGGTATGTGACGCGAAAAAGCTGCAGGCAAGATTTTGATGACATTGCTCTATTAGTTGTTCCGTCAGTTTAATGCTGTCTGCTTACATAGCCTTTGCAAGTCGTTTAAGGGTGGCCCTATGGGTCTGTGACGTCACCACTTGCTCAGTCCAGGACATTAAGTGATTAACTACCTTCACTACAATACGAGCCAAGTTCTGTCGGTAGGATTTGTTATTCAAGACTTTAGGCAGATTCGATCTGACTAAGAAATGCTGACTTGTGCAGAATGGTTGCTGAACGGGCAAGGGGTCGCGGTCATTAATAACATTAATCACATAAGTAGTTACCTGCAGTAAGTGAGCATATCTAAGATCTTCCAGGTTGTCCAAGTCCAGATGGTGTCTTCAACTACCTGTAGTGCAGCTCTGAGCTTTGCTGTTCGTTGGTCACCTTACGGGGCATCTCGACATGCTTGTCAAAAGAGAGGTGCTCAGCCGCATTCTGCCGTTGCATTTCTGATCGGCCGAGGTGATTGGAGGCGACGAATAGGAAACCGCTAACCGCTTGCTCCCAAACAATGCGCCCTGGCTGTGCCGCATCTTAGCGCCCCCAGCCCACCTACAGAGCCAAATAGATGGACATGCAGCAGACACATCCTCGGGAGTTGCGTTTAGCACGCAATCCTTCTCTCTTTCCCACACTCTCCAGGTTGTCACCGGATCCTCAACGAAGGAAAATGCGAACGCTCCTCGCTCTCACGCTTCTCGGTGCTCGAGTCGCGGGCCAGAACGGCCAGAATGGCGTCTGGTTCATCTACCCAACCGAGGGCCACACATATCAGCACATGGACACGGTCAACGTCACGTATGAAAGCCCATTTCCAACCCCGACTCTTTTCGGCTGGTGCGATGGAGGCAGCACAAACTTCTACGACCAGCGGGCACCAGGATACAACGCTTCGATTGCCGTTCTACTTAACTTCACCTCTGGGACGCCATGTTGGTTTAACTTGAGGCCAGGAAGGGTAGCCGGATATGGTGCGAATAGCCCACAGTTCAATCTGCTCGGCGTCGAGCGGGCTTCTGGTGGCATCGTTCACGGGCCCAAGCCGTTTAAATCTAAGTCGGCCCCACCACAGTCTCTGACCACATCGTCAATATCGACGACAGCGGTTTCAACGGCTAGCCAGGTACATGCTTCCAGCGAGCAGCACGAACCGACATCAGCAACAACCCCCAATTCACCACAAGCCGACGAGAAATACCGCGGGGATGGCGGTGGCCTGGGCGGCGGGCAGTCAGCAGCAATTGTCATTGGTGCCATCGTCGGCGTCCTCATCCTCACTGCGGGCTTGTTCTTTTGGTGGAAAAAAAGGGCCAGACGGGTGGGGCGGCAATCGCAGCACCATGAGGCCGCCCACCCCAACTACTGCCAGCACCACCCCGGTCAGCCTCAATGGCAACACCAAGCAGGCACTGAAAGCTTATGGAGTGGTAACCCCGCTACTTATGTGCATAGTCGCGTACACGACGGCCCATGTACATGTGTGTGTCCCACGCACGGACAAGCCCAGGTCAAAGGGTGGCCGGTAGAAGTGAGCAGTACGAATTCGCCATCAGAGATTTCGACATCGGATCCCGCCTGGGCAGCAAGGCTAAAATACGAGATGCCTGCGTGAGGTGTTCATTATGTATAGTACATATAGCATAAGGTAGTGACTTATCACTGCCTTGGGCCCAATAGCTAACGTGGGGACCTCGCTTAGATGATGGGAGCTAGAGCGCTTGGCGCGGATGATTTCAGGGGCAAGATAGCTCGCTAGTAATTTCTACTGTTAACGTCGGCTTATAGCGAATAGCAGTGGGCGTTTCATCGCCTCGAGACAATGATTGGATGCGGTTTCAGGAAGCTTCCCTTGGGCGACATCGTCGGTCTTGGCCAGGCCTCCTCCATCACAAGCACATATTGGGTGGGAAATAAAAGCATGCGATATCTTGCAAAATGCGCCGATGTCAAGTCTTTCCTGAACGCAAAAGTGAAAAGTCGAGGGAAAAACAACCATGCCAACAGCCTCAAAAGTCAGCCAGGTTATTGGGGCATTAGGTCTGGGCCTAGTCACTATTTTGTATGTTGCGCTTCTCTTGATACCATGGATCTACACCTGCGGCCTCAGCAGCGGCCCCGTCTGGATTTCGAATCCCAAGACATGGACGGAGCTACCTCGTGGAGTTGAGCCCATTAATGTGGACTACATGGCCGACTACGACAAAGCAATCAAGACAATGAACACCATCACCTCCATCATGGCGATACCGGTTGTATACGCCGTCGTCCAACGTGCTGCTAGTGTTGGGTCACAGTCAAAGCGCAACTTGTGGGACAATGCCGCCTTGTCGTGGTTGTCCGTTATTCTCATCATCAACAGTACGTCGTCAGCATACCTATTATGCAGGAGATTATCGGGCGTCTTTACTAACCACTGATGCTCTAGCCCTGATTCTTCCTCCCATCCGCACTCTTGTCGTCAGCCATGAAACCATCAAGGTTCCAACCGCCTTTCTTGAGCAGGGCATTGCGGCGCTTGACGCTACACCTCCGATGCTTGAGATGGTGAGCGAGAACGGGGTGGTGGAAAAGGTCAAACACGGCCTAATCAACTCTCAAGAGTTTGACAGACATCCACTCTTGTGGCATGAGGGTGGCCTGGCATCGGACGTGGTAACACCCACGCTTGGAGGTTTTCGTCCAGCCAATGAGCCCGACGTAATGGATCTTTTCCATCAGCGTCTGTTTGTTTCATCAGTGCCTAAACTCGACACGGGTTACTACCGGAGTCATTCTCTGCAGATGAAAAGCCTTCCGGACTGCAAGCCAATTGTCCAATTCCCCTCGGGTTGCTCCGGACCGAGACCTTTTGCAAGAGTCTTTGAATCGCCAAACACCTTGGTAACTGTTTGCGTGCCGGGCGCATCAGGACGCTCGCCGTGGACAGATACAAGCCAAGACAGACTCGAGATTAAAGAAGACCTCTTTATACGGATGGTCAGGAACGTCTTGACTGGTGATGTACGAAATCCTAGTCAAATCAGACACCAGAAGACGTACCATTGCACAGCAACCACAACGAGAGGATACTTTGAACTGCCCAACTACTTCAACGAGGGGAAGGTCGGGCCGTTGTTGAACACCTTGCCTAAGCTTGGGCCTGGTGTTCTAGAAGGCCACTACCTCGATGTCAAGTGAGTCCCCCCCCCCCTCTCTGGTCTCTCCAGCGAATCGGTACTGACATCGAATCAGCCCTGATCGTGACGTGCCCCTTGGCAGCCCCGACTTTATTCAAAACTTTACTACTGACCCATTCTTGGCCCTTCGACCGACCGATCCTTTGGATATCGCACCTGGGCCGCTCATGATCTCCGCCCAAGCCCTCTTTGGCAACCAAACTTGGTTCCACACCCTGGCCCAGGCTTTTGTCAACGATACAGTACCCAGCAATAGATCAATCCCCCGCCTTAACGCGCTTGAAACTCTTCAGGTTGTGTGCCTAGAAAACAACATGCCTCTGGCACGCTTTTCTGCCTTTCCTCCGGCAGAGCTGGTCATTTCTGACCGCCGCATGTCGAAAGAGTGCCAGTCTGTTCTAGCTCCCCGTAGCAGGCAAGAGGACAGGATTACAGAACAACAAGCCGCGGTTAAGTTGGAAAACATGATGAACGACTTCCTTGCTGTATTTGAAAGGGGGCCTAACACGACGTTATGGACAGCTATGGTTCTGGCAAACGAAGCCGTCTTGCAGGCCGCCACACAGGATAAGACGCTGGCGCGTAAAGTTTTTGTCGATATGGGGCGCCCAATGTCAAACAAGCCTGTCCTGACCAAAGGCGCACTTGTAGGTGTGAGTCTTCTTGTTGCGTTCCAGGTGCTGGGGCTGGTGGTTCTGGCGGCGTATTTGATGATAGGGAGTTTTGAACCAGCCTGGTTCATGAAGAAATTTGCGGGTGAGGAGGGGCTATGGGACGGCAAGAAAGGGGGAATGGGCGAGCATGATGAGGAGCCCTTGAGAGACCTGAGCACACTAGCGGCAAGCGAGAGGAGGTGAGAGGGTACTGCCAGTGCACGGGCTATATAAAAGACAACATCTCAATGACATGGGCTTGAATAAAGACGCCCGGTGCTCGACTGACTCGATATCAGCATTTCCATAACGATTCGTGCTTCCTTAGCTTCAAACTGCGCTGCTACCCTTCAGTTCCGGATTTTGCGGCATCGCAAATGGCGTGATGGTCGGTTATGCAGTTGTGAATGTCGTCCCCCACGCTGACCGTGGCCCCCACCAAATAGAAACGGCTTGGAGCGGATTTAAGCCGGGGCAACAACCCTTGCCGAATGGTGTCACTTTCTTGTCTTTGACGCGACTGGGACATTCCCATATACAACCCCAACCCTCCCCGTTTCTGCCGCTGTTATTGTCGCTGAAAGGAAGCACGCCATTACCTTGGCCTCTGGCAACCATGCTATGTAGAAATGATAGTGCTAGCCAGTGTGTGTTGGCAGTGACGTGCTTACTTCTTCAGCCCTAGTGTTCCTCTCTGTTGTGAGAACGAGACGGCACGCTCGAGGGGTCCAGACTGGTCGTTGGAACACAAGGGCATCACGAACGACATCGGAGATATGCACTTTGCCGTCTCAAAAGGCTGGAAGAGAGGGGTAGACGTTTGTCGGGACCTGTATCCCGGATCTAGGGCAAAGTCGCAACCCAGGCAATGCATCTCACGGCTGTTCTTAGTGACGGAAAAGATCCCAGTGGCTGCCCTGGAGGCCACCAAACCCCCCCCCCCAAGGTGCAGTGCAACCTACGCATATCACACAATGCCATACACGTGCAAGATTGCGCCATTGATAACAGCACCGGGATAGCAAGACTGTCAATCAAGAGCATGGCGTAAGACTTCTTGGTGTTGACAACATTTCCGGAAACTGCAACCCTGGCGAGTGAGAGGCCGAGAATGCTGACGTCGTGATTGAGGATCGCCCTCACTCTATATAAACCTGTCCCACATGTTACATCCGCGGAAATGCAAATTGTGTTTCAGGCGGTACCTACCTGAGAAGCACGACGTCTTACCCAGCACATCTTCTATCTTGGTTTCCAGCCTGCCGGGACGTTGCCGTCGACATGGCGTCCACCCCCCACGACTCCAGAGATCACAAGGAGGTGGCTTCTGCCTCACCAGAGATCTTCGCCGACGAAAAAAAAAGGACCGATAGCAGCTCTGACTCTGGCTCGGTCTCACAAGAGTCATTGGCCGATGCTGATGGCTATGGCTCAACCAACAGTCACATCTTTTCTGATCCAGCTGTGGCGGACCACTGGCGGGCCACGTACGAAAAGGTCAAGTATGAGAATGTTCATCGCTTCGATCCCAATTTCAGCTGGTCGGCCGAGGAGGAGCGGAAGCTGGTGAAGAAAATTGACCGCAGAATCATGCTCTGGTACGTGCCTTCGCTGCACTCCCTGATCCAAAATCAGACTGTTCTTTGCTAACAGATTGCGTCCACAGGGCCTGGATCATGTTTTGTGGTCTCGACCTGCATCGTCGAAACATCAACCGCGCCATTACGGATAAAATGCTGGACGAGATTGGCATGGACACAAACGATTTCAATTATGGTCAGACCTTGTTCTTGGCATCCTTCTTGGTGGCCGAGCTTCCATCTGGCCTCATCAGCAAGAGAGTCGGTGCTGACCGGTGGATTCCCTTCCTCATCTGCAGCTGGTCCATTGTGGCTGGTTCGCAGGCGTTCCTGAAGAACAAGGCTGGATTCTATGTCATCAAGGTGCTATTGGGATTCCTGATGGGCGGGTTCATCCCCGACATTGTGCTGTGGCTCACCTACTTCTTCAAGTCCAACGAACTGCCGACCCGCCTCGCTTGGTTCTGGACGGCCCTGAGCACGGTGAACATTGTCGGCTCTCTCCTCGCCGCCGGCATCCTCAAGATGCGGGGGATTGGTGGCTGGAGCGGTTGGCAGTGGCTCTTTCTGATTGAAGGCATCTTGACACTCCTCATCGGCACCTTTTCGTGGGTTCTCATGCCCCCTGGGCCCTGTCAAACTCGCAACTGGTTCCGCGGCAAGGACGGTTGGTTCTCGGACCGCGAGGAGTCCATCATTGTGAACCGGCTGCTGCGCGATGACCCCTCCAAGGGCGACATGAACAATCGTCAGGGAGTTGGTCTTCTCCTCCTCTGGAAGACAATCAAGGACTGGGAGATGTGGCCTCTGTATCTCATTGGTCTGACCACGTACATCCCCCCTTCTCCCCTCAACACCTACCTGTCCTTCATTTTGCGGGAGATGGGATTTGGGGTATTCGAAGCCAACTTGATGGCCATCCCGGCTCAGTTCATGTTTGCCGTCAACTTGCTCATCATTACATGGGTGTCCAAGCGGTTCAAAGAAAGGTCAATCGTCTCCTCCATCAGCAACCTCTGGATGTTTCCTTTCTTCGTGGCCTTGGTCGCGTATCCGAATGCTTCCCCATGGGCTCGCTATGGAATCATGACCGGCCTACTGTCCTATCCTTATTGCCACGCTATTCTTGTTGGCTGGAACGCACGCAACAGCAACGCTGTCAGGACAAGAGCCGTGTCGGCTGCCCTATACAATATGTTTGTCCAGAGCGGCAACATCCTCGCCAGCAACATCTACCGAAACGAGGACAGACCTTTCTACGTTCGTGGAAATCGGATCCTGCTTGGCATTGTCTGTTACAACATTGTGCAGTTTTACTTTGTCAAGGCCTTTTACATCTGGAGGAACAAGCTGAGGGATTCCAAGTGGAATGAACTTACACCAGAGCAACAGGAGGACTATACTCTCAACAGCAAGGACGAGGGCCTGAAGAGACTGGATTTCCGGTTTGCTCACTGATCGTGTCGAGGCAGGAGTTAGTATATACCAAAAGCCCTCTATTAGCAGGGGAGTCGTGGAGTTTATGATACCAGGGATATCAGAAGTCATTCCTCTACATCCTCGCCCTTCTCTTCCGTGACCGTGCTGTTTTGTTTGTCAATATCCATCATCGCCACCCCTAACCCTTAACTGCAGCCCAACACGTTGGCTCAGACCAATCAACCGAGAGAGTTCATCTCACCCAACCTCAATTCCACGTGTCAAAGACTAACACGTCAGACCAGGATAATTGATGTGTCTTTTGTCGCGCTCCAAAGACGAGGTCGAAACAGACTGTCGGGAACCAACACCACGATGGAAAGACGACGCTGCTTCAGGGCAACCCTCTGCAGTTTCGAGTTAGCGTGTCTCAATCACCCCACACGACGACCCAGTCAACGTGCCGAGATTCGGTAGCAGTGTGGATCGATGCGGCACACCGCTCTTCCCTGTCAACCTCACTTTTGACTCCTCCTTTGACGTTGCCCAACTCTAGGTATGCGGCGGTACCTCGCGACTAGGGACCCCCTTTGTTCTTGCTCTCTGTGATTCCGACAAGTCCTTGACTTGGCACAGCTTGTACGCCCACGATTGTTAGACGGCGGAGTACCTTCGAGATGGAGCTTTTCCCCGACCTGGGAGCATGGCTGCTCCGTTCTGTCAGGCGCGATACCTTTGCCGAAAGCCCCATTCTAGCAATTCAGAGGCTTAAGTTGCTGCCCCAGCCAATCGGAGACTCGGACAAGGACGTTTTAGTCGGTGCTGTCCTCAACTTGGGGTCCAGTCTTTCGCAGGCCCTCTACATCCTCCTCGAGTTGCTGCCCGAAGATAAAGCTGGCGAGCGTCTTGGGGAGATACTCTGCCCAACCCTGGGGCAGCTTCTGGCTTCGCTCCAAACTACCCTGTCCGCCTTCGAATGCCAGACACCCACAAGACAGGTATCTATGAGAGGCGGACGACTGAAGCATAGCCGGTCCGAATCAGCGCTGCGATCCGCAGCTAGCCTGCCTAAACTTGCTCCGCGCCCACTTACACCGATTCTGATGAAGAGGACGCCACCCGAGACCCCAAAAACACCTCGGCCAAGGGAGATTGTGACCAATACACGTGTTGCCTCCAGTCCGTTGCGATTTACGACAACCGCTGCCAACCAGTCAAGGTCACGCCATCATCGAAAAGACACTGAAGTGTTTCCCAGACTACTACGTGAGGATATCACTGCCCCACATCAACAGCATGAGCAGAGCGGGCGACCACCAACACCACCAGCTTCTCACAGACCAGAGACATCCGGCCTTCAAAATGCCTTGAAGTCCGAGCTAAGGGTTCAAGCCGCCATCAGGGTGGCGGTTGACTCCCTAGAATTTGCAGAAAGTCAGCTGCAGCTAGTAAGGGAAATTAATCATCTGCATGGAGGCAGTCAGTTGCGCCCCCTTGCCTGATTCAAAACAATATCACTGACCCCGGCAGGCTTCGATCTCATGCAAAAAAACTTCTACACCGGCTACAATAACCTCTTGCTACGTGCACTGGAACTTGAGCAGCTGGAGTCTGAGCGGCCATTATCAAGGCCAGCGTCCAGCGCACAATCTGGACAAAACGGTGATGGGTCCCGAGCGAGTCATCAAAGACAACAGGCATCTATACACGTTTCTTTTCCAGCAAACATGCCCACCCCGCCTTATAATGCCTCGAGCCCTCTTCGGGCTGGAGTTCCGAGGGGGAACGGAGCAATACCAGCGAGAATGCCGACATCGGACTCGGAGGGGGAGGTCGGATCAAGGCAAGGACTCGCGAGGCGAAACACGATACAGGGTATCAGACAAGAGAGTATGTTCTCCCTCATGGTCCAACCAATATAGCCAACTGACAGGTATTCTGTAGACGATCAGGACTTTGCCAGATCAGCCATTAAACGCCGGCTATCGCTGGCAGAAGAATTGGCGCTGGCAGGTAATGACTCTGACTCTGATTATGGCCACAGTGGCAGTGAGAATGGAGATGAATCTGCCACCGACATGGCCGGTGAGCGGACAGATGAAGCAAGCGAGGAAGAGGCTAGCCAACAGAGCGAAAGTCAGGCTGACAGTGAAGATGACGATGACCATTACGATAGCGATCACCATGGTGGTGGGGGAGGAGAGAGCAGTAGCAGCTCAAACGAGTTTGCCATGGGAGAACACGACGGGAGGAAGGACCCAACAATAAAATATTCGTAAGATCGAACGTAGGTTGGGTACATGGCTAGGGTACAAATAGGAACGGGACAAGCACATGCACAAATGCGTATATATCAGAGGCATGACGAACAAAAGCGCTCTCACTGGCCACAAGATTCATTGGATTTGACATGGAAAGTGTAACGCGGCGCTGTCCAATACCTGGTACCAGGCCAAGCACGCCATTTCTTGTCCCTCACACGCAAACTGGTGTGATCCTTCCATGTTACAACACAACATACCTTACGGGAAAATGTTGAACTTTGCCTACCCTAGGTTACAAATCCAACATGAGACGTGAAACTCCGTAAATTCCGGTCCTGAGGTCTGGGATGCTTTTACAACCCATCTGCCATTTCACCTCAACATTCGGTGACAGGTTACCTACCCTAGGTACCTACCTGTCGACCTTTCCGAAATGGCTGGCAGTGTGGCACTCTACCAACCAACCTCAAATGGAGAGACAACGCCCCTTCTCGGAGCGCCGCCATCAACTGCTGCTACCCACATCAGCCAAGGCCGCCACCGCCGTCAAAAGTCCAGTTCCTCGTTCGAATCGTCCGCAACGACACTCAACAGTGGGGATATCATTACAACAACTCGGGGGGATATTGAAGATGATGTGCTGCCCGAGACCGCCGTCTTGGGACGTACTTTAGGATGGGGAAGTACCTACATTCTGATCATCTCGCGGGTCATCGGGTCTGGCATCTTTGCAACACCGGGGTCCATCGTCAGTTCGGTAGGGAGCATTGGTCTCAGCCTCACACTTTGGGTCGCTGGCGCCCTTATAAGTTGGTTTGGCCTGGCAGTTGGGTTGGAGTATGGGTGTATGCTTCCTCGTTCAGGTGGTGAGTCACTCTGCCTCATTCACCACAAAAACATCCACACACTTACACACGTTCTCTTATTGGCATGCGCCACAGGGGACAAGGTGTATTTGGAATTCACTTATCGCCGCCCTCGGTTTCTAGCATCCACGATTGTAGCCGTTCATGCCGTGGTTTTGGGGTTTACGGCAAGCAACTGTATCGTCTTTGGCGAGTACATCCTCTTTGCACTGGGGAAGCTACCCTCCGAGCACAGGGTTGAAGTCCGGGCTCTGGCTGTGACCTTGATGACGCTCATTACCATCATTCATGGCTGTTTCCTAAAGACGGGTATTTTCATCCAGAACCTGCTAGGTTGGATCAAGATTGGCTTGATCGTGTTCATGACACTTGCCTCAGCGGTGGTGGTTCTGGCTGGGTATCGTCCCACGAACCCCAGTGAAGCAACACACCTACCACTACCCTCTTGGGATGTTATTTGGGAGGGGTCTGTCTGGAATTGGAGCATCATCAGCACTGCCTTGTTCAAAGTTTTCTACTCTTACGCAGGACTGCAAAACGTCAACAATGTGCTTAATGAAGTACGAGACCCAGTCAGGACACTAAAGTCCGTCGCACCCACTGCTCTCTTCACAGCTTGTCTCTTGTACTTCTTGGTCAATGTCGCCTACTTTCTCATTGTGCCACTGGACGAGATTAAAAAGAGTGGTGAGCTGATTGCAGCGCTGTTCTTCCAAAGGCTGTTGGGGGAAACAACTGGGCGGGTCTTCCTACCCTTAGCTGTTGCTGTTTCGGCAGCTGGGAATGTTATGGTTGTCACATTTTCTTTGGTAGGTGCCAACATTTTGAGCTGAAACATGATAATCGCTGACACACACGGCTCAAGGCGAGACTGAACCAAGAGATTGCTCGCCAGGGTCTCCTCCCTTATGGGCATCTCTGGTCGTCTTCTCAGCCGTTTGGGGCACCTTTGGGAGCACTCATAGTCCATTACCTCCCATCAGTGGCAGTAATTTGTGTTCCAGCTCGCAATATATACTCCTTCATTCTCGCTGTGGAGGGTTACCCTGGTCAATTCTTTGTTTTAGCAACAAGTCTTGGCCTCATTTGGCTCCGGAAGACCAGACCAGATCTGAACCGTCCCTACAGGGCGTTTTTACCCGCTGTGTGGGCACGAATTGCGTTGTCACTTGCTATGATTGTCGCTCCATTCATCCCCACAACTGGTGAGAGCCATAGGGATCATTTGTTTAGAGTCAGTTATGCATTGGTGGGAATCTCTGTGTAAGTGCCCACGGTCTCATGCTTGTTGAAAAGCAGATAACTGATATGCGCTGGTAGATTTGTGTTGGCTGTTCTCTACTGGTTGGTGCTGGTAGTGGTTCTCCCAAGACTTAGCGGCTACGTGTTAGACGAAGCAATCGAGGCGTTGCAGGATGGTACGGCCATTACCAAACTAATTCGCATCCCAAAAGAAGACAGACACTCTACTTGATTAGGGTTTGTTAAGGAGATGGGAGGTTTGCACTATGCAATTTGTCTCACCACACTATGTGGATGTTGGCTCTGGTACTGGTCGACAAGTAAGTATATAAGATGCTTTTTTTACAATAGGGACAGCATGACTTTTTCAAAAGAAAAATGGTGTATACACTATTTACTATGCTAATCTATGATATATATTATGTATATCACATTTTATAGATATGATAGTGGTGTTTGAAACCTTTGGTATGAACGCTGTGTCGGTGGTGATGTCGGGGGGTACTTATGTAAGTGGATAAAAGATACGAGGGTTAGGGCTATTAGTGGAAGAAGCAGGGCCTATATGGTGTGGTTAGATAAGTGACATAGTGCAAACCTACCCTCTCTTGTTAAGATGATAGTAACGGACAAATCTAAGCTTTATTGTATAATACATCAGTGCATTATCTTTGTTTAAGGAAGACTTGTTTATAACGCTCAGCTCTTTCGTAAGCACACATGCTGCTGCGTCCATCAGAGTTACTTGTAGCTCCCGAAACGCTCAGGTAGTAGGATTGATTGTGCATTTCAAAGCAGTACCGCAAAGAGTACAGCTGTCGGAAGGGTCTGGAAATATTGCTGAACAATCACCCCGCTACCACCGGAATTATCCCGACTCCGACCAACGAGACCGTTTCTTCGTTGCGTCACCGATGGCGTGACGGTCACAACAGCCATCATGCCCTACGGCAATCGGCGATATCACTAATGCGAGGAGGGTTTCATCAGGGTATGCAGACACTAAGCAGCACTACATAAAGGCCATCGGATACTCCGTCCGGTCCCCATTTGCGCATCACCATCCACCGTCACCTGCCTCCCCACTGGCCACTATCATGGCTGCTGCTGCTGTTGCCTCTATCGTTATCGATGCTATAGGGCCTATCGTATCTCATGGTTCAGAACCTAAGGAGCCCCTCAAACACAACGTCCACACCAAATTCAACTACTACAAGGACCCTGGCAATGGTTCTGCCCCTGCCCCATATGTTATCGGGTAAGACCGCCCACCGTCTGATGTCCTAGGAGTAATAATATGAGGTCTGAAGTGTTGCTAACTATTGCTTCAAGTCGTCCAGAGACCTTAGTCGAACGCCCTATTATAGAGATCGACGCGGTCGTGACCGATATCACGGGCGATGAGAGCAAGTACACTCTTGATAGCCACGGGTTCCAAATCTACAGGCACCAAAGCAAAGAAAAGAGCTTTACCGACGACGAAAAGATCAAGGCCGAATACTACCGCGAAGTCGAGCAACTGCTGAAGGAGGCGTAAGTCTTCCATGGCCTGCGAACCCGCCAGTGTCTATGACTGATGCAAGATAGAACCGGAGCCCATCGCGTGTATATCTTCGACCATACAATCCGCCGCGGTGCACAGGATAACCGTGCTGCCGATGCCGGATTTCGTGGTCCAGTACACGCCGTGCACGTCGATCAATCCTACGAGGCTTCCCGCAACAGGGTTCGTTATCACCTGCCCGATGAGGCGGATGAGCTGCTCCGTAAACGGTTTCAAATCATCAATGTCTGGCGTCCAATCAAGACCATCTTCCGCGACCCTCTTGGTGTGATTGACGGTCATTCGGTCCCGGATTCAGACTTGATCGGGGCAGCTCTCATCTATCCTGACCGTGCGGGTGAGACATATGCGGTGAAGCCGAACCCTTCCCACAAGTGGTATTTCAAGTATGCGCAGACCCCGGAGGAAGTTACGCTGATCAAGTGCTTCGACACGGCCGAAGGGGTTGCACGAAGGGTGCCCCACTCTTCCTTTATTGACCCGGCTGAGGAAGACAATGCACCCAGGGAGAGTATCGAGGTCCGTACTTTGGTCTTTTATGATTAGACAGGGAGCCTATGTTGATGAATGGGGATGAGGGAAATGGTGGATTGAGGCCATAGTACCTATGTGGTTGAAGGAATATTGATTTTCTTATATATATTTGGATGTAGTGCACTCAGTGACTGGCTACGTAATGTATCTAAGGTGGTAGATATGGCCATCCAATTCCCACAACTCCACACAGTAGGTAGGTACTCTTCCAACTCTGCTACCTAATCGTCCATTCCACTCTACTAGATAAACAAAAAGTTCAAATCATGTGCACCCCAACAATACTCTTGATATTTTGTTGACAACTACTGCTACCTAGCTAGATATTACTCTGTGCTTCACAACAGTCCCACCCTATTATTTAGCCCGCTTGACGATAAAGGCACCCCGTTCAATGGTGTTGATAAGAATGAAACCACTCTTGAAGAAGGGGTAGTGACTCCATGTGCCAACAAAGTCCAAGATGCCACCTTCTGGGAGAGCATCATCCTCGGGGTAAACATCGAAGAAACCAACCTCCTTCACTCGGGCACCAGTAGGGTCCCTGGACAGGCTGGACACATCCAGAATTCTCAGGCCGGAGCCGTAATTGCTCTGGTAGGAAAAGCCGTCAATCACGAACTGGTTGTGGTCGATGCCGTAAGCAGCGCTACGGAAGTAGCCAGTTTGCTTGGGCTTCTCGAGAGAGCGAATATCCCAAAAGTACGTGATGGGATACCCGCTGGCAGCGGGGCCGACACCGTTGACCTCGTCAAGTTCGTCATCGAGGACAAGGAATTCCTGCCAGGCAATGTTGGTGACCCAGCCTTGATGGGTATCTTTTCGCAATTCTTTTTAGTACAATTACAAGTAATGTAAGGCTTAGTCAAATCTTACAGGCTGCTCCCTCGTAACTGGTACGCGAGATGATGTTGGTGGCGTTCTTGTCAGTGACATCGTATCTAAGAGAAGGAGACATCTTGTTAGTCATGGGTACATCTAAAGTATTTCTTTGAGGGCGGACCGAAGAGACTCACATGGTCAAGGTGTCCTCGTTGTAGCCATAGCAAATGTCCCGACCCCAGTACTTGAAGTCAGGGCCGCGGTATGTCAGGCACTGAGCATCGTGGACATATCCATCACCCGCGGCGCATCCGAGTGTCTTGGGCTTGGCTGGGTCCTTGAGATCGATGAAAATGAGACCGGACCGGCAAGCGCTGGTGCGAGGTGCGGCACCAACAGCGACGGCGTACTGCTTTTCCTCATTAACCACAACGTTGTGAGTGCGGCCAATGGGTAGGTCATTCCACCAGGAAGTGACGTCCTTCTCGGGGTCAAAGGTGACGGGCTTCTTGGGGTTGATCTTGGTGAGCTTGCTCATATCAAACACCTGGACACCGTGGCCGGCAGCCTCGGATCCGATGATGATGAAGTTCTTGTACCCCCTGATCTCACGCCAGATGAGGGGCTCGATGCCCTTTGTCTGGGGGAGACGGCCGAGGTAGACAAGCTTGCCCTTCTTGTTAATCTCTGCAAAGGCAGCACCGTCGGCCTGGGCAATGACGACAAATTCACGACCATCGCGGCTGGTCCAGCCCCAGGAGGATGAGCCCTCGCCAGTAGCGGATCCAAGATCAGCATGCGACATAAAATCGTAAAAGTCGACCTGCCGCACAGTGTCAGGACATGATTTGTTTAGAACTGAGGTCCGAACAAATTACCTTGTTGCACTTGAAGGTATTCATGGCATCACCGGGGACGACAGCAGCGACGCCATTCTTGCAGCGGATGGCACCGTCACCGCCTCGCGACTTCCACTTCTTGGAGTTGAAGTGGCCGGCCTTGAGCTCACGGTTCCACGTGGCATGCTTCTTGGCCATCAACTGCTCGTGAACAGCACCGCTATCGTAAATCTTGGCCACGGCCGGATCGGGTGCGACCTCTTTGGCAGCGACGCCATGGGCCAAGAGGGCCGTGATGGCTGCAGTGGCGAGCTGGATTGTCTTCATGATGGGCGTTCGTCAGGGTGTGCGAGGACTCGGGACGACTTGGGGCTGGTGAGAAGTCGAGAGGTGCCTGGCAACCGGAAGCAGCAGCCTCGGTGCTTTTATGGCAGTAGCTCATAACCACAAGATGCCCTCTCCCGAGGTTCCTCCTGTTCAAGACATGTTGTGCTAGGGTCTCGGCATCGTTGCTGCCCTTCTCTCATCAGAGTCCAGACAAATGTTGGAGATGTCGCCATAGATCCTAGGCCGAATCTATCGATTTCGCGCTGCAACATGTGCTCACTTCTCCTTCCTGTTTTGGGAGGTTGTATCAAGAATGCTAAGATAAGTTGGTCTATGCCTGGGTCTCTTGGGATTCGCAATTGGCATTCGTTCGTTGCATGACGGCATGCAGCGGGCCACGGAGGTCGGCACCCAAGAACCTGGGATGAAATTACCCCGATATGCGTCTTGCTGCCCACTCAAACATGAGCTGAAGCTTGAGTGCTAATATGTGAGATGGCTGCAATAAACACAAGGCCAAAAGCCAAGACTTTGATATTGGGTTCGGTATTGGGGAGGCGAATACTGGGCGGCGAGACCGTTATCGATTCTGCAGGCGGAGGAGGAGCGGGGACGTTTTAACCTCCTTCCGTATCGGGATGGGCTTCATCTCGAAAACAGCCTCCACCTCGACGCATATCATCTCACGTCCCGTGCCTCGGACCAACAGTCCACAAGGTGCTCTCGACAATCCCAGGGCTGGTCGGAATCTTCCGATTGACCTTCGGTAGCCGGATCCATCATGTCGATCACAGCACTCTCTTGTCCGCCCGAGGCAGCATTCGCATCCCAAAATGACCTTGTTTCCGCCTGTCCCAGTCACCGTTGCCTTCCTAACAAAGCTTGTCATTCTTAAGCTTCCATCTTCTCCGCAGTCGACGACAAGGGCTGCATGGTCTGGACCTTTGCTGAAGACCGGGGGGGGAACTCTCGTTTCCGTCTGCGGTATGCATCCCCATGGTGCCGGCAGGGTGAAAACATCTTTGCCACGGGGAAAGTGGCCGGGTCCAGAATCTTGATGCTCCCGCCCGGTACTTCGAAAGGTTTCTGCTGGGACCAATGGTAAGTGATCGAGCCGTTGCCGTGGATGCTTCCTGCGGAACTGGTGATGCTCTGTTTTGAGATATTTTTGGGTGCCGGCGTCCCGTTGAAGATGTACAGCTGGTCCTTGGGAGTGTCCTTGAAAGCACCAACGCCAGCACGCAGGCCCTTGCTGAGAACCTCGACGGGGTTTCGCAAAAAGAGCTTAGACACCAAAAATGTGCCATCTTCGGTAAAGTCTCCCTGGTCAAAAACAAGCAAGAACTCGGCACCTTATTCAAAGGCTTGGATCGAGTGCGGGATGCGGGCGGGGAAGAACCAGACATCGCCAGCGCATATGTCGTCAACAAAGGAACGGCCCTCGTCGTCCACCAACGCTACACGGACACTACTTCCTTCTTGTCAACTTGAGGAGGCGACTAGCAAGCAGCAGGCCATATACCATCCCTTGAGCATCAGAACCCACTCGTTGGCCGTATGCCAGTGCAACTCACGATAGGCATTGGGAGCAAGCGCATATCTACTCCGGCCATAGCTTTCGCCGCTGGCAACACAACCGTATTTTGTTGGCCCACTCAGAGTTCTTACCGGTCCCTGGCCGATTATGGGACAGGCCCATGGGCCACATCAGGTTGGGCATGTCGTCCGCATCGGTTCCAGGGGGAGCAAACAGATCCGGGTTTAGCTTCTCATAATCATGGGTCCCTTTCAATATGTCAGCGTCCCTGAGTTTTGAAAAGAGAAAAGGGACCAGCGCGGACATACTGGGACCAGGATCAGTGGCCCCGTTGTCACCCCTAACGGGCTGAGGGGGGTAGGCGCTGTTGAAATCGAGATACAATCCCAACTTGGCATCTGCCCCTTGGTCATTGACAAACCCTGGATTGAGAACGATAGCAGAGTCCGACATGTCCGGGTCAGGCAGGGGGGCATTGCCTTCCAGAAAACAAGAATCACCGCGAAGTGAGCCCCTCGACGCGGTGACGGTCGGCGTTGGCGGCTCGGGGCCTCCAACTGGGCCGTCGTTTTCCCCACTGTCCCCTGTTCTGTGGTCATCCAGATTATTAGGAACAATGTGGGCAGTTCTAACAGAGGACTTAATGTTAGCATGACGTACTGAGGATGCGGCAAGGCCAGGGTCCTGGCAACTGCCACAGCAAGGACGACTGCTAAGCAATGATGCATAATGGGCGAGATATTCGAGCACTTGTGTCTAGATGTTTGTATTGAAAGGAGCCCATGGTCCGAGACTCGCGCTTTTTATAGTATGATCAGGAAACCGCTCTCATCCGGGGCAACCCTCCTGTCCATGAGCGGATTTGATTGGGATTCTCCGGACAGTACCATCACTTTTCTTGCAGCAGCCAAAAGCCGACGCTCAGTCAATGACTTTAAATGGGTAGCGATTCGTGACACTCGAAACGGCACTCTGCGTAGGTAGGTTAGGTATCGAGCAGTGTGGGAATATGGAACTGCCGTACTCGCCTAGAAGCACACTCCTGCTGATCTGAAAGATTCGCTGTCTGTGTGGAAGCAGACTGGATCAGGACGTGTAAACGACGGTATTCCCACTAACAGGCCTTCGACGCCTTGGAGTTGTAGTTGATAGTGTGTGAAGGACTACATAGCGTCTAGGTAATGTTCAGTTCTCGGCGAAATAACCGATTTTCGAAAGGCCCACATGATGGACTGGGGAATGCCATGAATATCTGTCTCCGAGCAGCCGAGAATGTCTGTGAATGAAGAGATCGGCAAGAGTCGGTGGAGAGTCGGTGACTTGACCACAGGCTGATGACGCTATCAAATACACCGAACGCACAGACCACCGCTCCCTTATCAGCCAAAAATTTGTTACTGATGGAGTGCGATTGCGTGAGAACCTCAATGACCACCCTCCCCCCCTCTCACGGTGTCTCTGTGCGGCGAGGACGTCACTCGCTCAAAATCTCACCACGACCGTCTCAAAATGGAGGTAGATAGCGATGCCGATTCCCGGTTTCTGGAGGAGACACGTCATTTTCTCTCCTGGTTCCAGTCTCTGCCAGGAGCAACCTTTCACAGCGACATTGCAATCGAGGATCTGAGAGGCCGAAATGCAGGACGGGGCATTGGTGAGTATCCCTGATATTTTGATCGCAACCTCACATTTTCGCTGACAATGTACGCAAACAGTGGCCCAGGCCGACATTCCTGCCGACACAGTTCTCTTCACTATTCCCCGCAGCAGCATTCTTTGCGCTGCAACCTCCCCACTAAAAGAAAAACTCCCCGAAATTTTTGACCTCGACAGTGATGATCAAGATGAGTCTCAAGAGGAAGGCGATGGCGCCAACCAAAACTCTTGGACGCTTCTCATCCTCATCCTCATCTACGAGCACCTGCAAGGTTCTTCCTCTCGGTGGAAGCCCTACCTCGACGTCCTCCCCTCCACCTTCAACACTCCCATGTTCTGGACACCCTCTCAGCTTTCCATCCTTCAAGCTTCGGCTGTGTCGTCCAAGATTGGTCAGGCCGAGGCCGATGAGATGATTGCATCCAAGATCCTCCCCGTCATCCGCTCCCACCCGCAAATATTCTTCCCCTCGTCAGCCACGCCCCTCTCCGACGACCAGCTGACCCAGTTGGCGCACCGCATGGGCTCCACCATCATGTCGTACGCCTTTGATCTGGAGCAGGACATGGAAATTCCCGAGCAGTTGGAGAATGACGACGAGTGGGAGGAGGACCGCGAGGGGAAAACCATGCTCGGGATGGTGCCCATGGCAGACATTCTCAACGCCGACGCCGAGTTCAACGCACACATCAACCACGCCGAGGATGCCCTCACTGCCGTGTCCCTCCGGCCCATCAGAAAGGGGGACGAAATTCTCAACTTTTACGGCCCGTTGTCGAGTGCCGAGCTGCTCCGGCGGTATGGGTACGTGACAGAAAAACACGCCCGGTGGGACGTCGTGGAGCTCCCTTGGAGCCTGGTCTCGTCTACGCTGCAGTCCAAGCTCCAAGCCCAGTCCGATGTCTGGGAAAAGGTCTGCGCGTTGGTGCAGCAGGATGAAGAGTTTGAGGAGGGCTTTGTTCTGGAACGCCACAGTCCAGATCCTTCATCCACAGGGTTATTAGAAGAATCGGCCGAGTTTACCTCCCTCCCGGATGAGCTCGGTGAGCAGTTCAAACTTTGCCTTAAAGTGTGCAAAAAGGTTACCGACAGCAAAAACGACATTGCTGTTCGCGCACTAAACGACAAGGACTGGAGAAAAAGGTTATACCTGGAAACCATGCTCGAGGCAGTCACGCGGAGGGAAAAGGAATACGGTACCACGCTAGAGCAAGATGATCAGCTTCTGCGGGCTAATCTGTCGGACCAGAGAGAAAAGATGGCCGTGTGGGTGCGCCGGGGGGAAAAGCGGATTCTAAGAGAAGCACGAGCGTGGATTACCACGCAGCTCGAGGAAATAAGGAACAGACCAGTGGACCAGCCGCAAGACGAAGGGAGGGCGGCCAAGAGGAGGAGAATATAACTGTGTGGAAAGTCAATAAATTTTTACAATGATACCGTCCTGATAACCTGCCTCTACCGGTACTGTCTGTATGCATTTACCAAGGTATGCCAGATAATAGACAACGCCACACATGCTAGTTTCTAAATTCCATCCCCATACGCCAATGGGTTGGAAGACTGCCAGCAATCTTCAACCAAGTCGTGATGCCTATTCTTTCGGCTTCTTTCTTATCAGCCCAGCGTCAAGGACATTAATGGGGCTCGGCCCAATCTCATTCGAGCCTGCCATGCCTTGCCCAATTTCCTACGATGTCCCTTTCCTGCGCACCAGTCCCGTCAGGTTGGTCACGACACCCCCCTGGCTGCCGCCGCTCACACTCCCAAAGAGATTCGCTTGTGTCCTGGCCTTGCCGACAACGGAAGCACCCCATTCTTCGGCGCTAACTCCGGCCTGGCTGATCCAGCGCCAAGAACTTCCTGTCGCCTTGTCCAATGTAGAAAAGTCCAGGTGCAACAGTAGCTCAATATCCCTCTTGTATTCTGATTCGCTGACCACCTTAGCACCTCGCCCTTCCGGGGGCCAGTAATAATACTTTGTCGACGTCGGCCGGTCGAGTAGGTAGTTGCGGAGCTGGCGCTTCATCTTGGGCGGGCGGGATATGATGGGTCCCGTCAGCCGTTTCTTCTTTCTTTTCATCTTGTCCTTTGTCTTGTGACGATCTGGTTGCGGGGGTGCCGGAGACGGGGCATCCGTATCTTGTTTCAGTGGGCTGCCTTTGCTGGAGCGGGGAGTCTGAGCGAGGTTGTCTACGCGCCGACGGGGAGGCGTCGAGGGCGGGTTCTGAGACGAGAGTGGCGTGTCGAACGGCGAGGTGGGCGTGATAGCCTTTGCCGGGGCGACAGTCTCTTTTTTGTTGGGGTCAAACACCAGCCAAATGAAACCAGTGAGCCGTCCGCTTGAGCACTCCTGGCGAAACGACATCATCTCCCAGAACTGGTCCAAATTCTTGACGCTGGCCCACTTCCATATGCCCTGCTTGCGTTTGGAGACCTCTTCGTCCAGCTCGTCGCGAAACCGGGATTTTGGGTCGTCCGGGTAGCGAGGGATCAAGCAGCGCGGCGGCACCCAATCGAACTCGCCAACGTAATGTGATATCTTTTCCAAAGGATGACCAATGATCCAGTTGTTTGCGCTTGTAGCTGTTCGTGGGACAAAGGCCCTCGTGTCGGTTTCCTCCAAGCCCGGGACGAGGAGGTATCCTTTCGGGGTTCCCCACGCCTCCCTTCGCAGCCCCTCCATCAGCGGGTTCAGCACCCTGCACCACCACTTGACCAAGCCCCGGTCGTCGAGAATGTGCTTGCCGTCATTCTGCACACTGCCTGGAAACAGGTACTGCGACTGGGCGCGGGCAAAGAGATTCACGATGGTCTGTGTGTTCTTCCGTCGTCGATGTTCGATCAGATAGGCGAGGAATGCGGCCGTGACTTGGCGGATGGGGGAGGGGGTGCCCGTGGGGAGCTTCAGGAGATGTAGGTAGCCAGTCGAGTCCGCCTTGCCAACAAATAGCGTGGTCGAGTAGGCCGTCGTAAAGATGAAGATCTCAACCGCAAAGACCAGCACCTGGGGTTTGGGCTCGGTGGCTTTGACCTCGTCAGCACCGGGGGAAGCGCGCTTCAGCGAGGCAGGCGCGTCGTGGTCACGGTCTATCGAGATGGCCAAAAAGTGGCTTTCGCCAAATGTCTTGTCTGGACGCTCGTCTGGTGGAGCCGAACAGAGGGCTTCGGTCTTGGTTGGAGGCGTCGAGAGATGGTAAACGGCAAACTTGAAGCCGTGAGGCAACACCGCTGCAAGTCGATCGCGAAGGGTGTCGGAGCCTGTTGGAGTCGGGGTCGCGCTCTTGAAGGCGCGCTTGAAGGTCGAGGATGTTGTGGAGGAAGACATCGTGGCAGTCGACGGCAACCCTGAGAGACGGCGCAACTTGAATTGGGAGGTGTGCCGTGGCGGACCAGATGGAGCCTGGGCCTGGGGAGAGCTGGCGCTGGAGCTGGAGCTCTTGGAGTTGGAGAGCCACAAGCCTGGTCCCGTCGCGTGGGCCGCTTGGCATGAACTTGCATTGGCCAATGACACGTCTTTGTTCTGCCCCGCACATCCAGCCTCCCTTGCACAGTGCGCTGTGGGGTCGTCGGGCTGAGCCGGCGCCGAAGTTCAACCGCTTGGCAGCGGAAGCTCCATTGCAACTTTGGCTGGCAAACCCGAGACGGCGGAAAAAAATTACAGCGCGATTGCTGGAGTAGCGCATGTGCTTGGAAGCAGCCGGCAGACATCACGACCACCTGGAACTCCTCATTGCACCTTGACGAACCCGTCCCGCCAAACAGACCCCCCCCCCCGGTCAACGACAACATGACTCTCAATCCTGCGCGGTCGTCTCTCTCGTCGGCCTCCAAGGCTTTGGCAAGATGCTCCCGCCCCCCACCATCGTCGGTTGCCAGCAGGATGGGCTTATCTGCCCGCCAAATGTCGACAGAGACGACACCGACAACAACAGAGCATACAGCCAGCAACCAATCCTCGTCAGAGCGCCGGCCACGATGGTCTTATACCCCAGAACGAATGAAGGGCCCCGGCTTTTCCATCAACATCGTCAAGGACCCCGCGCGCAAGATATGGCACGTCAATGAGGACCCAGAGAAGGTGGACGCTGTTTACAACCGGTTACTGGGCAAGAACGGTGACAAGATGCTGCCAGACGAAATCAAGTGGCTGGCTGTGACACATAAAAGTTTTGACCAAGGAAGGAGAGGCTTCAACACAAGGCTTGCCTATTATGGTGCGCCGGCTTATTCTGGATTCTGCCACGCTTTGGAAAGGAAAACTGATTCTGTTTGCTCCCCCAGGTCGTCAAATCCTCGCCCTGGAAACCACGCGAAGCATTCTCGCAAACCCACTCCCCGAGGATGCGGCGCAAGAAGCTGCCATCTCCGACGAGCACGACCGCGAGCCCTTCCAGCACCCCGCCCTTGCCAATGTCGACAAGCTGTACGCCAGACAGCCCCAGGACGTAATAAGCAAAGAGAAGATTGCCAAGCTGGCCTTCGATGTTGGTCTGGGAGAAATCACCCGGTGGAAACCCAGAATGGTATAGCTCTTGTCCTGATGACCAGATGACCTGGCTGCATCCGCTAACGAATTGGACTCTTCTCTCACAGCCCGAAAATCTCCAACGGTCAGGCATTGTTCCCGTGCTCAATACATCCGTCCTGGCCATCGTCGGTGCCATTTCTCTTCAACATGGCGCCGAAGTCGCGCATCGCGTTGTCCGCGACAGAATACTAAAGAGAGTGGCATAAGGGATGCGAGGGGTGTGGCGAGTGGCATCGTGTATAATCTTGTATTATAGTTTACTGGGCAGGCGGGCAATGTATAAAGGCCTGGCCAACGTTTTCCTCCGGCGACTTGCGATGAACCCCAGACTAGAAGAGAAACAGGTCACCACTCATTCACAAACTGGATCTCGGCCACCTTCATAGGCTTCTTGCCAACCTTCATCCACCCATCTCCATCAACAAACTGTTTCCCTCTACTCAGAAGAAAACGGCGATAGTAATCGGTATCTACACTCGCTTGCTGCAGGACACACTTGCCGCCCTCCCACTCGGCCGGTGGCATGCGCTCTGCATACAGAAACAAGACAAACCCATCCAAGTCGGCGAAAATGGTACGCGCAAACGCTTTCAGAGTGGCCGCCCCTACTGGGTAAGCCCAGGGAGCCATGCTCATTGACAACCTCTTCAAGCCCCTCGTCTTACCTGTTGGGTTCCTTGGTGAAGGAGGTGCATCCGTCTTGCGGAGCCAATCCAGCAGTTTCGTCAGGCGGGTAAAATGAAGATCGCCGAGCAAGGATACTGTATCATGCTCCAGGTTGAGGTAGAGCGAACGGGAAGGAAGCAGATCTCCAGGCCGTTCCGAGTTAACCTCCGCATCTAAAGGGTGGCGCCGGACACTAGGGGCATAGAGGGGAAGCGTGACATTGTAGTGCTTCAGAGCTGCTTGACGGGCCTCCACAGAGACCGAGAGGGCGGCAGGGTTGAAAGAATGTGATTGCCACGTGGGTTGGTCACGGTAGTTGTCGTCAGCATAGTGAGTGCGACGGCTGTGAAGGACGACAGTTCGGGGGAGGAAAGAAAGGCGCCTTTGAAACCGTCAGTTGTCGGCAGAGAGTCTGACACAAGAACAGAGAAGCCAGACCATATTTTGAGACGGAGCTCGGCGGGGAGAAATGAGAAAAGGGGGAATGTTGTGGGGTTCGGGTTCCAGTTGGCAGGCGTTGAAGAATACTGTGGTAGCACCGGCTGTGTGGTCATTGGGTCTTGTCCGGCTGTTGATCCCGCCTCTGAGGCGGCCGTCACGGCGCACGGTGGAACGGACAGCTCGGACGGCGTGGCGGCGGCTTGGGACCTTGAGCCGCGATGCTTATCACTTGGCTTGAGGCTGCTGGTTGCAGTTCAAGTCCGAAGTTCGCCAAGTGCAGGTACTAAAGAAGAGCCATCTGTCAAAATACCCATGCCTGTGGAGTCGAGATAGGGTATGTGGTTGTTTATATATTGTTATAAATGCCGAGTATGCTCGAGCCTAGAACTGACTCTTCGGTTGCGAGATGAATGGGAACAAAGCCGGTACCGCTGAGGTTGCGGGGGCCGATGTCTCTAAATACAAAGCTACCGTCGCAGACAACACTTGAATACTCGATTCGACCTGCTTCCGCTCACCTCAAGCTTTGTATGCGTATTTGGTGCTTGATAGGCCGAACCACGAGAAATTTTGTGGTGTCAGTCCATGATGGTAACCGATGAAAATACAATGTCAGCAGTTGGGCTCAAGGTGGGTGGGGGGGTGGCAGTGGGCTCTGTCCATTCTGACCACTCTCGTGAGACGTGCTCCATGTGGATTTGACGTCAGCGCGCCCTTTGGGACTGTCCAGAATTTCGGTCTACCTCCCACACCCCGCTCCTGAGTTATGTATGGCTTTCCCACAAATCTACTCCGATTTTTACGCCCTTCCCCTTCGAGATGAAAACTGCCATTACAAGCGGTCTTTTGGTCTGGAACGATGCCAAACAGGGGGTCAACGCAACCCTCGTGCTCCACTAAGTAGACATTTAGATGTCGTTAGACCTACGGTAGGTACCTAGTTGGTTTGCCATTGGACTTATCATTGAAAACCTCCTGGATTGAATCGATCAGACATAGGTGACTGTGCTATATCTGGTCCGGCTATGAACACAAGTGCTTGAACTACGGTAATCAAAAGCAGTACAAAAGTCATAACCCTGGTGCGAGTCGGTTACCAAGTGCCCCAAGGGCCAAAACACCCCTCTTGGATAAGCAGACAATAAGGTGCCCCATATCACTTCTTCGTCACCGTCATTAGCATCCCATCTACCGGCTTAGCAGTTATCTGTTGAGTCTGGTAGGATCTGTTAGCGATGGGCTCTTGTGAGGTATGCCAGACACACTTACATTGTATACTTCTTTCCCTTTGAGACGGTATTTGCCTGTTGGTTCAACAACAAAAGCTCCCTTTTCATCCCTTTCCAGCTCTCCCAAACCCACCTTAGAAAAGGTATATTTTCTCGCCACAAATGCAATGATAACCCTGGCTTCGATCGTGGCGAGGTCCTGGCCGATGCAGTTTCTGGGGCCACGTTCAAACGGCCTCCAAGCGCTGGCGGGGAACCTTCTGCCTTCCTCGATGATGCTGTCCCCGTCATTGCTTGAGCTCATAATCCCACTGTTGTCGCCCAACCACCTCTCGGGCATAAACTCATCCGCCGTGTCGCCAAACACTTGGGGGTCCCGCTGTATGATGGTAGCGCAGTTGTAAAGAATCATGCCATCGAGACACAAATCCTGCCCTTCGGGTGTGTGCACAACAAAATTGCTTCCTGGTGGCGTCATTCTTGCCGTGCCAGCTGGTGGGCAAAGACGCAGCGTTTCCTTGATAATGGCGGTGGTGTAAGCCATGTTGTTGAGCAATTCATCCCCTCCCGGGCTCAGCAGCTTCCGCTTCATCATCTCAAAGCTTCCCCCCGACTCGGGTCCGAAGAGGGCGTCCAGCTCTGCCACCAGCGCCTTGTGCGCGTTGGGGTGCCTGTGGAGAAAGTAGAATGCCCACGCAAGAAGGATGGATGTCGTGTCGTGCCCTGCGAACAAAAAGGTTTTTACTTGGTCGATTGTCTGGGACAGCAGCTGCTCGTCGAGTGAATCGTGCCCCTGTAGGGATAGACTCAACACACTGCGCTTCTCCTGTGGCTGCTCTCCGCCATGCTTCTCGCGAATCATCTGTTCCAGCAGGGAGTCAACCTTTTTGCCAAGACGGAGTCTTTTGAAGGCTAGCTTTGGATAACACCACCACGGCAGCATGTTGCTTCTTCCCTGAAACGTGTGAACCAGTTGGTCATAGACTCTGATGAATTCGCTCTGTTTCGACGAGTCAGGGAGCTGGGCGTCAAAGTCGATGCCCATTGTCACTGCTCCGATGATGTCAAATGTCAAACTGATAATGAGGTCGGTCAAGGGGAACGATTCGCGATTTTCGCAGAGCTTGGTTAGTCTGGCGAGGAAAATCTCGGTCTTGTCGATGATGCAAGGGAGCAACGTCATGAGGTGCTTTGGTGCAAATCCAGGGTTGTATTGCTTTCTCATCGACTTCCATTCTTCCCGTTGCTTGGACAAGATGGAGTGAGGCCCAACTAGGTTCACAAGTTCGGCTATCGTGGGGGATTTGGGAGCGCTCCAAGGATACTGCTTCGTTGCTTTCGACAGTTGCTCTGCGACTTCATGAGACGAAATGACGGCCATGGCATAGCTAGCCGGCCGGGTGTCGACTAGAAGCACAGAAGGGTTGCCAGCGGCTTTGACCATGTCACGGAGAATCCAGTCTGTTCGAACAAGGCCAGACATCAGTGGAAGATGCAGGAATAATTCCTAGATAGCAACTGACCGATATGCAGATCAGGGCGGTCGTCATTTTTGACTGTGAACTCATGGATCGTCTTCATGTGCCCCCAAACAAAAGACGGTTTGAGCTGGGGAAAGTGGGCATACTGCTTGAACCTGCGATGCCACACCGCCGCCAAGAGATATACGCCAACCGGGAGCAAGGCCCAGATCACGACATGGCCTGCCATTGGTTCTGTTTCTATTTTGCTTCGAATTAGATTTCGGTCCAGTAGCATCATGGTTATGAGGGACTGGATGAGACTTACTTACAGCGTCACTGGCTTGATATGTGGTAGAGGTCGGGGGAGTGAACAAGTCGATGTCAACAATTTAAAGACACAAGGGAAACGTAGCGTCGTTTCCTCGGTGGGGTCTTCACGCTGGGCCGTTGCAGACAGCCATGTTACGCGCCTCTCAAAGGCGCGTTGCTGGAGTAAAATGCAGCGCAACAAGAATTAGATGAACTGCTGCATGGGACTTGGCCGACGGTCTTTTGGTTGGTTTGAAACAGCGTTGTCTTGAATCCTGGCGGGAACGATGCATCACAGATGTGCAGGTACCTACCAGGTACAACCTACTACCGTGTGTGCTGCTGCTTGTGTTTTTCGATGTTTTTCAGCAAAAATGCCAGATACGGCTAGGCCCGTGATGGATAGGAGACCACGCCGTGATGGCTAGCCGGGCTCGTGAACTCCGGTACAAAGATTTATGCATCCACCAAACTCAGACCTGCTGGCGTTGATGTGTGTGTGTGGGTTCTGATTAGCCGGTTGAGAGGAGTGTGGGCCTGTGGGGCAAAGGGTAATTCAACAGGAGTCTGATCACTGAGACTGATCACCCCTAGCAATGCAAGAGCTTAGGCAACGCTTGGCATCTAATGGCTAGCTATTTAATCTTGTTTGCTGGAAGCTCTTTTTTCCATTAAATACTCTGCTTCTTCAAACCTTCAAAACAAATAGTTCATTGAGGCTGCAACATTATTTCTGACCGCTTAGCTTATCATTTGAGTCATACCACATTCAACATTGCAAGTCACTTATCTCTCCACAATGCCTACCAATACAAAACCTGTCATTACCAACCTAGGCGCAGAAGAAGCTGCAGCTATTGTCCAGGAATGGCACGACCACCCTGACACTATCACCACTCCCAGTGGCTGCTGGATTGCTAAACGTACCTCAGCAGACTACAAGAAGGCGAGTAACTGAAGCAACGCCTATTTCGGTTTTTATCTTGTTGCTAACTATAAACCCAGATACATTGTCAGGAGCTCAACGGCAATGTGTCCCAATACCAGTTACATGTAATTGCTTGGGCAGCAGCTAACAACAAGGACCCCCCTACTGGCATGGACATCTCACATCTCTGTCATGAGAATTATTGCTTCTTCTCAGGTCACTTAGTGGCGGAGTCCAGTACACTCAACAACAGGCGCAAACGGTGTTATGGATCAAGATATTGCCCGCTTCACAAGAACATCGTGGTGCATTTGTGTGACCACAACCCACGTTGCGTGATATCCAAAGCCACCGACAAATGCTCCTGTCATGTAATTTAAAGAGGCGAGTGGTAGGGTGTATGTGAGAGGAATCTTCAAAGGCAATAGATAGATAGAGAGTAAGGAGGGAATACATGAATCATGGAATAACGACGGGCTTTCATTTCTCTGGGGAGGTTGGAGGAATCTATTTGAAGTTGGGTCAGTGGAGACGGCTTCAAGGCCAAGTCAAGGTTAGCTAGGTAGCTATCAGGAAGCGTTTGATTTTTCACACTTGACAGTGAATCAGTGAGTGAGGTAGTGCTATGCTGAACATGAAAATTTGGAATGCCAATATGTACAAGTTACAGTTGCATCTGTGGCTTGGTTGGGTCACTCTACTGCATCGGACTCAGTAGTATCTCCCGTGACCCCTTGTTTCTATTGGGTGATTATATCTTTTGTAGACAGGGCGAAATAGGGTTCTCTTATGTAGCCACAGCTTGACTTCCATTCTGTCTGAAGACCGGACATAGGGAAAGAAGGCATACGGCTACAACATCCTTCGCCTTGTTCTCACTTCAATAATGGAGTTGTCATCGGTCACCGTGACAATCTCGGCTTTGGATGCCGGCTATCTCACCCTTCCAGAACGACTGTTCGCCACCGACGATGACCCTGAGAAGCGCACCACTGTGCCATCTCTCTTTTTTCTCATTAAACACTGGGCCCCGGAAAGAGCAAAACCTACTCGGCTACTATTCGACCTCGGTGTGAAACGGGACATCCAAAAGTATACCCTCTCTCAACAGGCACACATAGCTGAACGCCAACCTGTCATTGTGTCTCCTGACTGTAAAGACAGCCTACTGGTGGGCGGTGCAACTATCGGTCCGAAAGATATCGACTTGGCGATCCTAAGTCATGTACACTGGAACCACATAGGCACACCCATCCGACTATTCTTCGGTCATTTTTCTCGTCGGTGCCGGCACTCTGAATCCTCTCAAATATGGGGACGGTCCGCTCTACCCAGCTGACTTCTTCAATGACGACGAGCTACCATCGGATCGAACAATAGAACTACCGCCCACCTCCCCATTCGAGATTGAGAGCAGTCAACCCAGGGCCAGACGACCATCGGCTTCGGCACTGGCTGGCATTGCGCCTTATTAGATCCTATTTCCTGGACCTGGAAGCCTCTGTCCACTTTTCCTTTTACGTTGGACTTGTTTGGTGATGGAGCTATCACGGTTGTCAACACCCCGGGACATCTCTATGGACACGTCAGTCTTATTTGCCAGGTTGCTTCAACAAAATATGTCTATTTGGGAGGGGATTGCTGCCATGACCCTGGAATTTTGACCGGAGACAAAGGAATTGCACTGTTTGAAGATGGGAAAGGGGGGCGGAGAAGTGTGCATGCTGACAAGGAAGCTGCTGGCACCTCTCTCGACAGAATCAAGGACTTCGTTAAAAGCTGCGAGGGAATGGTCGATCCTGAAGTGATAGTCGCTTACGACGGGGCTTGGAGGAAAGGAAACAAGCACCGATTTTGGCCTGGCAGACTGTAGCAACAGCAAGCCAACTACCAGGTACCTACCTACATACCTAATCCATTGCCTGTCGTATAAGCCAAGATATTGCAACAAAGATCAAAATGTGAGAAACAAATGCCGTCCAACTGTGGCGGTAAACTAGCTTGCTACTAGTCGATTCCACCGACCTGGTTTTCGTTTCTCGCGCACGCGATAACTGTACCACCTCGGGCTTTTGGTTTTTCTTCTGGACATGGGGGCCGATTCCATCATCCAAGACACTGCAGAACACGCATGAATGAATCATCCGTTTGCCTCTGCGCTGCAATGCAGGTATGTGGGGGGTATGCAGTGTCCTCTGATCCCCCTCACTTTTTAACCATACATATCTATCTACATGCATGTGCCGAGCAAAGGACATTGGGTCACACATCAGCAGTCATTGCCTGGCAATGGTTTTCCACGGAACGGGACGGGAGGAATCGGGGCTTTTCATGGCCGGCGGTTTAGCAAACTACAGACAGGTAAGGTCCCTACCGGGAGTTGTTGTTTCTCGTGGTGCCGGTGAAGGTTGTGTCCAGGCTACAATCTAAGCACCTTTGAGGCCTCTCAGTTCTCGCCCAGAATAAACTTCTTTTTCGTTCTACCAGCAACAGTCTCTACCATGTCATCCCAGGAAGATACGGTGGCGTTTATTGGTATGTCTGCCAGCTCTCGATTCTCTTCATAGGGTCCTAATGATGCAAGCCAGCAGGATTGGGAGTGATGGGGTATCCCATGGCCAAGAATCTTCGGGCTGGCCTGGGATCGGACAAGTCACTCCCCATGTGCGACGTCAACAGTGATGCCGTCGAGAGGTTCATGGCTGAGGTCTCAAATCTGGGAAGAGGTACAGCTGTCCGGACCGTACAAACCGGGTTCGACGCAGCTCAACAAGCAGTAAGATGACACGGGTCGTAGTTGCCTGCGAGTGTGGAACGTCCCGCTGATTCATATCGACGCAAGGACACAATCATAACCATGCTCCCGAACACTGCTTGTGTTTTGGCCGTCTATCTTGACCCCTCCTCCGGGATACTCCCGGCACTCCCCGAGTGTTCAGGCAGAAAGCTCCTGATGGAATGTGGCACAATAGAGTCGTCAACTATCCTCTGCGTCTCTCGATCCATCCCCGAAAACCAGGCAGCTTTTGTGGACGCGCCTGTGTCTGGAGACCCTATGGGAGCCCAGAACAGATCGTTGACCTTCATGGTCGGCTGTCGGCCTCCGCTTTCTGCCAACGTGTTTCCTATTGTCGAGTCTTTTTTGCGTCACATGGGCTATCCAGGCGGCATCTTCCTTTGCGGAGACGTTGGAGCAGGTACAGCATTCAAAATCATCAACAACTACCTGTCTGCCATCACCTCTCTGGCTGCTTCTGAGGCCTTAAACATAGGAGTCAAAGCCGGGTTGGATCCCAAGCTAGGTACTGACTCAAGTTATCAACGCCTCATGGAGGCAGTGCTGGGTCACAAGCAAATCGAACCCGGTACCGGGGGTTCAAGACAATGTTCCAAGCAGCAGGGGATATGAGGGAGGTTTTAGGATAGAGCTGTGCGCCAAAGTGTTAGGGATGTGCTCAACGCTGGCCCGAGATGTTGGTGCGAGAACAGTGTTGGACCAGCGCACTCTGAATGTGTTTAAAGAGGCGATGGAGGATGAACGATACAAAGGGAAGGATGCCAGGGTGGTGTTTAAGTGGTTGAATGACCAGTGAGAGTGCTTATAAAGGGAAACAGGATGCCTCCAACCTCTACATAATCAGCGCTGTAGTGTCAAGGGCTTGTGTTGCACTTCTGATTTGGATTTACTCTTGAGCGAATGGAAGTGTGTTTCTACATCAGGGCAGGAATGTTTTTGTCGAATATAGTGTCTTGTTGTTGCTGTCTTGCTTTGTACCTACCCCCCCGCCCCTCTGAGACTGACTTGATGCCAACCCATGTCTAAACCGTGCCTCGATGAACACCTTTTTTACCTTTGTTAGTAATTCTACCCAAGTATCTGGACTCAATTACGAGTCAACATGTCTGTGTTCCTCAACCCGGCCCTCGACTATTGACATGATGTTACCACCTGAGAACCTTCTGTGGAAAGAACTCGTCGATCAACTCCATGTAGTAAGGCTGTGTATCGCTCTTGGTTAGTAGATACCCTTATCGTTGTTGAAAGAAACATGAATCATACCTTCAGCCTTTCCACATCCGGCTCCTCATCCGTCTTGCTATACAAATCATAAGGGTTGAAAGCCTGTACCGCCTTCAACAGCACCTCATCGCCGTCGGCCATAAACTCCTTGTACGCCCCCTCATAGTGCCAGGGGTAAAAGCTGTGATAGCGAATCATGGCTAAGGCCTCTTTTGGCAAGACGCTCTGATCCTTGAGCACTAGGTAAAGAAACTCATCGTGGCCCCAACTCATCATGAACTGGTCGATCCCTTTCCCAGGGGTGTAGATCCCATTCTTGGTCCCGTACATTGGATGTTCGCGGTCAGGATTCGGCCCAAACGCCTCGACAAAGACGCACTTTTCATCCCACTTGCAGCCGACAGGAAAGGTATCTCCCACAACGTCCCACTGCCCTGTCGAGCACCCTTTGAAGAACAGCATCAACTTCCCCAGGTCGTGGACCAAACCTGTGACTTGCATCCACCTCGGCTTCCCATCCCTCCGGATGGCTTCGGCACTCTGCAGCAGGTGCTGAATCTGACTCAGTTCCGTGTCAGGGTCGGAATCATCAATCAGCGTGTTGAGCCGCTCCATGGCCTGCCAGATGGTCATCTCCTCCCGCTTTCTCGCGGGGTCAAAGAAGTGCGCTCTCATTCTCAGATTGTGCTCCACTGTCTGTCGGGCATGCTGCTCCGAATAGAAGGTACGCACGCGCTCACACGCCGTCTCGTACTGGCGGAAGCAAGCCTTGTCCTTGGCAGAGTCAAACTTGGGCTTGGAGTCATAGGCTGCGATGGGCGAGGAGAGGCCCTTGAGCTTGTTGACCGTGTCGATGGCGTCTGAGATGGCTTCCAGAGCCGCACCGCTCGCCGGCAGCAGAGGCGGCTGCTCGGAAGCATAGATGGCCGAAGGGGCCATGGACCGGTGTGCTTTTCGGTGTAGCTGAAGAACGATCAATGTAGCTATATGAGCTGTCACCTGTGATCGCCCTGAGGCTTTGTTGTTTGTAATCTGTGACAGACCGGTCAGCCAGAGAACGAAACCAAGGACTTTGGAGGAAGGGACACAGTGTGAGCCACTACCTACAGACCTGAGCAAGGAGGTGGCGATGATTGGTGAAGCGAGGCAAAACTGTGCTGTGACGACGAACGACGCCTAGTGCCGACAGAGAAAGCCACCACAATCCTTCGTGAACGGAGCACACCGCATTTTATACCCTGAGCGGCCGCATCTCTGTGGATTCATGAGCCACTAGGCGGTGACAACGGCACCATACCTATTCCAGAGAGAAAAGAATGTCACGAGAGCGTGGAAAATGCATGATTGCTTGAGGCCCAAGCCCAAGCAAACATCGACAAGGAGAGAACAGGACAGTCAGTCACCACCAAGGGAGACGGACGGGGAAAAAAAGAAGACCGGCAAGGCTAGTCTGACGGACGTGAGTTTGGAGGGTGGTACTGAGATGCAGAGAAGGGGGTAGACGAAAAAGAAAAAAAGAAGATCACACCATGGAGAATGTCGGCGTTGTGATCAGGGGGGGTGTGCATCAACAATGTGGACGCCGGAACCTGGACTCATCATAGGTACGGGGACATCGCCGGTCCGTCAATGTTTGCATCGACAGGCGGGTTTGCTTCAGTTCGACGTCGTCTTGGGGGGCATCCGGGCACGTGCATGAGCGAGTAGAAGGTCTGGGAGGACAAGACGGATATGCACCTCAGTTTCCATCATCGAGATAAGATCTCCCCGACCGTTCCGTAGATCCCACACCCTCCCTCCAACTGCCATGCGTCTCCCGTGACCATGCCGCCGTGTCCTCTTCACCTGACGAACCCCCTTCCCACGATCTTGGGATGCGGGTATTCCCAGCAATGCGGCACACGTCGGCAGGAATTGCTCGATCGGACCCTGGCGTGCCTGGGAGGCCCAGGAACAGGAAACTTGCCCCGGGACTCTGCCGAACCCTGAGGCCCCCGCGTTCATGGTTCGGACAAAACATGCTGGATTCCTTGGAATCGGGCAAAACCGTGCGAAGAGCGAAGAGTCGAGGGGGCGTTGGAGCGGCCAGCCTCATCACCAACCCCGGTCCCCGGTCCCCGGTCGGCAGCACCAACCTGGATGCATGCGCCCCCGTGGCCCCGCACCACCAAGTTCTGGCTCCGTGCCTCCCTGGGCTGTCGTCTGCTTTTGGCTAAGCGTATGTGATGTGGTGACAGGTCCGCGATGGCAAACCCTTTCTCTGCCCTGGTTTTGTGTCCATCACGCGCCGCCACCCGTTTTGCTTTTTTCTCGCACCACCAGGCCCACGTGATGGAGCAGCTCAACCATTCGTTCAGCCCCTTGGACAAAGTTGCGGCCCGACGTTGGGTGGCACCCGCAAAAGAGCGGCGAGCTGCACCTCGAGATAAAGGCAACCTTGGTTGCCTTATGTACACGTGCGATAGACATGCATTGGCTTTTTGGTGCTGTAGCTAATCTCGTAGCTAAGTGCCGATTCCCTTGGCCAAGACATCAACGACCATCGGCCTAGTTGAGAAACCCACTCCTCGTGTCCTCCTGCTTGAACTCCAAGACAAACGAACAATAGCCAGCCCCTGTCAGAACAAGACGCACATATTCCCTCGTCTTTGCGAGCCGGGGTATGCGAGCAGCAAGTCTTGAGTCTTATCGCCAGCGCCATGCTTTCTTCATCTGTTGCTGTACCTCCAACGTGGGACGAGCGTGATCTTTCTGGGTTTGTTCGAGAATAGCCAGCATGGCGGTTTGGTCCTGGGGCATACTGAACAAATGACCAACTGCTCGATTGTTAATGATCCAGTCGGTCGAGCTGAAAGGTAAAAGGAAGCCGGAATTCTTACAGGCCGCAATTGCCATGCAGGCAGTGAACATGCTCGGAGCTATGCTCTTGTTACCAAGGCCAATACCGCAAATTTCTCGCACCAGTGCCTGGACGTGATGCTGTCAACCAAGTATTGGGGTTAGCTGGGTCCTCTTTCGCCTTGTAGGGAGTCTTGGACATGGCCTACCGTGATCGCCTGGGACTCCTCCAACGGGGCGACTGGGAGGCTTGGCTTGTTGGAGAACAAAAAGGCCGAGGCGAGCAGAAAATGCTGCATTCCAATGACTGCCCAAGCATTCATAGTTAGCTTCACGGGCAGGAGCTTCAGCAAGTGTCCTCCTGTTCCTACTCACCTTGGCAGCTTCGAAGATACCAAATCTCTGGAAACGGCTTGGTGTTATCGTTTTCCCTGACGTAGGGTACCCAAAAGTCAGATTCCTCCCTCAGCATCGCCAGCTTGTTGCTGTCCCCTCGCCCCATGCGGGCGGCCCAATGTTCGTTCTCTTGGACAAGGAGTTCCCACCGGTCAGCCGTGCGGTTGGCCTCCTCCCCGTGGCAAAAGTTCAAAACATTGGCGCAGTGGACCACAGCCCTGTTGGCCCAGTAATAGTCGTCTTCAAGGTCCTCGTAAGGGTCTTTGCTGGGCAACGCAGAGACCAGGCTGAGTTTTACCGTGGCCTTCTTCATGACGGCATAGTATATGTCCTGCCGCAAGCCCACCCAAAATGACGCAGCGGCCAATGTTCCGGGAGCGAGGCCCTTGTGACGGGAGACGTAGCTATTTGTATACCCGCGGATGCCCGTGAGGTGCACGTGGCTTTCAGTGTCTTGGTCATCCATTGAGAGAGTTTGAGATTCTGAATCCACGTCAGCATGTGCTCGTTTCCATCACCATGCTTCCAGCTTCCTCGAGTCCATCACATGCATCTTATCCGTACCTTGCATTTCCTCCATGACCCTAAGAATGATGGCTGCGGCGAAGCAGTTCTCAGCCAACCTGGGCTCACGATTAACCAGCACCTCGAGGCCGCCGCACTTGCTGATCTTGTTGATGTTTTCTATGCAACGGAAAGCATAGACATGGGCCTGCTCCTCATAGTAGGATCGACAGGTATTGGCCTGATGCCGGGCAGATAGCGCCAACATGGCGTCTCTCAAGATCGAAGACTTTCCAGCCCGGCGGGGCACTTCGATCTGGAAGGACTCTGCTCTGAGCGGTTAACCTCTTGCACTGAGCACCTCACGGAGACACGGCGCACATACGGTTTGGATCGCACAGGTCCAGCCAAAGAGCCAGATTTTCGACAAAATGGCGGATGAGATGGCCTTCGGTGCCCTGTGGTAGCGGCCACTTGCAGGGTTCCTCAGCGCCAAGAAGAGATGGCCGGACGGCAAACGGCTGCTCCTCGACAGCAGACCGAAGCCCGTCGACAGGGAATCTGGTGACAATTGCAAGCTCGCTGGGTGAGTGCCTGGACTCGGGGGGAACCGAGGATACCTGTGAAAGAGTAGCAGATGGCGGAGCTGTTGGTGCTCCAGGCGAGGCAAGCAGGTCTGGGGAAGCAGCGTAGTTCGACAAGTCAGCGTCAAAGTCCTCAGCTCCGCTCTCGGGACTGGACTGATCATGTCCAACTGTGGCGGTCTCGTCGATCCAGACGTCTTTGCCAGTCGCAACAGTGGTCAGCAACCAAAGTACCATCTACCAACAGCCAAAGGGGCGGTGACTTACATCGTTTTGGAAACCTGACCCACTTCTGCTTCCTTGTGAACTTGAACTTGCCATCTGCCAGCAGTCAGTCAGCCTCGGAGGATATGTTAACTGCCGCGGGGAAAGGCCAAGCAGACATACTCTCGGTGTTGACGCGAATCTTGAGGCCAGTTGGACGACAGGCCCGGCCTGAAGTTTGGCAGCGGCCACATGAGGGTGTGACTCTATCACCTGCAGTCTGTTCGTCAATATCTGTCCGGGTAGGAGTTGTTGTATGGACTGACATTTGAGATGCTGCTCTCGACAGTTGATGCTGTTATGGTTGAATGTGCCTTTGTTAGTCTGCTTGGGCTATCGGGATCGGATCGGATCGGATGAGACCAGACCAGGCCAGACCAGATCAAATCAGATCAGATCAGAACTTTGAGTGGGAAGATCAAGACAACCATACCACACACAGCAAAAAGAATGGTATGGCGAGGAAAAGGGACACGCACCAGCCAAACTTAGCCAGACCGGGCAGGGCTCCGGGAGACGACGCCGAGGCGGAGGTGCTCGTGCTGGGAGACGCCATGCCTGCCCACAGGCCAGGCGATCGGAGGCGGGACGGAACGGGAGCGCGTCTGTCTGGGCTCCAGCTGTCGGTGGCCGCGAGCGAGAAAGCCGAACTCACACCAGCAGGAGGAGCGTCAGCATGCTCGGCTCTGTGCGACGGGACGGTGGAGCCGTGTGGGCTTGGTGGAGGAGAAGGGATCGGGGGGGGGGGGGGGGTGGAGTTTGACTTTTGGCGGCGGTTGCGTGATTGATGGTTGATGATGAGTGGGACACGGGCGACTTGTGTTGTTGTAATTAACTTTCAGGTTCCAGTTCCATGTGGCTGATCACCTCGGACAAGACCCAACAGCATCAGATGCCAGGCAGGCAGAGCGCTCCGGGGTAGAATTGTTAAGGCAAGGTAAGGTAAGGTAGGTACACCTAGTAGCTAAAGTAAGGTAAGGTAAGGTAAGGTAGGGTAGGTAAATGGTGGAAGTAGGAGTTATTAGGTAGGAGGTACAGTTTTACAGAGTAGGGTACCCACGCTTCAGAAATACCTTACAACAAGGCTTGTTGCAGTCGCCCGCAGCGGGTTGGTGCCTAGCGGTTGGCTTATCAGTGATGGCGGGGATGCCTCCGTAGCTTGATCAAAACAAGAAAGAGTGATAATCATCAGGCTGGCAATAGGAAACAGAATTAAAAGACAGCGCAACAGTCATCGACAACATGAGTGCACAAATGCATACCTTGGTTAGTAGCTGGTGTGCGTTTCTCGATCGAGTCCCGAATTCACGATGCGGGGAAGGGCGCCACAGCGTCCACCCGCTCAGTTCTTCAGAAGGCGCTGTCATTTTCTTCCGCATCGTTTTGCCTTCCATTCCCTTCACTAGAATTAATTACCTATTCCCTCCCCTTTCCATCTCCATCCCTATCCATTTCCACCGCCATAGCTATCTATCTAAGTACCTAAGCTAGGTACAGGCCTTATAGAAACGGTGGCCGAGTGTTACACACACCCGGACTGCTATCTCAACCCGACTTTGAGAAGATAAATATGTAAATAAGAGTCTCATCCCATCCAGGTATCTACTTAAATTCTAAAAGAGTACCACATGCTTGGATTTTGTCATGGCAGGAGGCTCCAGGTTCCAATGGATAGATAGGTGCCTCTGCAACTCCATCCAGGATTCCAGAGTATCTACAATGTATGTACCCCGCTGTAACCCGCCAAACACTCCACAGCGTCGCACATGGGCTCTCCTGCCATTGGATTGTGAATCTTTTCCCCGTGGAGTTTGTGCAAAGTCGGGGGGCGATGGGTGAAAATGGATCGGCAGTCAACGCGGCGACGGCACGCGACTTTTTCAACAGTCCTTTGCCTCGGAGCTCCTCCATGTGACCGAGCTTGCCCTTCTCTGGTGGCTCACAGAACCTTCAACCCCAACACGATCCCGTCTCCAACGCCGACGTGGTGACAAAGTCCAACTCCAAGACCATGGCGTCCAGTATGGCTTCGGATGACAAGCCGTCGCCCTCTCAGGCTCAGGTCGGCGGCGAGCAGGATGCTGGCCGTTATGCGGCGGCCGACCGGGTGATCCACGGTGCCAGGATGGCCACGGAAAAGGAACAGAACATGACCCTGCTGCAGGGAATCAAGCTGTATCCCAAGGCCATCGCCTGGAGCCTGCTCATCTCGACGTGCATTGTCATGGAGGGATACGACATCTGTCTTGTCAACAACTTTTGTAGGTTGCCCGGTCTTTCCGTGAGATGAGAAGCCACGGCATGGCAAGCCGGCTGACCACATGGGCTGTCCTGTAGACGCCTTTCCTCAGTTCAACCAAAAGTACGGGCAACAGCTGCCCAACAGCGACAAATGGGAGGTGCCAGCCCCGTGGCAGGCCGGGCTCAGCAACGGCGCCATGGTCGGTGAGCTGATCGGCCTGCTCATCAATGGCTGGGTGTCGGAGCGCTTTGGTTACCGGTGGACTGTCATTGTATCGTTGGTGGTCTTGAACGGCTGGATTGCTCTGTTTTTCACAGCCCAGAATGTCCAGACTCTCCTGGCTGCCGAGATTCTGTGCGGTGTGGTAAGGTTGCTCCGGATCAACTCCCCGTGGGTCGTGACGCTGACGGTTTCATGGTGTGGTCATAGCCGTGGGGTATCTTTCAGACTCTTACCATCACGTATGCTTCCGAGGTGTGCCCAGTTGCCATGAGAGGTTATTTGACAACATACGTCAATTTCTGCTGGGGGCTGGGCCAGCTCATCGGCATTGGGGTCATCATGTCCATGCTGGACAGGCAGGACGAGTGGGCCTACAGGATTCCCTACGCGCTGCAGTGGATGTGGCCGTTCCCCCTCGCCCTGGGCATCTTCTTTGCCCCCGAAAGTCCCTGGTGGCTCGTCCGACGAGGCAGGCTGGACGAGGCCAAGAAGTCCCTGCTGCGTCTAACCAGCCTGAATCGGGAGGTGGATTTTAACGCCGACGAGACAGTCGACATGATGGTGCACACCACGGCGTTGGAGGAGAAAACAACAGCCGGCGCCAGCTACTGGGATTGCTTCAAGGGCCACGACCTGAGGCGGACAGAGATTGTTTGCATGGTGTGGGCCATCCAGAACCTGAGCGGCAATTCCTTTTCCAACTACTCGACCTACTTTCTGAAGCAAGCCGGACTGGGCGAGAGACAAGCGTACGGGTTTGCACTCGGTCAGTACGGCATCAACATGGTTGGTGTGTTCAGCGCTTGGTTCCTGATGAGCCGCGGCATCGGACGACGGTCGCTCTACTTGTACGGGCTGTGCGGCCTGTTCGTCATGCTCATGGTTCTGGGCTTCCTCGGACTGGTGCCCGAGGAGCAGCGGACCCAGGGCGCCATTGCCACGGGCAGCATCATGCTAGGATGGGCTCTCACATACCAAAGCACAGTTGGCACCGTGTGCTACTCGCTGGTCAGCGAGATCTCGACCAGACGGCTACAGATCAAGACGGTTGCCCTGGGCCGGGTCCTATAGTGAGTTGTAACACCCGACGTGGGCTTTCGCAGACTCTTGTCACATCATACTGACGAACGACAGCATCATCGTGGGCATCATTACTGGCGTGCTCACCCCCTACATGCTGAACCCGGGCGCCTGGGACTGGGCGAATTATGCGGGTTTCTTCTGGGGCGGATCGTGTTTTCTCTGCATCATCTACACATACTTCCGGGTACCAGAGCCGACCGGCCGCTCTTTTGCCGAGCTGGACCTCCTCTTCCAGAAGGGAGTCAGCGCCCGCAAGTTTGCCTCCACCAAGGTGAACGTCTTTGAGGATGAGATCAACGAAGGACTTGTGGATAGGCTTCAGACCCAGAGAGGGGCAGACGATGGCAAGATAACTGGGGTCAAGAAGGCGGCCTAGTGTGGTTGTCTTGTCATCCTGATTTATGCCCTGTGGTGATCGCAGTGAGGAGGGCTATCTTGTAATAGTAATGTTTTATTCAAATGAAGGGTTCTCATTCTTGATGTTCGAAACGAGCACACCACTGCCCGTGGAAACACCATGACGTTTCTCCACCGCCTTAGGTATGCATCAATATAGCCAACCATGACGTAGATGGTAATGTACATAGGTGCCGAGGGGGGGCTTTGCCCTTGTACATACCAGATCTGGAAAATGCCTACACTATGCTGGTATCCATATTTAGCAACTCGGTATCTTCATTAGAAGCGAATAGGTATCGCAGGAAATAGTGTATACTATAGTAGAGGTGTATGGTCTGGGAGAGAAACACACACACACACTGCCCCCCACTCCACTCTGACAAAGGACTTGGCAGCTGCAGATGACCCCGCCGAGGCCGAAGGGTCACCCCACCTCTTGCGAGCAACCCCCCTGCCAGTCTGCCACTGCCTACTGCCCACTGCCCACTACCTTACTAGGTCACAGTCACCGGTCAAAGACAACCCGTCTGTTTGCTTCCATTCTGGTTCTCTCTCCGCACCCTCACTCTCACGCTCGCCCTCACCCTCATCATCACCGACCAAGATCTTGAACGGCAAACAATACCCAACCATGTCGACAAGCCCGACATCCCACGCCCCGCCTAGCCACGATACTCGGCGGCCAAAAGGTATGCTCTGTTCCTAACACCTGGGCCTGCGCTGCCCTGCTTTACCTCGCCCGCTGCTAACCACCACGCTCCGCGGCGAGCAGGTATCTTGAAGAACTCGTATCGCGGCTCCCCTCCCATCTCGCCCGTCGACCAGCCGGCTCCCAGCTTCCCACACAGCCACACTCCCGACCATCCTCTCACTCCCAAGGAGGCCAAGGAGCTCACCATTGTCAACACGCAATACAATGCCGGTCACCGCCGCTCCTCGTCGGCCGCGGGCTCTCGCCCTGGTGTTTTCCGTGCCCGCACACCCTCGTCGGCCCACGGAGGCGACCCGGAAGAGCAGAGCCAGCGCCTCAAATGGGACGAGGCCAATCTCTACCTCACGGAGCAGGAGCGCACTGCCACCATGAAGATCAACGAGCCCAAGACCCCCTACGCCAAGCATTACGACCCAGCCGAGGATCCTTCCGACGACGAAGATGTCGACATGCCGGAGCCGTTGAACCCAGACGGGATCGATCTGGACCGCGTCGACGGTGTACCCACCACCCACCACGGCTCCAAGCGCAAGACAGGCACCAGCGGAGCTCCAGGGGCGACAGAGGATGACATTCCCGGTTTGTCCCTGGGCGAGCCCGAGGAGGAGGTGCCCGAGCACGAGTTTGGTGACTTGGCCAGCAAGAGGCCAAGGGCGGTGCATGTGGACAGCAACGGGAGCACGCATGACACGGATGGGGAAGAGTACCTGGTGGGTTTGAGCGCCGAGGAGAGGGAAAAGCATCGCAAATTTGAAGAGCTCAGGAAGAAGCATTACGAAATGAAGAATGTGGCTTCGTTATTGGGGCATCCTGAGGATCTGGAGGATGCCGACGAGGCAGAAGACGACGAAGACAATGGCGAGGACAAGAAGCTTCCACCGGTTCCTGCCGTACCCAGCACAGCAACCAAGGGCGGCTTATCATGAATTACAAGCGGCTTCTGCTCTTATCGGTCTCTCTATAGTTTTCGTCTTTCTTTCCCCCCTTTCTGTTAAAGTTTCATCGTTCTGAATGACGGAAACGCGGGGATGAATCATGACGGGGAACTGGCATGTTGCTCAAGTTGACAGGCGTGCCGCGTTTGCTTTGACTGGGGGAGGTACGCTGGACATGTGGACACAATGGCTCTCTATGCATACTCGACTTGTCTGTAGGGTAAGAATGTGTCATTTATGATTTGATTCCATTGCTTTAGTTGGTTTCCTTTTTTTCAAGCGGTGTACGGTGGTTTTTTATTGCCCATGTCGACTATTCGAACTCTGAGCGCATCTTTCACGCCCCGTGCCTGTCCCGTTTGCGCCAGACTGGTTCGTTCTAGGGATGAATGCTGCGACCCAAACCTATGCTGTGTTTGTGTTTCTGCTGGGAAGTCCAGCAAGTCACCTAGGTAGGTTTAGAGCAGGCCCTTGCGGGCTAGCTCGACCTTCCTCGCCGCCTCTCCAGCCTTGAAGCCCCCGTGGGACACGCATATCCTTTGGCCGTCGGCCAGTTCAACCTTTTCTTCGTGCGCTGGCCAGGGGCAAGGACAGTGGTGAGGGAAGTGGACGCATGCTGTGATGACGACGAGTTAGCTGGCAATGCTCGCAGAGGGGGGCTGGCAAGGACGGAAGTTTCAACACACCAAGTGTATCGGGACAAAGGTAATTGTCGCAATGAAGACGGGCGTACTGGGCGCGATAGCCTGCTCCGTCACTGGGCGCATTTTGTTGTTGTCTCTGATGTCCGCCGTGGCCGTGGCCGTGGTGCTGCTCTTGTCCGCCACCACCGCCGCCGAACATTTGGTCAAAGAAGCCAAACTGCGCCGAGATGGGAGTGAGCAAGGTCGCGAGCGCGAGCAGAACGAAGCTGAGGGAGCGCATGTCGAATACGTAGGCCGTGGTCGGCAGTGCGGGCTGGCCAGAGGGAAATTCCAATGTGAAATGGAAGGGAGTTTGAGGTCATCATGGACATGGATTCGGACAGCTGGTGTTAGTCTTATCTTATCAGTAGCCAGCCGGTTGGTTGACCTTGCAGTTTGCGTCGGTCTTGGCAGGAACACACACATTTGTGATGACTAAGCGAGGAAAACTTGCACCCCCGGCAGCCAACTCGTCCGGTGCCGAGCAAGTGTCGAGCTCACCTCCAGCTCACCCACCTCCAGACGTTGTACCTTACTTGCCTTCCTACCAGGTAGGAAAAACCTCGCTGTCGTCGCCCGTCAATCCGACTCCGACCGAACCCCGCGTCCTTCTCCCTCACCGACCTGCCAGCAGTGAGCCGGACGATTGGCCGTGACCAGTCGGCTGCGGAGGTTCCGATGAGCTTCGTCCAGCTGCAGCGGCCCCTTCAGAGGGGGGCTGCTGCCACTTTGCTCAGCACCACCACCGCCGCCACCACCACTATTGCCGGCCTCGGAGAACGATTCTCGCGGTTAAGGATCACGTTGCAACAGTCCAATGCCGCCGTCCAGGGAAAACGGTATGCCTCTGTCAAGTCGCAGGGTGCCTACAGGATCCCAAACAAAAAGACAATAGCCAAGAAGATGGGTGCCAAAAAGACCGGCGGTATGTTGTTGAAAGAGCAGGAGGTCATGGTGCGGGGGAGACTGCGCTGGTAGCTAATCAATCTCTGGCGCCCGCTAGATCAATACGTGATTCCCGGCAACATCATCTACAAGCAGCGTGGTACGATATGGCACCCAGGCGAGAACACAATCCTCGGAAGGGACCACACCATCCACGCCGCTGTTGCTGGCTACGTTAAGTACTACCGTGATCCCGCCCGTCACCCCACGCGTCAGTACATTGGCGTCACCTTCAACCGCGAAGATAAGCTCCCCTACCCTCCGGGCGCCCCTCGCCGGAGGAAACTCGGGCTCGTGGCTGTCCCCCGCAAGATTGAAGAAGCCCCGGCAACCCCCGATGCTCTTTCTCCCAGCGGCATTCCCCTGGCGGTCACTCGCCTTCCCCAAATAGAGACGGCAGAACAGGCTACGCCAGAACCAGTAGAGGCCGCCGTCAAAGAGCCCGAAAAGATCCCCCTCGAGGACGGCAACTCGATCATCTCAGCCCTCATCAAGGAGAAGCTTCACAAGAGACGGGTGCAGCAGGCAGCCGCCGAGAAGGAAAAGGAGCGCTTGAGGAAGGAGGCTGAGATTCGCATGAACACCCGTGTGCTGAGACTGCAGGACGACTACAGCTACCGTGAGAGCAACTGGGAGATTGGCCGCCTGGTGGGTGACGTGGGAACAATCCCGGGATCCGAAAAGACGGATTCCCGAAGGGCCAAGTTCCGCCTGCGTCGCAGAAAGAGAATGTGCAGCTTCAATGCCATCAAGAAGCGCAAGGCTGCCAAGGCTCAGCTCAGGGAGGAATACAAGGCTCGTGTGCGGGCAAACCGTGAGAAGAGGATCGCTGAGAGACGCGTGTTTGCAGCCAAGGCCAAGGCCGGTGCTGCTGAAAAGGCAAGGGACGCTTCCGGGAAGGTTGAAGCGTGAGCCATCTGTAATAGTAGGAAATGAATTGTACATTATAGCGCTGGCATGCCGCTCGTTGCCTTTCTTCCAGGGTTCGTGACATCCCTTGTTTACCGTTTTTTCGAAGCTGGTTGCAGGGTCAAGAGGGCGGGGCATTGGAATGTGAAGAGCCCGACGAGGAAAGTATTCCATCAACAACGGGTCTGTGTTTGTATCTGCGTTCTGGTCGTCCCACGGAGAGGCTCAACCATTCACCCAAAATCCAGCTTCATAGGCTCTCATACAGTGCTCACCGCAATGGCTTCTCAGACGCCTACTAGACCTGGCCATTTTCTTGTCGGTGATGGCAGCCCGCGCCTCTCCCTTTCTACTACCGGTGAGCGTGAAGGAAACTATCCTAGCCCATCGTCACTGGCCCGAGGATATCCAGTGCCACAGGAAGCACCTTCACCGGCGCCAGCGCGCAAGAAGGTCGTGTTCAGCAGCGAGAACTTGAGGTATAACAAGATGATGTTGAAGCAGGCCCGTGAGAGGAACAAAGTCAACGGTGGCAGCAGCCGAGCCCGGGATAAGAGCCGAAGTCCACGCAAACAGACACAAGGTATTGCCATACCACCGATTGGCATAGGCCGAGTAGCCTTAGCGGAACCAGAGGACACGCAGCCTCGGCGCCCATCCAAGTCACCTGCTCCTGTCGCCTTCCGGCCGGAGGCTTGTGTCGAGATCAGGGGGGGCTTGACCACGGCAAGATCAGAGGTCGAACCTCGCCCCTACTCAACCACCAGCACCGGCAAGAAACGCAGCCTCGACGCCCCTGCCGAACTCTTCCCAGCTGCCAAACGAAGATTGCTCGAGCATTTCTCACGGTCTCCATCCCCGCGTGTGTTGCATCGTCAATATGAGCACACCGCGCTCGTCAACAGCGAAGACGAACTCGGAGAGATAGATGAGTTAGGTGAGCCAAATCCAACGTCGATCAGAAGACTCATGCCACCACCCCCCAGTCCTACAGTTACGAAAAAGGCTGCAAAACAGGATGCCCTTGCCTCACAGAAGGAAGTTCCGAGGAAGAGAAGGGCGCTGTCGGTCTGGCGACTGGCAAGCCCGCCCAAAGTGAGCATTGTTCAAGTGTCTAAACCAGAAGTGGCCGACTCGGGGAGAAACGATGCCAGTGATCAATCTAGTGACGGAGGTGGAGGGTCGGAGGAGGATTGCCATATTTGGGGCGAAAAAAAGCGACGGCCTAAGAGGGCGCAAGACAAGCTCGAGGATGAGAATAGAGGGAAGCAACAGCAGGGGGGGCGGGAGACAGCTGCGTCTGTGTCCATCATCTCTGGTGGAGTGTCTCGACGACGACGGGATAGCTTCGACAATGACAAGCGTCAGGCAGAGACGCACATGGCACGAACGACAGCTCCCGAATCAGCGCCGGAACTAGGAACCCAGGTTGGTGGTGAAACAAACAGCGTCGAGAACGTCAATGACGAAGCAGCAAAACCAAGCGAGGACACTCCAATCACTCTGTGTGGCGAGCGGCATTATTCAGAATGGACGGGCACATGGAATGGCGAAGCACGCAGGATTCCCGGAGCGGGAGCCCTTTTCCCCGAGGGATACGAACCTTTGATCAGCAACCCGGAGCCGTGGATATGCCCGATTCGAGATTGTCAAACTGTGTTTCCTGAGGCCTGGGCTCTCGGGGGCCATTTCAACGTTGGTCACCCCTTCCCTGTCCGTTTTCTCTGCAAGGACTGTTGATAGGTACTGATCCCTCCAAGGCAACTCACCGGGCTCTTCTCCTCAATGACAACCGTGATGGCACCATGTCCATCCTCGGGAAACGAAAGTTTTCTGATCCTAGCACGGGCAGGATGCCCGCGCTGGTAATCTCTCGCCAGCCTATCGATCCAGAGACTGCACCGCCAAAGGCACCGCCTCGACAACCGGGAAGAAGGAGCAAGAAGACGGAGCAGAAAGTACCGGACCCTAAACCAGCCAACACGCCTGGAAGACGACCAGGCACCTTTCTTGTTGTTGACCTGCCTAGCAACAGATCATTCAAACATTTTCACGCCCCTGATACATCCTCAGGGGCAATTACCTCCGATAAGCAAACACTGCCCGTGCCCAGCAGTGGTACCAGCTCAAGCCAGGATGGCGTTCCAGACTCAAGCAGCAGCGACGAGTCTATCTCAGTTGTACCCAGCCGTAGATCCACAAAAGTAGAAGGCCTTTCGGTATCATCACGAGCAGCGAGGACTCAAATGCGACAGCAAGCCTTGCCCACGACTACCCCCCAAGCTTCGGTGGACATCACGGCATCCGCTAGAAGATCTGGACGACTGACCAAACAACAAACCGAGCCAGTTCGAAAACGTCCTGCCTGGAATGTATCTCAGCCCGAACATTCGGCACGGAAGCAGTCTGTATTGACGACCTCGAAATCTTTCAAGGCAAAATCAGCCCCCGTCCACAAAAGCCCACGGCGACCAGAAGGGGATGATGTACTGCCATTTGTAAAACCATCATCATCATCATCATCTGTTTCTTCTTCCTCTTCCTATTCGTCTTCGCTTTGGGCACGGGTAGCGATACCGCCTCACACCATGTCAGACTGGGAGATTGCACCCGGCCGTATTCGGGTGGGAACAGGAGACAAGTCTGACAGTAGATGAACCCTTATTTCTTTCTCCATGCACACCAGAGAACTGACGAGATGCGTTGTGCAGATGTGGCCTTCTCCTCGACTTATCTTGCCCACTCTTCGACTTGTGCTCTTCCCCTCACCCCGACTATCTCCTTTCAGCTGCTCACCATCCAGCCTGGCAGCACTGTCCACTGGGGGCCTGCGGACAGTGCCCAAGAGGAAGAGCCCAGAACGCGGGTCTGTTCTGTTGCGCGGGGTATTGTCAAAGTGAAGCTCTGTGGTCAAGAATTTGACATGGGCCCAAATGGCATGTTCAAAGTGCCCACAGGGCAAAGATGTGAGCTGGGCAGTGTATGGTACGGGGGAGCTGTGGTTCACGTCACCTGTATAAGTGAAGGGGACGAGTGATATGGCCATAAGTATGGTTTTGTGTTGTATGTATTTTGGTAAGGTTTACAAGTAGCAGCTCGCCCCTAAACACTGATAATAAAGCCAAGCGAAAATGCAGAGCAATGAAACAAACAACAACGCCAGCCACTCCTGAACTTCCCGTGGTTTGTTTGAATGGGTATCAAAGTGCGCCTTTCATGCCTCCGTGGCCACTGTCTCCCCCTGGCCGTGTCTTGACCAGAGTAAAAATCAAAATCAAAATGAAGCCCAAACACCCAAGTATGCTCAATTGTCCATGATTCGGCCGTGCTGGGTCTCGCCCTGGACCTAACGAAAGATTTTCCTTCCCCCTGTCCGCGTGGGGAAACGTTCAACGCCGCTCTGCTGCTGCTGATGCCAGATCTGCTGCATACCCACTCCGCCGCCTTCTAGACCTGTCTTGTAGCGGCGCATGGCTTCCCTAATGTGCTCTGGTCTCAGCGGGCCACGCTTCTCCTCGACAGGCGCGGCCGTGTTGCTGGCGGTGCTGTCGGCTAGCCCCGGCTGCCCAGCATGAGACGCACCGCTCCCGTCTCCCATGGCAGCAGGCGACGGGGCAGCCGTAGCGGGCGGCGTGGGCAGATCCGTCTGCTTCTCGCCCGTCTTGTCGATCCACTCCCCTTGCACCCTGCGGGCACTCTCGATGATGTCGCCGATAAACACCTTGGCCACGGCACGCATCCCAATCACGACGTTTTCTGCGACGGATTGCGAGATGGTGGCGTTGACAAGCTGTAAGAAGAGGCCAGTTAGCATGCGACTTGTCCAGGGGAAAGCAGAACGAGGGTGCACCGGTGCTCACCCTTCTCACGGCAGCCTTGCTGAGATTGGCGGCCCGCCAGTTTTCGAATCTGTCAAACTGTTCGTCGTTGAAGGCGCCAATGAGCATGCCTCTCTGTCTGTGCTCCTCCTCCTTTTGTTCCTTGGTCAGGGCAGCGCCAGTAGCGGCCACCTCTGTGTCCCCCTCCTCGTCGCCGTCGCCCTCCTCCCCGGCACCGCCTGCGGCGCCAGGCGCAGTGCTCTTGCCACCGGCACCGGATACCACACTGCCACCAGGACCAGCAGTTGATTTAACTGTTCCTCCGACTACCGAGGGCGTCTGTTCGCGTGCCTTCTCGGCCTTGGACTTGCGACCGCGCTTCTTCTTGGGCGGGCCAGCGACGCTCATGCTGACTTGGCTGCCTGAGACATGGCTCATGGCGTCGAAATCGACCGAAGGGGATCGCGCGCCAACAAGGTCGTCGGGCGGGGGGAACGAGGTTTGGCGGAGCGGATGGGCAGATCCGGGGATGGAGGTGATGGACATGGTGGAGGCTTTGCGTCGCTTGAGAGCGGGCGACTGGGGGCTAGCTCCATCGGCGGTGCGCTTCTTGTTGGGCGTGCTGTTCATTGCGGCGACGGTTACTGTGAATCGAGCCGGTGGGAGAGGTGGGAGAGGTGGGAGAGGTGGGAGAGATGGGAGAGATGGGAGAGATGGGAGAGATGGGAGAGATGGGAGAGGTGGGAGAGATGGATGGGAGGTGAATACAGCCCAAAGATTGGAATTGGGAATTGGGAATTGGGAATCGGGGAATTGGATTGGATTGGATGGTGTTGTTCGCGAAGAGGTCCGAGCTTTCGCAGCAGTTTGCGTCGCTGGCTGGTGGGCTGACTGGCGTGGACTCTGCCACCAACCTACCCGAGCAGCCTTTTCCGCAATGTTCCCCCTGTGTTTGATGACGTCGACATAAAGTTGTAGAAGAGGTGTTTTCTTCAGTCGAACTAGGTAAGGTATGTCGAGAATTACACCAACAAGTTTATTATAGAGGAAGTCCAGCACTACCTACACTACTACTACCTTGCATCGAATAGAATCTATGTATGGTCCGTGTCCCGGTGCGACGAGGCCCACCTGCCCCGCGTCGCCAAGTAGGTAGATTCCACCAAGGTGCGTGTGGGGCAGCATCTGGATGGGGCTGATGAATGTCAGCGGATGCTTTTTTTTTTTCTTTCTCGATGGGAACGAGCTTTGGTTCTCGGTCTGCGAAGGGGGCAACGCAACACAATAGGTCAATTGGGAACAATGCTAAGGACCGAGAGTTCCGTCAACACTTGCGCCTGCAGTGTGCCCTGACGTCAAACCTACACTACCCACACGGTGTCGTCCGCCACACGTTCGGGTATCCACACAAATACGGATATCAGAGTTTGGGATCAAGGGTCCCTGAAAAAAAAAAAACTCGCCGAGCAGGGGGACCGGAGTCTGCCAATCCTGACTCGACTGCTTGCGCCATCGGCCTGCCATTCCATCATCTGTCATTCCCGTCTCCCAACTTGACAAAACAACGGCTCCCCCATTTTCCCGCTCTCAACGGCCAAACAACCTCAGCCCACTCCGAATCACCACCGTCATGGTTCAGTTCGCATCCCCCTCTCGCAGCCAGAGCCCCTCGGGCGCCTCGTCCACCGGCGAACCCCGGCGCACCAAAAAGTCCAAGAGCAAGGATGGCAGCAGCAAGAAGAAGCGCCCCAGCGCCGACGACCAAGATGGAGATGTCACCAAGCCCAACGGCACCGCCAGTGCCCGCCAGAACGCAGAGAGACGCTCCAGCATGAGCAAGCCGGCCCGTGACTTCCGCGACCAGCCCGAGCCTGCGCCCAAGAAGAAGAAGAGAAAGACGTTGTCGACCTCGTCGGCCCCCCCCCCCGAGCCCTCGACCGCTCCGACACCGGAAGAAGCAGGCGAGACGTCGACCCGCTCGCCGAGCCCCCTCATCGACTTTGACGGCCTCTCCCGTCCCAGCCGCGGCACTCGGGAGAGGCTAGACGAGTCTCCCGAACAGAAGGAACTGCGTATGGAGAAGATGAAGGGCGCCGTCCGCACCCTCCTCGAATGCATCGGCGAGGACCCCGACAGGGAGGGTCTCCTGGCCACGCCCGAGCGCTACGCCAAAGCCATGCTCTTCTTCACAAAGGGGTATCAGCAAAACGTCCGAGACATCGTCAACGGTGCCATCTTCCAAGAAGGCCACAACGAGATGGTCATTGTCAAGGACATTGAGGTTTTCAGCATGTGCGAGCACCACCTGGTGCCCTTCAACGGCAAGATGCACATCGGCTACATCCCATCCAACGCCGTCATTGGCATCTCAAAGCTCCCGCGCATTGCCGAGCTCTTTGCCCGCCGCCTGCAGATCCAGGAGCGCCTGACCAAGGAGGTGGCGCATGCCATCATGGAGGTGCTCAAGCCCCAGGGTGTGGCCGTGGTGATGGAGTCGAGCCACCTGTGCATGGTCATGAGGGGGGTGGAAAAGACGACGACGAGCACCATCACCAGCTGTGTGCTGGGGTGTTTTGAAAGGAAAGAGAAGACGAGGAATGAGTTCCTGAGCCTGATTGGCGTCAACCGCCGGTAAACCACTGATACCCTTTGCCTTGACAAGGTGTTGGTTGTTATGATTCTTTTCAACAAAAGAGCGGAATGGGTGGCAGCGATGCCTGGGACAAATATTTTTGGGAATAGGGTTGTCTTTTTACTAGCTTTCTCTCCGTCTCTCTCTTTTCTTTTGCCCATAAAAGCAGATAAACATGGCGTTTTGGGAAAGGCGGTTACGGTGTCAAACGAGAGCGCAATGCAGCGCAGCCGACACAGCATGGAGCATTTGGTTGGGCGGGCGCATCTACATGCATGATTTATTTGTACGCAGGAGGTGATGATCTCAACATCGCATCTGCCATCATTCAACATAATGTAGCCTGGCACGCTACGGATAAGAGGGATAGCTATCTATCAATAGCACATGATCAACGCTGCGTTGCTTGTTAATGTGCTTCCATCATGATACTCTCCGGACCACCTTCCCAACCTCGCCCCGTTCCACCGCCTCAACTCTGGCCCTGACCACTTTCCACACCTCCTCGGCAACCTCCTCCACACTCGCACTGGCATCTACCACATGCAAATCCTCCTCCTCTTGTCTGAACCGGTGCTCGACGCCGCCGCTGATGTCGGGTGTCTGGGCGCTGGGCGGACCAACCGCCACTTCGTCCTCCCCCTTATCAGGGGCACACTCCAGAGCAGAATGCGGCGCGCCCACAATCTTTCCCAAGCTTAGCCCCCAGAACAGCTCTCTCACCCGCCTCTGCATCTCGGCCTTCTCGTACACCTCCCCTCCCCAGCCTCCTCTCTTCCTGGCCTCCTGCTCGTCCAGATCCAGGAACAAAACCAGATCCGGCCTGGGGAGCCCGACCTCTGGCGAGCGGGCCCACGACAGCGGCAAGAGGGGGTTGTGCTTGGCGGCCGAGTAGACGATGCCGCTGTAGTAGTAGCGGTCACAGATGACGGTCGTGCCCTGCGACAGCAACGAGGCAATCAGAGATGCGGCTTCCCAGCGGTTGGCCGAGAAGAGCAGGTGGATCACGTGGTCCGACATGGTTGTTTGGGAAGTGAGGTATGAGTTGATCATTTGGCCAATCGGGGTTGTGCGGTCTTGTTTTTTTTTTTTTGGCTGTGTTAGAGAGGGCACACGGTTCAAATGGTAGGTAGTGCAGGCCTCTCAGCAACTACGTACCGGGAAAGCGCATCACTTTGACGGATTTGCCCAGCTCAACAAACCGCTGCTCAAGAAGTTTGACCTGGGTTGTCTTGCCTGACCGGTCCAGACCTTCAAGGACGACGAGGGCGCCCCGGGCGGGGTTGGTGTTGTCATGGTGTGCGGATGTCATCTTGAACTGCCCGGCGCAATGATATGTCGGGTATAGGTAGGTATTCATACAAAGGTCCCGTTGTTTATGAGGTGAGGTGAGCTTGAGACGGGAAGCTCAGACCATCCGAAGACCTTCTGGGGAGCATCTGGAAGCTTACCTACCTTAGATTAGGTGGTAGGTACCTAAGCTTGGCAAGTGTGCAGCGACGGGTGCCAGCTGGCAGCTGCGTGGGTTCTTGGGATGAGGCACCTCGCCCGACAGTTGCAGTCGTGTAGTGTGTGAGCCTGGTGAGATGATGGTTCATGTCACCCCTTCCTGTCTTTCTGTCTTTCTGCCTTTCTGCTTGAAGCGCCCCCTGGCCATGCCATTCCAGGGGTCTGCTGCGCTTCATCGTCAGGGGCAAAACCTGAAAGAGGTGAGGTGACGTGAGTCGGCTACTAGTGTACTGAATGAGGTGGTGGGACGGGAGAGAAAGAGAGGGGTCGAGGGAGGGGTTTTACTTTCTCCTTTCCTAGGTTCCCCTCCCCCGGCTGTTGGTCGAGTTAAGCTTCCATGTTCGCTTGCAACCCAAACGATCAAACGGCCAGCCCTAGGCACACTATAAAAAGAAAGGAAGAAGCTGTGCGAAATAGGGATCGGAATTGAAATTTCAATTTTCCGAATTTCCGGCCAAAACGTGCCAAGATTTCAAATCCCATCGAGCCTTGAAATTCAATTTCAATGCCAAGGCCCAGATATCAAGGAAATTCTTAAGAAAACCTCTACTTGAGAGGTCATTTTACACAGGTTCGAGCGAGATGCTGGATTTCTTCCTTCCGAATTGGGCTAGTTTGGATTTCCGAATTTCAACCCTTCGGCTCCGAAACTTTCAGATTTCAAGCTTTCAAAATTATTTCCGAAATTTCCGAACGCTAGTGCGAAATCTCCCGAGCATAGTGTAAAATGTAGTGTATGTAGTGTATGTACTGTACACTACATAGCGCTTGTTTCTTCTGCCCAACTCCTCTTTTGACGCCTTGGCATGGAAGAGCACACCTGTGTGACCTCAGTGACTCGGACTCGACCAGCCACCCGAATATCTTTGATTGAGGAGTTTATTGGGGAGTTACATATGTAGTGATAATTCAAAGGAAGGGAGGGGGAGGGGGTGTCAGATCTCAGGAAGCAGTCGGCCGTTTCTCTTCCTTTTTCGTTGGAGGTTCACAGTGCCGGCTCAAGTAGAATCGACACGGCCTCTTAAAGATGCGACGCGGATCCTCACCTGGTGGGCGGCGAGTGGATTGTCCAAGACGCGTTAATTCGTTCCTGGGTTGGCGCATTGAGCACACCGCGTCCGCTGAAGAGCCGCTGTCCAATCAAGGGCCTTGTCGCCCATGCACGCTGCTGCAAGCACTTGGGCGCAACTTGTTCCCGTGGACAGCGCTCTCCCTTGCCGTCCAGCATCCAATGACAAGACAAAGCCACCCAACGGCACGGCCGCTACATTCATTCAACGCGTAGAGTTTTACCTCATCTGTACACTAGGTAGGTATACAAAGTACCTACCTCCAGCACACAGTACGGTATCACCACCACCACCACCAAGAGTACCTCGTAGCTCTGGGCCGCCGAGTACCTACCACTCGATCCTCCCTCGCGCTCCTGCACCATCCCTCCCTCCCTCCCTCCCTCCCTCCATCCCACCACCCTCCCTCCATCCCACCACTCAACGCCTACCGCCGCCCTCCACCACCACTTCCAGGGCACCTAGCTACCTACCTTACCTCGTCCTCCCCAGCTTGCCCATCGCTGTCGGGCTACAGCTTCCCTCTCTCCCCTCTTCAGTTCCCATCGCTCTCTCTTAGCCGACATACCTCATCTCTCAAACCGGTTCCCTTGTCCGACTTGTCCGACTTGTCCTGCCACAGCAGCCGCAGCTCTAATCTGCCAGCGCTTCCTCTGACATCCATCCCAACCAACCTGGAACCTCAGATATCTGGCATCTGTCTGGCCCGACGTCAAACAGCCAGATAAGCCCGAACAAGAGCGACCGCTTTTGCCCGCCCAGTATCGCGTCTGGCCATCCTCCTCCAGACCAGCTTGTGCAATAAGAATTGTGCGCTGCCCACGCCCGCCCGCCCGCTCGCCCCGCCCAGTTTCGCCTCTCTTTCCAGTCCCTCCTGGCCCCTTTGCTCTGCATTTTCTGTTCTTCTGTCACGACAGCAGAACGGGACAAGTCCCAGAGAGGAGCGTTGAGCAGAGAAGCAAGCAAGCAAATCAAGCAAAATCTGAGCGTTTGCTGGCTTCTGTTGCCCCTGTTTGGGTTCACCAACCATCGCCTCGGTCGAGTCGGGCATCCGATTGGGCTTGGACACATTAGCCAGCGCAGCACAGCACAGCGTCACTCTTTCCCACTCCTTCGCGGGTTGTGTGCCACGATTATTTCCACCATGGCGACCCTTAGTCGTCAGCCGTTTGCTCCTCTTGACCACACGCGGTTAAAGACATTGACGAGCCTCAAGAACCGACAGAACGGTATGTTGCTTGTTTTATTCGGCCTTGTCGTGCCCTGGGCTTCACACTGACCGACCGTAACAGCTCTCTCCAGCCCCCCAGTTAAGCGCAAGGCTTCCGAGGTGGTGGACGCTGATGACTTTGAGAATGTCGACCCAGTGCTCTTTTCCAAGCGGGCAAAGGGTGCCAGCACCGATGGAGTCGAGTTCACCAAGCCCTTCTTCAAGCCTCCCGTTTTTGTGCTGGCCAAGACAGCCTCCGCCTCCAACCTCCACAGTGTTGCCGGCCTTCCCCCAAGCAAGCTCTCTTGTTCCTCCAAGCCACGCACTTTTCTGCAACCAAAATCGCCGGCTTCCCGTCTCAGCGCCATCACCGCGTCCAGTCCTCTAACCGCCCCTGCTGGCCGCTCCCCAACCCGCGGCTCCAAGCGGATCGGTATTCTCTCCAAACGCCGTCATACACAGCGGATTGATCCTCCCTCTTTCGGTCTCGGCGCTGGCTCCTCGGTCCCGTTTTCGCTCGATGCCGCCCTCAAAGGCTCCATCCCCGCCTACTCTGGCTCTCTACGGACCTCTTCCGTGCCCGTCGCCGCTGCTGCCCCCGTCTCTTCAGACTCTTTCCTGCTGTCCACGGGCGGCATGCAATCCTCCTGGTTCTTCGACATCCACGAAGACACCCCAGAGCAGGAGATGACCAACCTTCTTCAACACGGCACCTGCACGCTTGACATCAGCAGCGACGAGGAGTCTGAGCGACGCCAGAGCCGCGACCGAGCCGAGGGGAGAGACAAGGAGAACATCCCCCCTGCCGACGATGTTTCTCAGACCTCTGCTCGACAGGCCGCCAGGGTGGGCGACGTCGATGACATGATCATTGAGAAGCAGAGGGGCCCTCTCGCCGAGATGAATGCCGCTGACTACTACGCCGAAGGTTGTACCGAGGACAGCGTGGTGTTGGTGCCGTGGGATGAAGAAGAAGCCGGGACGGTGGTCGGAGACAACGATCAGCACCAGCACCAGCATCAGCATCACACCCTGCCCGGAAAGGACGAGCAGCCGCCATGTGACGGGGAGCAGGGCCAGCAGCGGGTGACGCTTGCTCATGTTGAATCCGTAAACGTCGACGATATCATGAGCAACAATGACGGGCCTTCCCTTCAAGCGGCGGTCTTGGAGCCTATGGAAGGAACAGGGGAGAGCTTTGAGCTGTGGGAGAGCACCTCGGCCAAGGATGAAGGTGATGCCCCTGCTTCTCCTCTGCCCATGGCCGAGGAAGGTCATGAAAATCGAGTCGTCGAAGTCGAGCGTGTGGTTTGAGAGTGAGGTGCGCTTCTTTCTCCATCCCGTCACTTTCTTTGCTTTTGACATGCGCAAAAGGGTACCTTTGGAATATGCATTTCGCGTTTGTCCGGTCGTTTTGCCCTTTTTATTGATGTCAGCGGGTCCGCCGCTTCTCCGTTTTGCTTTTTTGCACTCTCATAGTATCTGGTGGCCCAAGGCCGGGGAGATCGGGGGTGTTTTGTTCTCATGGATCGGTCGGGACAGGGAATGGGGGCCCGTCCCGTGGCTTGTTGGACTGGTTTGGGAGGGGCGCATGGGCGCATGGTTCCAAACACTAGCAGATGGGTATTGTGGATATGGGTCTGGTGTTTTTCTCGGTGTTGGGGTTTTAACTGGGCTGGCAGAGTTCTTTTTGACTTTCGGTAAGGTCTGATGGATGGATATGTTCGGTGTTCTGTACAGTGTGATGGTCGGATGAGTCAAGTAGCTTCGTTTTTTTACCGGCATAAGTAATTTTATTTAGTCCTAAATTATGAGCTACCTTGTGCCTCCGTTTCTCTTGGACTGCAGCAACGCAGTATACAGCTTGAACAGAACACCCAGTCGCTCTTTGGACAACGCCGAAGCAGCATAGTGGCAAAGGAAACCGAACTTTGATGATATGTTGTGCAATTTGATGGTAACATGATGCTGACTCAAGAACGCACTACAGTATGAATGTGTCTGATTGATTTCTAGAACGCGTTATCAGACAGCTAGCTATTTCAAACCACATATCTCCATTGGTTTAAGCATGTACGGAGAAAAGACTCTGTCCCACCCAAGTATTTGGCCAGTCGATGACACTTTGGCGGTAGGCTTCGATAGTATTTAGTAGATCGTGAAAGGGTCGGAAAAGTACCCAAACATAGCACATCTAATAGAGCAAACCAAATCAATCATGCGAAGAAGCAATATCCGCAAAGCCCCCCCCAAAAGCGTCACTGTTTAAAGAGCTGTTCCTGGTATCCCCCAAATTTGAGAGAGACTATGAATGCCTTTTGCCTGCGAATAAGCGTCACCGGGATTCTAGACAGATGATGATGTTGACACCCTAGTCCATTCGTCCAGCAATTTCATGCACATATATAGATATATTGCCGTAGTCCCTGTTTGGTGTTTGATAAGAGACGTTCCTCGTGGCTTGAAGCTATTTTGCAATAATGATGTCGCTTTTAGAGAATTTCCCAGAACTCTTTCGTTGCCTACCTAAAAGTAAGGGTGGGTAAAAGTGTTAACAGTTCGTACTAGATACGAAGTCAAGTTGCGTAGGGGGGCCACGAAAACAATAATAGAACACAAAAAGCTCACATAGGGAAACCAGTTAAAGGCTCAAAATTGAAGGGTCATCATTCTCACCCGCCGGGAATTCAACCCGGGTCTCGACGTTGTTTTCTATCCCAGTGGATATTGACAAGCTCACATACTAACCACTATACTACGGAAGATCAAGAGCAGGCGTGGACACCTGTCGTAGCTTGGCACTGACGAAAGAAGGCTGAGATTATCATACTATATAGGCTTACACGGTCGTCTGAAACCAAAACATTATCTTCTCTAATTTCTAAAGTATCCTCCCTTCACTGCGGCGAGTATCTCCTCGAGGCCCTCGAGGGTACACGATTACACCCCAGATAGACATCAGTCAGTGAAACATCTTGGATAAGATCCCTGTCATGACTCCAAACGTGACCGGCATCAAAGTTCCCACTACCCAAGCCGTGATCTTCCCACCTATCATTTTGGCCGTGCGCCTTTCGCACAGGCCACAGCAGCCAGGTGTGTCCATGATACTGTCTACCGACATTCCCCTCTGTCTCCCGGTAACAGCAACGCCCTTGGCTGTGTTTTCTCGTGCGGTTTCACCTTGTGGAAACAGAGGCTCAGATGCGGCTGTAGTCGTCGGGGCATCATCACGTTTCAGGAATGAGGAATGCCCTGTCTCCGCTGCGGGAAAGAAAGCGTGTTGCTCCTGCTGGGCATGAAGAGGGCCGGGAAGGACCAAAGGAAAGGGCTCTGTTGATCCATCAGGGTGGGTGACGGATAAGGTGGGGGTGCTTGCTCCTGTGCCAGTTGCATAGGGTGTTGATGGCAAAGGCAGGATTGGATCATCCGGCCCGCCAAACGCGTTTACAAAGTGCACCGATATTGGCCGGCTCGAAACAGATGATGGGGAAGGAGAAGAAGACCGGCGAGGTGTTTGTGGACTGGATGGTCTTGAGAGGGGCCCAGACTCTGGAGGCTGGGTTGAAGAGGGTGCAGATGGCATGCGCACCCTATCATAGCTCCATCTGTCGACGTTCAACAGCCGGCTGTCGGGAAGATAGGCTATGGAGTGAGGTCTCCCTAGACGTCGTGCTGATATCGGTGATGCCGGCCTTGAACGGGAGGCAGACAGAGGGTGGTTCAGATCGAGACCGTCCCATGACGTTCGTGAGCTTGATCGGAGGTGGGACGTGTATGTTGACCGGAGATCAAGCTGAAGCCTTGATGTTTGATCAGTGTCGACATCGGCATATGAAGAGGGCCTAGGCCTTGGCGGAATATCGTGGGTTCTTTTTTGTGTCTCTTGAAGAGCTGACATTGGGTGATGGTCCTTTGCAACACTGTAAACTACAACTCAAGATAGCTACAAGACACTTCCAGCTGTCCTTCAACCATTCTGGAGCCATGCCAACAAGGTTACATCCACAATCCCCACCAAGCAGAGCCTTTGGCAGCCCCTGTCCACCAAGCGGGAGTTAATCAATCAAGCCTGTGCTGACCCTCGGCAATGTACGTAAGTCTGGGGCCAGGTATACCGTAATAGTAACTGCGTACACATTCTACGCTCTTCATCAGAGCGTCTGCCAACGGTTAACATTGGGTGTTTGGGAGCCAAGAAGAAATTTGTGCCAGCGTACCCTACCCCCATCACACAACCAACACCAAGGACTCCCCAGCGGTCATCCAGCGGCGTAGGCAGTACCAAGGTAATTCAGCTACTCAGATGTATGGGGTTGTGTGAATGCTCGTGGTGCAGCTAGGCACATTCATTGATGACAGTAAGTGGAATGAAGGCTCCGAGATTGGAGGGAGTCAAGGCATCCACCCACTTACATAATTGGGCAGCATGTGAAATGTAAGGTAAGGTAGGAAATCCGCGGGTGAGAAGTCAAAGTGTCATCAAAAGACGATTAGGTACCTTATTCTCTCTACCTAGTTTACACTCTCCATGGTAAGGTATGACAAAAGAGAGCCCTCCCAGGTCAATAGAGTGAGTCGGCGACCAGAATGGACCCCAACAACTGCAAAGAAGAGATACCTATTTTTGTTTACTTACAGATGAAGGGGACTTGAAATCCGGTTTGGCCCCTCAGCTTGTTTCAGCCACGGGTAGCTGGGTGCGGGGGACTGGAAGAGTGACACTAACGGTTTTTGCCCAGGCGCCGCGTCGGGCCTGTTAAGAGAGGGAATCCGTAGCAGAAACACAGCCCATCACGATGCATCTCGATGCATCCCCTCGTTGAGCTACACTACAGTACAGGCAGACTTGCGGCAAGGGGTCCGAGGTGGTGTGTGTATTGTAGGTAGTGTATGCCCTGTGGGTGGGATGCCAGCGGATGGATCAGGGTGCGGTGGAGCCCGAGGGGGAAAAGCTCTCGACCCTCAAATTTAGCGGTCGGCCGAGTCCTTCGATGAGTGTTAGCACAGAACCACAGAACCTCGCAGAAAGCCCACGCCAGCAGCTATGGAGCGAGTTCTGCACTAACAGCAGCCCAGGATAGGAGAGTAAAAGTGCAGGACCGATGACGTCGATCTTTGGAGTGGGAGGGAGGGGGGGGGGGGGGGGGGGGGCGCCCCGCCCCACCAGATAATAATGGATCCGGGGCCGGGGGGGGGCATGACAAAAAATGGGGCAGGGCGGCGCGGGGCGTGGGGGGGGTTGGGGGGGCC
>JAULSY010000062.1:31771-123522 GCA_030512305.1 Cercophora samala | reverse complement strand
CGATCTTTGGAGTGGGAGGGAGGGGGGGGGGGGGGGCAGAACCCCGCCCATGCATTTCATCATGCTGCCAGGGCATGGATGGGACATGACATGACATGGGGCACTGCGTCTCGGGAAGTGGGTGTCGTTGGGCAGGCCCATCGTCAAGCCTTCAAGTGTTTAATATCCCGGCTGAACAGGCCCTCACTTGTCCCAGAGTTTCAGATCTCCTCAGCACCTGCAACTCGTTCCCCTTACCCTTCCAGCTCCTCCATGTGCGTCTGTCCCGAGTCGGCGCAGCCACAACACCACTCCATTTTTGCCAGTCCGGCAAGCTCCGGCCTAGAGGCGGCGTCCTTCCCAGTGCTCTTTTTTGACTTCCACATGCTCACCTCCTGAGCACGCTTATCTTCTGCACCAGACGGACTTCCGGAGCTTCGAAGGAGTTTATTCTTCAAAAAGCACCCCCCAAGCCAACCCCCCGAGCAAGAACGACCTCTTCCCAAAGACATCCCTTCTCTGTTCCTGTGGAGAGTGATCAACAAACACCCCTTGCAGAGCCAAGCAGGTCTAGAATCCCGTCCGGATCCCCCTTTGCCACCAACCCCCTCTGGACGATCTTCAGTAAGTGGACAGGGTGACAGGCATACAGTATCTTCTTTACCTACCCACCTACCTAGTGTACATACACAAGCTACACGCAGAGAAGCACGCGCTAACATCGTCTTTGCAGTCACCCGGAACCTCTCGCGGCGCCGTCTTCAGACAACTTATCGACCCGTTTGTTGTCACCTGGCGAGGGCAGGTTTGCGTCATCATTGCACGTTGGCTTCAGCATAGCAGCATCAAGAACGTGAACTCGACCAGCTCACTTGCAGTACGTCCCAGCAGAGATTTGGGAAAAGGCACCCATTCCGGATGTCGAGAAGACGACGTTAGCAACCGCCTTCCCTCCACCACGGCCAAGAAAACAAGCATCACAACAAGAAAATGTGCGGCACGTCGATATCGTACGCCTGCTCGACGACTCTGATCTCCAAGTCGATCACCTGCGCCTGCGACACCATCAAGGCTTACGGCAAAAGCACCCTGTACTGCGGCACCTGCTCGAATCCCCGGTGCAAGGAGTTGAGGGGTGAGGTCGCCCAGGTCTCGACGCAGGTCTCGAGCTCCGCCTGAGCTTCTGAACAGTCTTCACTTCTGTCACGCTCGCCCTCGACGACGCACTCGGTTGCCCACGCTCGCTACCCTCTTGACGGTTGTTCAACGTACTTCTTTTGCCACTTATCTAGTTTTAATCACCCATCACCACATTTATTATACCATTTTTCCCCTGTGCCCTTGTTTCTTGGTAACAAGCAGGCTGCACACCCTTTTCAGCGCCTTTATTTAGGAACGGAAAACCCAAAGCCCAACAGGTACATGCCCCAACATCCGTCTCAGAGCCTTGCTGAGCCCAAGAGACAACGACGGGAACAAGTATCCTGGCCAAGACATCCTTCAGGGCGCCAACCAGAGCAGGGTATCTGGAGTTCTGGGGGCAGTTAAGCGCCCTTGGAAAGGGGTTCCATTGTCTCTTTTCTCCTTTATTTTCTTGTTGGACTTGTCTTTATATCATTTCGGGCGGCGTAACGGGAAAATATAGGGGGCATATTGCATGTATGTATATAGAGCAGTACTGGGGCACCACCTTGTCGGTTTTGACGGTAAATAAGAGCCAACTCTCACATACACTCCAGGTTAGTGCAACGCATTAAACTGGGTGTTGCTAGTATCTCGGCGTGCGTGGCATTGCTACTGTGTTGTGTTACATGTCTTCACACATACAGCACCAACGCAGTAAGGTGGCCTTGTCGCCAACCCCAACGCAGTCAGCACCTCTAAACTTTAAATCCCTTCGGCTTCTTCCAAATTTTCTCCTGTCTCTTCTTCTTCATCCTCCTCCTCCAGACCCCGCTTGCCTGATTTGATGTTCTTGTTGGCTTGCCTCTTTCTCGGCCTCAACCACCCTTCCATGCCCGGTGGCCAGTACACTCGATTCTCGGGTCCACCCATTCCAAACTCCAGCGCGGTAACTGTGACTTCAGGGATTTGAGTCACTTCCGCCTTGGTGTCCTCTGTTTTGGCGGTTGCCTCATCGTCTACTTCGGCCACATCCTCCTCATGCGCCGCCCGCCTCCGCTTGACATTGGCTCCTGTTTTAAGCTTCTTCTTGCTCTTTGTCCCCGATGCAGCTCGAGGCACGGCTCTTGGCTCGTCAAACCTCTCGTGCGGCACCATGTCATTGATCTTTTCAAACCCCGGGAGCTTGAAGGTGCGCATCAGCTCGAAAACGGCCTGCTCCTTGTCCTTGGCCTCGATCATAAGGTCCATGTCCGGCGGACACGGCGGCAGCGTCATGACTCGTGGGCTGTGCTTGCGTCTGTCCCGTGGTGTGACGGCACCCGGACATGGCTCGCTATAGTGCATCTTCTGCGTGATGCCCTTTCGCCGCCACGTTGCTGTGATTCGGTTCATGATTTCCGGCTGCGAGATGTCCCATGTCCCTTCTCGGCACTGTGAAGAGTCAAATATGATGTTGTGGTGGTGGTAATCGAGAACGAGTGGAATGCTGAGTTCCTCGCAAATGGGTAGCAGGTCGTGAACACTCCAAGACACGTCGTCGTTCTCGAGAACCAGCCGGTTCTTTATCGACTGGGAGAGTTGGGCATAATTTGCACGGAACCGATCCAGAGTCGCGGCCTTGTCTCCGTAAACCCCACCCATATGAAGGATCATGACAGCATCGCGATCTTGCTGCCCCGGCAGCTGGAGGAGGGACAACATTTCGTCGTGATAGGCCAGATCCCGGACAGAAGCTTCGATAACCTCCTTGCGGGGAGAGCCGAGTTGGGTAAACTAGAGACGATACAGCAATTCATGTCAGCAACGACGAGTCCACAGTGGCTTTTTCGCAAGGGGGCATATACCTGGCCAGGATGAGTTGTGAGACGGTGGCCCAGCTCTGCCGCCACCCTTCCTACCTCGGCCAGTATGTTTGAGGCAAAAGGAGCCAGTTTATATCCATGTTCCACGTGGCTGGCAAAGGGAAACATCTCGGAGCTGAGCCGCATGAACTTGATGCCGTACTTGTCGTTCCACCGCAGCATTTTGACAATGTCGGCTGCGTTCTGTAACCCTAGGTTCTGTACAAAACGGACCCCTAGTTCATGATCAACCGCCTTCGACTTGTCTGGCCTGTTCTTGGTTGCATGCTCGGGTTGGTCCGGGTCAGCGAGCGGGTACCGATGGTCGATGATGGACGCCATGCGACATGTGCGAGAGCTGAAGACGGGCGGCTTGGCCGATCGCAGGTACGTGTTGAGACATGCCTAATGACAAACCATTAGAACCAATGCCATACGTGCGCCTCAGGTCACCACCATGGGACTGCTAACATAGCCGAGCCGGCCTCTCCAAGGCAACGGGAGATAGTCACTGTTGACGGGAGGAGGTCGTGCGGCCCCTCGTTCCACCACGTCGAGTGCCTCTTCAGTGGCCACGGGTGCTTCCTGATTCGGATCCAAGCCCTCACCGCCGAACATACCTCTTTCGGCCCGGTCCTGGTCGTCTGGCTGCTTCGAAACACCAGGATTCTGATGGCGCTTCTTCCAGCCGGCGGTGGCAACCTCGTCACGCGGCTTGTACTCGTCCTCGTCGAGTGTCTCGGTGAGATGTGTCTCTTCGACTTTCAGCTTCTGTCGCTTGGTTGCCCGCTGCAGCCGGCGCTCCATCTGAGCCAGGCCTTCGATGGCGAGCCTGAGCCCCTCCTTGCTCGAAGTCTGGACATCCTCAGCAGCCTCGGTGCCAGTCCCCGAGTCGGCCTCCCTCCTGATGCCCAGTATCTTTCCCTGTATCTCGCGGGACTCATCCTCCTCGTCCGTCATCTTTTGGCTTTGGGCTAGGTGGCGGTTCGAGCGGCGAAGATGTACCTGGGGACGGATGGGCTCCTCAAGGTTTTGATCTGGAGCCTCGGTTTTGGACACCTGCCGGGACACGGATCCGGCCTTGCGGGCCATGGCGGCGAGCGGTGGTGATGGTATGGGCTGACTGCCAGGTCGGCGTGTGAGGCAGAGCGAGTGACGCGTTGAAGGGACAATGCTCCGAAGCAGACTTGTTGGACAAAGGCAGGGTGGCATGGAACGACGCGGGCAAGATCAGTTGCACAATGCAGAGATCCCGGCAGCCCGGGCAGCTGGTATGGCCTGGGTAAAGTACCAGCTGCTGGCGTGGTGTCCAATGAATAGCGTGGAATCTCGAGGGCCCGACGTGACGGTAACACTGTAGGCGTCATGACGGGTGCCGATCAATCTAACAGCGCGGCATGCTGCTCATCTCGGGCGGCGGCGGCGGTGCTGGTGTCAAGAAAGGTCACTAGTCTAGTCTATGCCCTATGGAAAGCGGTGGACGTGGAAGAATAAACAAAATATATGTCTTGGCCCGAGCCATTGTGATCCATCTGGAATGTTGATCAGCAGAGATGCAGCGATGCAGCGGGAAACTGCGATTTGCCCTCGTCTTTCATGGGAGCTGTGATCGATGAGGTCATGGCCGTTGCTGTGGTGTGGGGTAGGTGCTCGGCAGGGGTCATAATTATTGCTCCCTCTACATAGAGCAACTACCTACGTTACGTTACCTACATCGCATTAGCAGCTTGCCTCACCAAGTCAATCACCGTCTCTCAAAATCCCGATGGGAGATGCTCAATTCTCTCTCGACTGTCTCCCCAACAACTCCATGGCCGTCGTCCACGTGCTGGACAGCCATCAGTCTTTTCCATAGTTGGCTGTTAAATTCATCAAAAACATAAAGGTCGTTCCTTAGTTTTGGTCGTGATTAACCCCTGACCTGGACCAGGCCAACGGCGGCAAGGTTCACCTGGCCAAAAACGAAAAAGGGAGACCATTGATGAAATCTCCTGCGGAAAAAAAGTATGACTTAAATGCAGTACGATCCGCCCAGGGGTCGAACCTGGAACCTCCTGATGTCTTGATTAGAAATCGTAGTCAGACGCGCTGCCATTACGCCAGCGGACCCTGAGTGTATGTATGTACTTGAGTGGAGGATGATTGTCGGAAGGAGAGCTTATGTTGTCTCTGGGTGGTACGAGGTGGGTTGCAACCAGATGTAAAAATAAACAATTTAGACATCATAACAAACGGTACGCAGAAAGCAAAACTACCCAGTGAGAATAAACACAGCCCTAAATCTTTCTCTGCATAGCAACTGATTACACCGGCTAGAAATAACAGGCTAAAGTATCACACTTGTTTTATTACTGGCGCATTGTTGCAGGTGGCAAATGTATTTTTAACCAGCAACATAGCAAAACATTACTCATAAAGTACATCCCTAGCTCTCTATTTAAGTAAGCCCCTTTACCACATTTTCGCATCATACCCTGCCCCTATACTTACATTGTCCCTACATCGAAAATGTTCCAGATATATACCCCTTATTGCCACTGATTCAAAGCCACAACGCCGTACTCCTGCCCGTTGATTAAATCGCTGCCTGTCTGTGACAACCATGCTCCTACATTTTGACCCGGAAAAGGTACCGGAGGCGGACCTGCGACACGTCATAGGCAATATATTCGTTGTACAACAAGCTGGCTCCGGCCACACCGGTTTTTCCTGGCATCTTTGTGGATGTGTCGGGCTGTGAAATCAATAGTGGTTAGCGGATGGACACAACGGCGCACCTTGTTACTGCAGACACTCACCATCATGACGCCCTTCAGAGAAGGATCCACGCAGCTGGCGTCCTTCCATGCCAGCGGGCCGTTTGTTCCCTTGCCCCAAGTGGAGATCATGCCCTTCTGCTTGGCCTCACTGGCGGCGTTGTACGAGGAATGCAGCAGCTCCTGCATGGGGTCGCCCAGTTCGGCCTCGCACAGCAAAAGGAGAGCAGTATTGCCAGACTGGTACGAGCAGCAGTAATTGGCAGACTTTGAGGCCATATCGGCAAGATAAATACCCTTGTCGAACATGTAGCCGTTGACCGGTGCCTCGGGAGGAGCAATGCGAAGACCTTGGCTGAGAATACCTCCGAAGTTGGTGGCGCGGGAGCCGTGCCACAGCAGGCGCCGGTTCTGGTCGAGCTTTCCAAACGCGCTGGTGTCGAACCGGTCCTTTTCCCCTTGGCGCTCGATGCGGAAGATGTTTTCGACTTGGTAATTGTGGCCGTGGGTGTGGCCACGCGTATTGACCAAATAGTTTTTGAGCTCTGCAAACTCTTGGGTAGCGGGATCGAGGACGGTCATCTCCTTCATCTTCAAACCCTCGTACTGCTTGTCGAGCGGATGGACGTCGTAGTTGCCGACCTTGTCCAGCTTCATGATCTCGGCCGCATTCTTCATGTCACTCAGGCTTTCCAGAAGTTCTATTTCCTTCTTGACCATTTGCTGGGTGTGGATCACGGGTGGACGATTGCGACCGAAGTTGTGAGGAATGAGCGAGTAAAACGTGTTGGACAGCTGCTCAACGGCATTTGCGTAAGACATCGAGTACTTGGACTGCGCAAGTGTGTTGTCATCCAGGAGTTCCGACAGGTCCTTGAGCGACTGGAAACCGCGAGTGATGGTGGCTTTGCTGAGCTTGCCGAGCGGGAGCTTACTTGCGTCGTAGTTGAGGTCTGACATTGTGTTGGCGAAGTACTGCTGGTTGAAGATGAGTTCCAGGAGGTGCTGCACGGCGGGCTCCAGAGTGCACTTTGGTGGCTTCCAGTCCTCAGCCTTGGCTTTGCCATCGGGACCATCATCTTCTGCCGCAGCTTCGTCTTCTGAATCGTCTTCGTAGTTTCTCTCCACAAAAGCGTACTTGCCAGGCTTCGGGTTGTCGCCCCGGTTGGCCCATGTGATGCCCGACTTGTCTTTGAATTTCTTCTCAAACTGCCTCATGGCCTCGGCGAGCGAACCTGTGGCCGGCACTTGGGTTTGGCCATGATCACCAACACGGCCCCACCGAGTCCATGTCCTGTAGACCCCTTGGGGATCCACCAAAAGCTAGGTGTTGAATTCTAGTCAGCCAGTGGTTCTTCTCTCGTCTGGAGTGGTGCTCCTGAGGAACTGACCTGGATGCGGTAGAATTTGTTGTTGTTATTGGATGCGTTGGTCTGGTTCAGCGAGGCATCGTAGATAACGCCGTCGGCATCGATGTACACCACCGAGCTTGTGAATGGGCAGCCATCGTCGATTGGAATCCGGGTGTCCTTGCGCTTCAAGACCTGGCCCTCACCAAGTGCCTTCTCCTGCCTGGCCTTCTTCTGTTCTGTGACACCATCCTCGACTTTGACGTCGTCGGTTTCAACCTTAACATTGGCACCTCTGCCCTTCTTGGCCGGTGGAGCAGCAGTTTCCGTGTCGGACGAACTGTCAACAGCCGGAGCGGCCCTCTTACGCGATGTGGCCGATGTGGTTGCTGCTGGAGGGCGGCCACTGTTGGTTTGAGCAGAAGCAGCAGTGCCCAACGCGAAGTCCTGCTCGGCCTGCTTACCGTTCTTTTGCTCAGAGAGGGACAGCCACTCAAAGCTGACAATGGGGATTCCCAGGTTCTTGGCTTTGGCGACCTTGGCTGAGGGCTTGCTGAAGTCGGCTTCGGTGGCCACCAGGTGCGTTGTGTCTTCGGTGACGGCGCTGCTCACAGTAGCACCCACAGCCTCCGCCTTGGCTTTGACAGCTGATTGGGTCATGCCCGCAAAGGTGCCGCTCAGGGCGATCTTGCAGCCATCCAGAGGAGGCTTTGCTGCGGCAGCGGCAGCCTTCTTTGCGCGTTTTGGCGGCATTGCGAGAGACTGAGTGAACGGGTCTGGTGGTGATCACTGATGGGGAATACCTATACTGAGGACAGGCGAGTAAAAAGTAGAGATGCCACACACAGTTCACAAAAAAGCCCAGGGAAACGTTCGAGTTTGAAGGTGGTAATTATATTCAGCCAAGTTGTTTCTGTGGCTGTCTGTTTGATTGGTAGGCGCGCCGTGTCGAAGCAGGCAACAGCGGCCCCTGTCAGGGGAAGAGCGCAAGATCACAGGACACTAACCAGGCAGCTGGTGCAACAGGTCCACACGGGCTTAGGCACCAACAGCTAACCAGCCTCAGATTGTCGTGCTATCACAGAGCTTCGCGATGGCTTCAATCCAGGTACCTAGCTTGGCAGCACAGACGGGCATGGTTCAATACATAAATCTCTTGGATGGATGGAGGTTCCATATTTTGAGACGAAGGTGCAAGGCCAGTGAGAGAAAACCAGCCAAGTATCGGGGCGCCACCTGCAAACCAATGTCTGCGGGCCGGTGGGCGGCTGGCAGATCTCGGCACTACACCCGACCAGAGAAAGGTCGGGAACAACCGGTGCCCTGACTTCCAGGTTGCCAGTACCTCCACTCACCTCAATCTCACCTCAACCTCACCAGTCACGACCGTCCACACCACACACAGTCGGAGAGAGCACACACGAAATGCCTGAGGTGATTCTGAGACCTGGCTTGTTATCTTCCCGCTCAGCCAAACGCAAACCGCCCACCGAGTCCACCCAGGGCAATTGAGAAGGTAATAGCTGGACGAGGTAGACTGGGCTGCGGGGTCGGTCATCATCATCGCCCATCATCACGGCTGCTGCCAAATGAGCGCCTCACCCCGGACGCAGCAGAAGCGCACCGCCCACACGTGCATCACATGCCGTGCCCGCAAGGTCCGATGTGATGGTCGAAAGGGGACCTGCACCAACTGCGAGCGTCTCGGCTTTGCTTGCTCCTACGACGAGCACTTGGGCGTGGAGGTTGTCCAGACCGATGCCACCGTCTCTCGCATCGCGATACCTCGTCGCCGAGTTCGCCGCGCCTGTCAGAACTGCCACGAGAAGAAGGCTCGCTGCAGTGGTTCGACCCCAAGCTGTGACCGCTGCACAGCCCAGGGCCTCCATTGCGTCTATCTTCCGGGGAAGCGCTCTCTTCCCCTAGCCAGCCCTGCCACAGCGCCAGGAACAGGGCCGTCCGCCACGGTTCATCCGCCAGACTCGCCATCTTTTGACGACGGTCACTCGGGACGCAGCGCCTTTGCGAGCGGTACGGCAAGTCCTGCGCCGGCCTCTGCTGGACGAACTGAACCCGACGAGGACCTCGTGCTGCGCGCTTTTGACGCCTTCTTCCGCCATGTGCACCATATTCCCAAGTTTTCCTTCTTGCATCGGGCATCGCTGATGGAGCGGTACCATGCCGGCTCGCTCGACAGGTCTCTTGTGCTTGCTCTTATTGCCATCACGGCTTTGCTGACGGACCTCGGCCCCGGCATGAGCGAGTACGGGAACCAGTGCATTGAAGAGGCTGTGGCTCTGTGTTTGGCGGAAATGGAGAAACCATCGATTGTCCGTCTCCAGGCGCTGGTCATTGCTGTCGAGCATCGCATCTTCTCGAGGAGATTTTCGGGTGCTTTTATGCTGCATGCAGTTGCCAGCCGCTTTGCCACAGCCCTTCGACTCAACCACGAGAATCCAGACCTCTGCTTCCTGGCGCGAGAGTCTCGCCGTCGGCTGATGTGGTCCCTGTACATGATCGATTCGTCCATCTCGGCAGGGCAGCATGATGTCGCCTTGTGGCCCGATGCCGAGCGCCAGATCCACGTTCACCTGCCCTGCAACGAAAGGAACTTCGAGTTTGACCTTCCAGAAGCCACAGAGCCCCTGAAGCCTCCACCATCAGAAGCGGGCGTGGGCACTGCGCCAATGCCGGATGCTCTTGGTTTCATGGCCCTCCATGTGCGTATCCAGTGGATGCGTGCAAGAATACTGCAGTGTACCTCTCAGGCCACCACCTCCTGGTCTGAACAGGATCTCACCACCCTCCCATTGCGGTGCGCCGAGCTGTTGGCCGAGCTGGAAGGTTTTGAAGAACGCTTGCCACCGTCGTTCAAATGGTCCGAGGGTAACCTGCGTCTGCGAACCTATTCACCAAGGCTGGGCATCTTTGTCATGACACACGTTTGGTGGAGACAGTGCCACCTGGATCTGTACCGCCTGTTTCTGAGTGGACTGCGCGAGGCCCTTCCTCCCTCGGTGCTTCAGCAGCTAGATCCTAATTTTGTTGCCCGCAGCCGTCAGAGCTGCTACAACCATGCGAGGGCCATGGCTGACATGTTTGCACAGCTCCTGACCCTGGGCAGCAGCGTCCCTGCCACTGACTTGGATCTGCCGGGCTGCGCTTACCAATGCACCAGGGCTCTATATCATGGGCTCCAGACCGGAACAGGTGACTTGACATTTACCCTAGAGCGAGTTCAGGAGCTGTCTGCTGTTTGCTTGAGGGCCGCACAGCAATCCACTGCCGGGCCGGCCTCTGCTAGCATCGTGAGGATTAACCCCATTCACCAGACCAAGACACCCGATCACTAACATGGAATCAGCAAGCGGATATCGAACGGATAATTACCCACGGTTTGCAGCTCCCCGAAGGCGCGCCTGATTCACCAGCCCGCAGCCGCAGTGGCCCTCCACCCGTCGCCCAGTCTGCCATCCACAGCAGGCTCGCGGGCGAGGCACCGCCTACACCGGGATTAGCAGCCTCTTACACGTTCCAGCCATCTGTACCGGCCGCATCGACTCCATCCATGACTTTGTCAAGTCTAGCCGTCACAGAACCGCCAATATCAGCGCCTGTGCCGCCTTCTCACGCGAGTGGAGTGACAATGGGGAGTAATGCGTTTGAAGAGGTGTTGAGCGGGTTCAATTTTGGACCGGAGCTGTATGGGATGGACTGGTCCGCATTCCCGAATGGATGGCCCAGCCAGCAGTTTACGGGGCCGAATATGTGAGTCCAAAGGCTTGTATAGATAATGTGACAGCCCGTGGTCTTGTCAAAGGAACCGCATTTGCTTTTATGGGGCGAGCCACGTTGACACCATTCTGGGGCCTGATGTCGCCATCCTCCACACCGTGGGGGTCATGTCAACTGCCTTGTTCCACACTTCCACGGTTCTCTTAGGTAATTGATTGCTAGTGCACGACATCAAAACCGGCGTAACAATGTCCATGTCTTCGGCGGCTTTTCAAGGTCTCAGGAAAGATCGAGTCTTCAAGTTGTTCTTCGGGGGTCCAAATAGATGCATTGTAATTATTCTTGATATGAGCAAATCTCTCTGATTCATCGTTTCTCTCTCTCTCTCTCTCTCCACCATGGGATTTGTATCTGAAAGGGGTCTCTTTGAAAATGGTTCATACAAATGGTCAAGATTCGAGCCCCTTTTGCATCTAACGCAATTGTTCATCCAGCACCGACCCAATACCTCTGAGGTGGCGCTGGAGCGAATCCGCTGTTGGTGGTTCCGTTCACAATCATACCAAACATGGACAAGTTCTTGGTTTTCACTTAGCGAAGGAGAGGTGTCTCTTCACTTGGCTCACTTCCATCCTCCCTCGTCCCGGGGCTGGCACCAACCGCCACAGCCGTCACTCCACTCCCAGAAGCCCCCGCTAGGTTGAGCGTCGCTTCCCGATAGACCCATCCCAGACAGATACCCGCGCCAGGACCAAGAACTACCGAGGTGAGCACCATCACAGCAGCCACCCTCCACCCAGCCTCTACCAATATCCAGTACAAGACTGTCAGCCCTAGAAAGATAGCATCGATGGTGATGAACTTTAGCGTTGACCGCGTCATTTCTTTCCTGTCATCCGGCTGGGACAGGGTCCACAGCAAAAAGATGTGGGAGGCAACCGAGCACAAGACGGGAAGAAGGTAGACTCTTGCCATGCCCCAACTGCTGGATTCGAGGTGCAGAGATTCCTGCCAAGACTCGTTGAGCTTGACCAGAGACAGCGTGGTGAGCTTGCGGCTTGACTGTCTGAGCAAGGTGGTCCAAAGCGGGAACAACAGCCAGACGAGGACCGTGACCGGGCTCGTGTGGGCCAGCATCAGAATGGACGGCGCAACGAAGCCAAAGGCCACGGCAAAGGGAATGGCAATGGTTTCGGAGGTCTTGGTAAGATGGCGCATGGCTTCACCAAACGTCGGATCGGCTGAGGGGACGTTGGAGGTTGGGAGGTCCTGGCGACGGGATGTGATAATTTCGCGGCTGCGGTGGAAAAAGGCCGGGATGATGATGAGCTCCCAGACGAAAGCGCCACCGATGAGGTCGAAGACGAGCCATAGGCCGGTGGGATAGGCGATCAAAATGGAGGGGGCATTGCAAATTCTGGCTGCCTCGACAGTCGACACGGTGAGGAGGCCGGCGAGGAAGGAGAAGATGACGGAGAGGATCGCTGAGCTGCGGAGAGAGGCCGCGGCTTCACCGAAGAAGGAGACGAGGAAGCATGAGGGGGTGCCGAGGAGGGGGATGTGGCTGAGCCAAGGGATGCGAGAGCGGGCATGGCATTGTGAGTAAAGCATATAGATGTTGGTGTCGGAGTGCTGGAACAGCACGAGGGCAGTTGCTATGGCCAAGAGCACGGGCACAATAAGGAGGTAGCGGAGAGACAGACTGTGGACGAGGTTGCGTCGTAGCCTTGTCCCTGGCGGGGACGACGACCGCGGGCTGTTCATTGGAAAGGCTGTTGTTACCCGATAGGGTGTGGCTCTGTGGGAGAACAACGAAACATCTGCATGTTCCGTCGAAGTCGCAGTCGCAAATCTCGTGATTGTTTTGCTTGGCTGAAGTTGCCGCCGGCATCGAAGAGCGGGGCAGCTCTCACGTGCTGCGGTGCCCTCCATGTACCTACTTAGGTAGGTAGGTAGGTATTTCTGTACTTCGAATTTGTGTCTGAAAATACCCCACAACGTCGGCACACCAACTATGTTCATTGCAACACATTCATGAGGTAATTGGATAGGTATGTTCATTATGGACATCGTGCCAGGCCTAGCTAACAAAACTATATACAGGAACTAGTCTTTTCGCCTCACCTGCTTCTCCCGTCTTCCAACCCCCCGCTCTCCCCTTCTTCTTCTTCTTCTTCTTCTTCCTCCCACCAGCCCTCGCCTCCCCACTTTTCAGTTCAGAGAGGGAACAGCCCATGGGCTCCAGTTGTTAAGATTGAAGCTCGAGTGGGTCTGAGTGCTTCGGAAGATATTGGTGTTGCCCCCGCTCCTCCTGAGCAAGAACTTGTCGATGAAAGCGTTGAGCTCGCTGCCTTGCTGGCTGGACGGGAAGCTGCAGTGGCTGTTGCCGCCTACCTGCGAGTAACCAAAGCTGTCCAGCGCGCCCAGAGCCTCCCACTGCTTCCGGGCAATGCCCATGCAGCCGTAGGTAGAGATCTTGCCGAGCCACTCCATGTCCACGTTCTCCATGACATAGAGAGCGCGGGGGGCGATGAGACCAGCGAGCAGATGGTGATCAAAGGGGAGCTGGTTGACATTGTTGACGTATGTGTTAAAGTTGGGCGAGAACCAGACGTTCTCCTGAACGATCTGGGTGGAATCCTGGACATTCTGTCCATTGTTCTTTTGCCATGTGGCAATCCTCCAGCAGCCAGAGCCGCCGGCGCCGGATTCCTGGGGCAAGGTGAGGGCGATTCGGGGCTCGAGCGCGCCGGCCACGATAGCACCCTTGCCGTTGCGTGAGCAGCCCGTGACACCGAGCCGGGTGGGGTCAATGCCAGTCTGGGCCTGAGTGAGCTCAAGCGCGTCGACAATGCGGGAGACACCCCAAGCCCAGGCGGTGAGAGCACCGGCCGAGTGGCTGGATCCGTACAAGTCGTAGAACTTGCCACGGCCGCGGGAAGAGCCGCCCTGCTGCTGGGCAATGTCGTCGTTGTTGAAGTTGATGGTGGCCACGCCAGCTGGAACGGGGAGGGAGGCGCCCATGGTGCCAAAGTTGATAATGGCCGGGTGCGGGCCGGCTCCGGAGGGGCGGTTGTTGATGGAGACGGTGAAGGAAATGGATCTGCCGCCCTCGGAGACCGAGATGGAGAGCGTGCTGCCAGAAAAGGAAGCCGTCACGCTGCTGGGTTTGGGGGGGAGGGTTCCAAGCTCATAGCGCTGGAGAAGCTCGGAGATTTCCCTCTGTCGGCATGCCCAGTCCGCCTTGCTGGTAACTTTGTTTCCGTTGTGGAAGGTGAAGGGGTCGTTGAGCTGATTTGCCACCGGCGACCCCAGACCCGAGGGGGTGTTTGGGCAAGTGCCGGGGTTCACAGGGGGGTTCGTCACCACGGGTCCCGACGACGTGGTGGTGGAAGCAACAACGGATGTGACGAGCGTTGTTGTAGGTCTGGCGGTGGTGGTAGGCACCTGAGGCTGAGCGGTGGTAGGGCCGCTGCCGGGAATGCATTGGTGATACCATTGGTTTTGGGGATTGCACCACGCTCCGTCAACGCAGAGTGTTGGCCCGCTCCAGCCGGAACCGCCGCACTGTCCCCAAAGTGTCTGGCGTTGCTGGGCCCTGGCACCGGCGGCGCCGAGGACGACCAGGAGGGAGGAAACTACCGTTTGCGAAACCATGGTGAAAGGCGAAAGTTTAGAAAGCGTGACAGATATTCCTTCTCCTTGACCACTGTAAACAACAGTTGGGCATGCCTCTTTATATTCTTGTTTCCTTGGGTGTCCGGAACCAAGGATCGAGAAGTCGAAGCTCGATGCCAAGTCACATGCTTCCCCATATCTCCAGCAATAAGTTTGGTTCTCGGCGGAGAAGATCCCGTACCCATCCATCGAGCACACTCATGGTGGTGGTGGTGAGGTTAGTTGCCATGCCTGCAAGGCCATTAGCACGCCAAGACGGTCGCATTTAGAAAGGCATATGGACGGTAAGCCTCATGGAATGTTCCTTTTACACCATTAGCCTGAATCGAGGCCCGGCTGGGATGGAGTCCAGCTTACTCGAAATGGACTCCCCATGGGGTAGTGTTCTTTGATACCTAGTGGGCCAAGAGTAGCCACGAGCCATGGTTAAGTTACACCTGCTCTTGCAACGATTGTCGGTCGTCATAATCCCAAGAAACTGTGACCGATGAAGATCTGTGCAATATCTGGAGATTGACGCTAAATGAGGGCAAACCCGGTTCGTGGTTGGCGTTAATATGCTCATGGCGTCAACCCGGGCATCACATCGACACTAGTCAGACTTCGATATTTCAAGTAGATACTCGGAAATGCTAAAAAGGTCTCACCATCGCTGTTTTTGCCCTTATTCTTGGTAGTCTCTCTATATATCTACCTATGGTACTTTCTTGCTGTTGACTGCGCTGGAGGACGTGAGAGAGTGGTGGTTCATCAAGGCCAGCCAAAAACCACATCGGGCAACATGGCAATGCAAAGGTCAGTCCCGCAGTGTCTTCAACGCCCGTACCACATGGGTATTTAGCCGGAATCCAACTACCGGGTCCTTTTTGCAACCCGAACCGTCACATCGAGGGCTTGCCAAGGCTTGCTGGACTTCCTGTTCCAGGTCCGGAAAGCCTCCGAACTTTTGACCATTTCGGTCCACGGCGCTGAGAGGTGGAAAATTGTTGCCTGAGGTCAAGATCGTTGCCTGTCCACGTGTTTGCGAAGGTGAACCTGCGTGCTTGCTAGGTCCCTATGCAGACAAAACGCGTGGAGTGGGTGGTACTGTTGCTCTTGGCGGCGTGGTTGTATGAGCCTAAGAAGAAGTCCAGAAGGTATGTGCTCGGAGTATAACGCACCGCTAAAGCTTGGTCCTTTGAAGAAAACACCAGAGCCAGTGTTGCTTCAGCGAGTAACGGCGTTGTTTGCAAGGTAAATAGAATCAACATCACGTCAAGTCAAGATCTACCAGTCGATGGATGAAAGAAGGCTGCCATTAATAGGTATGCAAACTTGGGCAGCGCTGACTTCGGAACGTTACCTGGATACCTACAAGCTCTCTTTCAAGGTGATGCTCAGGTACCTAGGTACCTTACCCAAGTACCCCAGCGATAGCGGGAAGACGGCAAGTGGGTCACTGTGCCTGGTCTTTCCTGGGGATGAGCCTATGAGCCTGCCTCAGGTCATCAACGCTCCATCGAAGCCCGGCCATCACTTCAGCCATCTATCTGACCCCTCATTTTAGTTTGTGTCTCGTCGTCCGTCGTCAGCCTCAGCACCCACCGAACTTGCTATTGAACTTGACCTTGATAACCTTACTTGTGTTCGGCTGTGATGGTAATGGCGTCAACCGAGCCCCCTATTGAACTCAATCTGCCGCCTGGTGCACCTCCTGGCTCACCTCCTGGCTTTACCGATCACGCTTTCGTCTCTGGGAGCGGTGTCAAGTTGTCTGTCAGGGTATGGCCCGCAGATCCGCCTGTTGAGAAGCCCGCTCCGTTTGTCATATGGTATGTACCCCCTCCTGTGTGAATGTCCATAGCTTTGCTAACATCATCTGTCGGCCAGGACTCATGGAGGAGGGTGGTTGGGCGGTGCTCGTATGTGATATTTGTCCACCTTCATATCAGTTTAACCCGATCTGACATGGAAAACAAGACTTTGCCCCTCTGCCCTGGCTTAGTCCTGGCTTTCGATCCAGAGGTTACCATCTAGTCTCACACAACTACCGATTGGCCCCGCAAGCCAGAATTGATGACCAGCTATCCGACTGCTTGGAATCTGTTTCTTGGCTCCGGTCAAATCTCCCTTCTCTTCTCGGCCAGGACAAAGTGGATGTCGACCGGTATATTCTTGTCGGGGAATCAGCCGGCGGTCACCTGGTTACGCTGATGGCCGCTCATCTATCTCCTCTCCCCAAAGCAGTGGTCGATGTCTACGGCTTGGTGGACTTCTTGTCCATCCCGCATTTCTGCGAAAGCGTTCAGTTCGAGCCTTGGAAGCCTGACCACCCGCCCCCCTGGAAAGGAGAGTTCACTGACGCCGAGCTCGATGCTTTTCTTGTGGATAGAAGCCCAGAAAACCTGCTGACGGATGCACTGGCCTGGAATGAGCAAGAAGTTCTCACAGAAAAACAGATACAACAGTACTGGGCCACTGATTTCAAGTACAACAAACGCATCAGACTACAGGCTGAGCTGCACATGAGAAGATCCTTGAACTCTGACATGGAGGGGCTGAGAAACGGTGTGATGCATCGGGAGAAGTTCAAAACTCAAGAGGACTTTGTTAAATTTCTTGAAGAGATGTCTCCGTACAGGGTGTTGCTGAGGGACCAAGGAAGAGCATATCCGCCCACTGCCTTTATGCATGGCACTGGGGATGATGTCGTGCGCATTGATCAGAGTTACCGGATGGCAGAGCTGTTGAAAAGGAGAGGGGTTCCTGTTTTGGAGTGTTATGAAGAGGGGAAGCCGCATGTCTATGACCTCAAGTACATTGTGAGTGGTTCATTTTGCGTGAGTGTTGCCTCCATGGAAACAGAGCTGATGCAATCCTGGCAGAATCGCAGCATCAACGGCTGGGATACGTACATCCAGCCCGTACTCGACTTTGTCGACAACCATGTGGGCCCAAAAGGCAAGGACTAGGTACTTGAGTTGGACCTACAACTATATCTCTGTGACACCAAAGGCTGGGTACCTCCCTCAGTAACACAGTTCAGGAATGTCGAGCACGTCCAGACACCAGTGCTGACGGAGCCGTATTTTCATACTTGAGAGATAACTATCTCTAGGTACCCATAGAGATGTCTGCCCAATTCAACCCACAGTGTACAAGGAAAATGGGTAATGGGATACTCAACCTCGAAATCGTTGATGCGTGGCGTATGTTTGTATGTACATACATACGTGTAAGCACAGACCCCCTACCCAAACATACATCTGCCCCCTTTGCCCCTGAATGCGACAGCTGTGCAACCGACCCCCCGCCCACCACAAAGAACTGAACCACCCGCCTATTGATACATGGAAGCGCTCGTGAGAAGAACCAACCTTCCGCAAAGAGTGTGCCAAGTTTGGGCAAGTACATCACCGGTTCTCGCGGCGTCATCAGCACAGGCCAGACGCAAGGGAGCCGGTGTTCCGCCAATGCTGAAACGCAAAGTGCCTCGTCATCATTGTAGTTTTCTAGGCACATCTGCCTACTTTTATGCATGTGGTTCCCAAATCAGCGCACCCTATATTCCCCAGAGCCACTGCACGGTGCCCCTAGCAGTGATATTGTATGATCGGCAGCACTCCCGAGCCGACTCGTTGCTCTTCACATCGAGGATCATGAATGAGCTCCCATCACCCACACCCGCTCCGGTTTTCTTCATAATGTCTTTGTTGGCGAAACGCTTGCCGCAATCCGACGTGTCTATGGTCATTCGACATCTACTACCTTCCGCAGCCAGCCAGCCAGCCAGACAGACATGGCCCCTCCCGCGGAGGGATCAACTTCGGAGCCCTTTGAAGACTACAGCCCAGTCCTCAACTTTGTGATATGGGTACTCACGGGATACGCTACTATTTTCATTTCCCTCCGTCTATGGGGGAAGCACCATCGTGGCCGGCGACTCTGGTGGGACGATTACCTGCTCATTGCTTCCTGGGTCGCTCTCTTTTTAGGCTGCATTTTCCAAACAGTCGATACAGGGCTAGGGTTTGGCCGATCTCAACATTCCGTTCCCGTTGAAAATATTGAGATTGCTCGGCTGTTATCTACTATAGCTGGATTCTTTCTCATCTTGGCCGCGGCGTGGTCAAAAACATCTTTTGGACTCACCTTACTCAGATTAACGCAAACAGATGGCTTACTCAAGAAGCTGGTGTGGTTTGCCATATGGACAACGAATATCTGCATCACTGGGAGTTGCATCATACAGTGGGCCCACTGCTGGCCTTTGGACCGGGTCTGGAGACAGGAGGTGCCAGGGGGTAAATGTCTGCCATTGGACCTTATGAATGGGTATAATATGTTTGTTGCTGGTAAGCTTGCCCTCCTGAAAACCGGATAGTGTGTCGATATCGACGCTCACCGAATCGGTAGCCTACTCAGGTACAATCGATGTCATGCTCGCTTTGCTACCATGCAAAATCTTCTGGCCGTTGATGATGAAGAGGAAGGAAAAGATCGGGATCACTATTGCGATGGGAACGGGAATTTTGTAAGTGTCGCGACGTTGCTTTTTATTCCTCCCGTCAGCAAAGAATAGGGCTGACCGAATGAAAGTGCGGGAATCGCCTCGTTCATGAAGATCCTCGCCATTCACAACGTAAACCGTCCTAGGGCAGGGCCAGGTAAATAGCAAGCCCCAACTCCCAGTTGAGGACAGCAACCTGACTAAAGATTCTCACAGAGCATGTGGTGGTACTTATGGCATTAGGCACGGCAGAAGGGGCCATCACCATTGTGGCAGTGTGCATGCCTGTCCTGCGAACCTTGCTGATGCAGGACAGCAGTCATCTGCTCAAATCCAGCCTACTGAACCACATACCCTAGAAAAGATTGATGACCTCAGGTACGGTACCTTATGTTCCCGCTTCACTTCAAGCGCAGCAGCGTCTTGGCATTCCCATTCGCAATGCCCTTGAATTCCCTCTCGCTCACCAGTTTGCTTGCGCGCAGCTCTTCCATAAAGGCCTTGCTCTCGGAGTTACTGCCAAACGGGTAGTGAACAGCATACATGACCCTCTTCACATCCGTCACAGCAAGCACCATTCTCATCGCGTCCAAATCCCATACGGCGCTGATCGCCACCCACACATTGTTTCTCCACACATCGCTCAAGGAGGTCGGCCTGCCTCTGCTAAACACGGCGTTTGACCTCCACAGATAAAATGGTACCTCTCTCCCATGTGCCCCATCACAATCTTCAGTTTTGGAAACCTGTCAAAGACACCGCCAGTATAGAGTCTCAGGAACGAGAGCCCCGTTCTCGAGTGTCAGTCCCAGCCCGCGGTCGCCACGGAATCCTCCTGCGTGTACAGTCCACCAGGAGTAAACACCTCATCCAAAGATGGGAAAGAGGGATGCAGATATACCGGCACGTCTAGCTCCTGAACGGTCTGCCAGAATGCATCATATTCCCTCCCTCCGTAGAACTGGTAATTGCCGCCGGAAGACCGGACTACGTGGGCGTCGATCAAGGCGCCCACAAAACCATACTCCCTGACACATGTTCTCAACTGGCTGGCCGCTTCGACAGGAAGGGCCATGGGAAGGACGCAGAAGCCCTTGAAGTTGGCAGGGTAGAGCTTGATCCGGGAGAATAACTGGCTGTTGGCCAAAGCTGTGAGGTTCGGATTGTGCATCGGTTCTGGGCCCGAGGCGACGTGAGAGACGATTTGCAGCGAGATGGAGTTGTTCTTCATGGATGCGAGACGGACTGGCTCGACCTCTTGGAGGTTGGTCAGGGTTGTATTGAGGACTGGAGGGGGCAGCGGCGAGAGGACAGTTGGGAAGTACGAGTAGAGAGCGGGAGACGCCCAGTGCTCCTCGAATGTGATGTAGCCGATAGGTTCAGGCTTCTGATCTGGCTTGTTGCGGTTGGTCGCAACGGCGGTAAAACAGAAGGGAAGAATCCAGTGTAATATCATGTTGTTCTCTTGTGGTCTGGTCCCTAGTAGGGGCTCTTGGAGCTGAGTTGAGTCTGAGGAAAGTCTCGGCTCTCGAGAGGAGACCGAATTACCTTTATGTGAACTAAGTCCTCACAGGAAGGGGCATATTGTGGGGTCGATATTGATGCTGGCTTACAGCATCGTGCATCCATGAGGCATGAACTTCTTTATTGGAACTGGGCCAGTATCCTATTGGATAGATGTGTAAGCGATGTTGTACTGAGCCGAAGCCATGACTCGCTGTTCCAATCATTTATCAAAAACCTCCCGCATATCGATAACTAAAGTCTTGGAGAGATTCTAAAATCTCACTCTAGAGAAAAAGGGCTCCGATTCACTAAGACGTAAAAAAAGAAGTTTGAACCTACTGAAGAATCTCTATAAAGTCGTTTTGTGAACATATGTAACAACCAATCAGAAGGTGAGATGGCCGAGCGGTCTAAGGCGCCACGTTAAGGACTCCCTTAATCTACATCCTCAGGATTCCGTGGTCCGAAAGGGCGTGGGTTCGAATCCCACTCTCATCATTCATTTTTGTACCTAGTTCTTCAACTGCTCCTCTATTTTCATTCGGACTGGATTAGTAGGATTATTTAATCAACAAATACAGCAAGCAAGTTCGAAGTCTAGGTAGTCGTCACGCTAGATATTGATCGGATTTATTTTGTTGCATAACAATTCAAGTTGGGTATATAAGCTAAACTCAACTTCCTTTTTTAGCCAAGAAAAAAAGAGAAGAAAAAAACCTGGCTCCCCATGCAGAAACGAGAAACTAGAGTGCTTAAACCCGAGACACCCACAACGGGACTCAAGACATACATATTTGGATGCGCAGGGTCCAGCATGATCTCCACAACAAAAATCATCGATCAAAAGAGCATAGAGCCGGGGTAACTTGGCCGCAATCGGCAAGAATGGTCTATTCTTTGATGTCCATCAATTGGTATATGTAAACCCTGTACATGCCCCCTCTCTGCTAGTCCAACCCCAACACCCCGACCCGGATATCACTGCGGGAAAAAATAAAACAAGACAATACAGAAAAGGAGATGGCCGTGACTGCTTTAGATGGTGTAGCGGAAGAAGCTGGCGTTGTCGCCCTTCTCTCTCTCGGCAACTCTCTCCTCCTCGGTGTACTCGCTCGGAGGCTTGTACTCGCGGTCACGGCGGGCGTTCTCCCGACGCAGGTAGATGGTCATGAAGATGGACAGAACGGCAGCCATAACCTGGCAAGCAAGCAGAGTGGCAAAGCCGGGGTAGTAGCGCGGGCGGTCCTTGGTCAGGAAGAGGTAGGCGGAAATAGTACCGCCCAAGTTTCCGAAGCCGACGTGCATGGCAATGCCGACGCCGCGCTTGAGGGAACCACCAATGTTGTTGCCGTTCCAGGCAACACCTTGGGGGACGTTGGGGTAGATGCCCGAGGCGAGGAGGAAGCAGCCAAAGTAGCGGACACCAGCGTTCGCCGTCGCAATCAAGCAAATAAGTCCAACGATACTGCGAAAACAACCATGTTAGAGCCGTGATTTCATTCTTGTATGGGCAGGAAGGAAAACGAGAAAGACTTACGCCATGACCATGAATCCAATCATGTAGATGCCGCGCTCACGACGCTTGTCAGCGTGCCAGCCGGCGCCAATGCAGAACAAGCAGGCCACAATGTAGGGAGGGACCGTCATGAGCTGGGCCATTTCGGGGGAGGTGGCGGTGCCGAGATCGTTGATGATGGTGGGGAGGAAGAGGGAGTACGAGTAGAGACCGGTGTAGACGCCAATGGTGATGAACATGTGCACCCAGATCTTCCAGTCCTTGAGAGCGGCCCAGAAGTACTTCATGTCGAACTCATCGGCCAACGAGGACCGATCGCGCTTGAGACGAGCACTGACCTCGGTACGCTCCTCCTCGGTGAGGAACTTGGCCGTGGAGGGGTAGTCCTGCATGATGAAAAAGGCAGCAGTGGCGACGATGACGGTCAGGATGCCCTCGAGGATGAAGATCCACTGCCAGCCAGAAAGACCGCCGACGCCCCTCATCTCAACAATGCCGCGAGCCAAAAGACCTCCAAACGCGCCGGCAGCGGTGGCGGCCGAGAAGAAGATGGCCATGCGCAGACCGCACTCGTGACGACGATACCACATGGTGATGCTGGAGCGTGCTCTGTCAGTACAGCCGAAGCGGATGAGGTACCTGTGGGGTAGACGACTCACTAGTAGGTGATACCGGGAAACAAACCACCCTCGGCGATACCCAAGACGGCGCGGACGGCCATGAGGCCGGCGTAGTTGTGAACAATACCCATCAGTGTAGTGCAGATACCCCAGGCGACCATGATGCTGGGAATCCAGATGGAGGGGCGGAACCGCTTCATGGCCATGTTGGAGGGGACCTCGGCGGCCACGTAGAAGGGGAAGAAGATGGCCAGAGCATCGTTGTACTGCAGGCGGGCCGAGTCGAGCTTGAGATCCTTCTCGAGGGTGTCGAGACGGGCATTGCCAATGTTGGTGCGGTCCAGGAAGGAGAGCAGATAGAGCAGGGCCAGGAAGGGGATCAGGGTGACGTCGATCTTGCGGATGAGCTTCTTGGTGGCCGTCTCGTCCCAGCCGGCGCTCTCGACGGCATCGCTGTCGGTGTTCTTGAAGACGGCCTTCTCGTTGGTGACGCTGTCAGACTCGGTGGTGGGAACATCCCGGTCGGCGCCGGAGACCTCTGCGGCGGCACCCATGATGTGACGCGGACCCGAGAGGGCTGGTTGATGTGGGGGGAAGGGGAATGGGAGGATCAAGCTTCCAGGTTGCTGTGCTGACTTGGAGACACCTCAACTGCTGTGCTCAGACGGAGGCCGGGGACTTGCAGGTGCCAGTGTTCTCGAAGCTAATCGGGAACTTCAGATGACTGACTGGGCCAACAGGGAAGTGGCTAGCGGGATGGCAGAGTCAGAGACATTCGCAGTCGGAAGCAGCGACGACCTCGACATCTTATATACTCGCCTGGGGAAAGTGCTGCCCGCACACAGAGGTCCCCGAGACAGGCAGATATTCGGTCGCAATGCAGTCCAATGCACACCCACGTCGCATCTTTTGGAAATTCCCATGCCGATCCTGGCTCGTCAGCAGGGAAGGGGGGACGCGGGTCCACCTCTCTCCCACCTCACCTCCTCCCACCTCGTCCAGCTCCCACTTCCCACTTCCCACCATCGTGGCCCGCCCGCCCGCTCACGTCAACCTCAAAGTGGCTCCCCCAAGCACACGATGACACCTTGGCCTCCCACGGCCGGGCGGAAACTGGGGACACTACTTCGTGCACTGGGTAGTGTACTTACCTACCTGCATCCGGGAGAGATGAGATGAGATGAGATGAGGATGAGCTGATGGGCGTCTGCTGGTGGTTTCAGCCCTTTTTCGTCTGGGAGCACAAGAGTTGCCAATTTTGAGCTTAGCTTATCGTCCGAGAGTCAGCTTCCTGAAGCCAGCACGCCAGGTGCTTCGGATCAGGGAAGGATCGTCGTGTTGCTCGTCCCCCGTCCAGGGCATTGGATGGTTCCGAGAGGGAGGTGTTGGGAAAGAAAGGGTCTCACTCACTCATCCAAGTGCCAGCCGCAGCCAGTTGCGCCAGTCAGCCGTCGATGAACGGCACCGCTAGGCTAGGTAGGTGGTTTCCAAAATACCTACTACCTAGACTACATACATACAACACCACCTACATAAACAACAAATAATCTGTCATCTCGATGACGGCCCGATGTGCGACGAGGTTGAAAGGTGCAGGGTGTGTAGGAATGGCACGCCAACCCCACCGGCTTTGGCCAAGCGGCCTTGGCTGCAACGCTGCCTCTCGAGTCTCTTGAGCGTTGTCGACGGCCGTCTGGCGAGATTGGGACGCGGGGTCTTGTGTGGTTCACCAGTCAGCATGGCTGCTCAGCGCCACCAGCAGCCCGGATCTGTACAACATGTCCGGCTTGGCCGTGGTGGTGCCCCGCCATTGGGCAGCTCACCATTACCCCCGTCGTTGGCAGAGTAGGCCAAGCGTTCAAATCTCATCCCCGCACGTGGCTGCCACCAACGGCGCGCCGGATGAAGCCTTCGGGCAGATGGATAAATTCCTTGGGAGTCCAGGTTGGCTGGATGGCTGCCATTGGCGGGCTGGCGCTGGCTGCACTCCGGCACTCGAGAGGACAAGGTGTGGTGCTCTGCTACCTAGTACACTACAATAGTGCAGGTCGAATCGTCTGAGCGCCGTCTCGACACGTGCGATAACTGCCAGATCGCAAGCCACCCGCTGGTCTGCCAAGTTGCGTTGCTTGTCCAGCGTGGTACGGACGACCGCGTCAGGCAGGCTGCGGACCAAGGGAGAAGGAATGTTTCTGGAAGCCACGCCCGAGCGTAGAACGTTTTGGTGATGGTGCGTTGAGGCTGACCCGGGCTGGGAGAGAGAGAATGGCGAATGGCTCGTCCGGACACGAGATTATCGTCATGGAGACACGGCGGCGCGCTGGCTGTGTTTCACAAAGCGACAGAGTTTTCGCATGCTTGCAGGAACGGTGGTGAAGATTGGCGATTGGCGAGCGCCGCACAATCGCATTATACGATTACGTGGTTGCAATATTGACCAAGGCATCGGAACCAGACAAAAAAAAAAAAAAAGAAAAAAAAAAGCAGCAGGGGAAGGTGGAAACCCGCAACCACACGGGAGCCGACATCGCACTCTTCGATACGGTAGTGTATGTACAAGTGTATATCCGTACTAGTAGAGAGGTTCATCAGTTCATGATTCTGATATGATCAATAAGGTAGTGCATGTTCAAACTGACCAGAACAACTCCACCCATTACCCCATACCCCATACCCCATAATACCCCATATCCAACGGTGAGGGGCTGGGCGAGAACATTCGACCGGAACTGTCGCCACTTCCCCAGACTCGGTGTGGAAAAAAAAAAAGCGGTGGAGGAGTGGACTCGCAAGCTCAGATCAGACAGATCTCGGCTCATCTCCGAGCAACAAAGTTCATCAAGCTCTTTTTTGTTGCTGATTTTGCGGGGGATTGTGGATGTGAGGGTGGATTTTCCCCAGACGGACTCGTCCGGCTCCCCCGCAATTTCCCCAGACAAAAGCCCAGACCAGCTGATCCTTTTCAACGTCGACATGTCGAGACGGGATGGCTCCATTCACGACGACACTCGTTGAGACATGATGCTAAAGCTCACTTCCCCTCTCCCTTTTCCCCGTGGACAAAGATGGAAAACACCACAATTGGCGCCCAAACAACCGAGGATATCTGGCGGGCCACCGGTTTGCGGTTTCAGCCTGCCTAAATTCGGTGTCGGTGTCGGTTTCGCCTGCCGTTGCACCTGGACGTTGCACCTTTGCTGCACGCAGGTCCCAGACCAGACCAGGTCGGGGTCGGTGTGGAGGTGGGTGTTGTCCATCGCGTCTTGGCCGATGCCACGCTGGATGTCCATCGTGCCCTGGCGCTCCATCCCGCCCTGCCCGCTCTTCTCGGACCCTTCTTATCTGCTCTTGTATGTACACACGCCTCTGCCGGCCAAGACTCCGTCTGCTCCGCCCGTCCGAAAAGCTTGGGCCAACTGCCGCTGCGAGACGGTTGGTGATGGATTCCCAAACAGGCAGCTCCCCCGACAACTTCCCAAGCCGCTGGGCGTATCCGTGGTCCGTGGCTCAACAATAGGTATTATTATTATTATTTCCAACAAATGCTGGCTCTCCAATCCGACTCCGACTCGCTCCCTATCTTGTCACTGTCTTGGGTCAACCCTAGGTTTCTGGGTCATGGTTCCTTGGTAAGAGGAAGTGGTGGCCGGTTCTGCATCATGGTGACGCTCACCAGCAGTCATTTTAAGCCTCTTTTGTCTTGGAGGGCCAAGACTGAGCCTGAGGCGGTGGCTTTCCCAACGGTTTGGTCCTGCAGCCAGCGTCTGTTCCCGTGCCCTCCAGCTTGGCATCAGTGACACTTCAGAGCTTTCTCTTGAATCGTTTCACGACTCCTCTTTTTTTATGGTGCCGCCCTGATGGCGGCGTTTCCGTGCACTCGGCGCATAAACACTAGCTCATGCCGATTACAAAAAACCCATGCCGCAATTTCCCCATCCACGGTACGTTGGCGTTTTGATCGCTGACCAGATCTACATTACAGAAGCTCAATGGAACAGGAAGGAAGGGACCCTGGCTGCACTGTCATCGAGGCCTAGCTAACAATCCACCGTCCCAGCCCAAACAAGTCCATGAGCCAGCAACCAGTTAGCGGTCAGTTTACTTATCATCAGAACAGCGACCGGCTGTAAAAAACAACGTCAACACAAGAACTGAAGAGGGAGAGGATACAAACTCGGGGGCCCGGGCAGAAAGTTAGATCATAGAGTGGCCATCTTTATCCGCCACAAAGAACCAAACTAAATTACCTACTTTTCCGCCATCCCTCGCGCGCCGCCTTCGGCCAGAGTCGTAATCTGTACCGCCGGTTAAATGAAGGTTGCATGCCTGCGGCCCATCTCACATCTCACAGCGTCGGGAGTATCGTTGGGACGGATCCCAGCAGGAAAGAGCTTTTGGGCAGGAATAGAAATCAGGGTCTCCCGACATACCTAGGTAATGTTAATATCTGCTACGCGAGTTATTGCCCGGGGGTGATGAGGGCTTCCAGTGCACTAATCCTTTCTGGCAGATGATGACCGCAGGACTGTCGGTGCTTGGGTGGGTGTCGGTTGGATCACTGCGGGATGGATACCAAGGAAGTGTGGTCGAATGCCTTTATTGGCAAGGGAACGTGGAGAGGTGTCCTCGCCACGCCACTACCTAGCTAGCTACACTGTGATGTCTGATAGGGCTGCAATCTCGTGCTTGTGTCCCATTCATGTTGATCCAGGAGTAGGCGATGCGTGGCGAGATAGGTAGGTACCTAGTAGCACAGCACCGGGCTGGTTGCATCCAGCGCGGTACCGTGAATGCTGTGGGATCGCATATTGTAACAACCAACAAGAATGGGTGGTGGTATACATGTCAGTCGCAAGGCCCAGCATGCATATAACACCAATCAATTGACGTACACCTACCTGCCTGGTTTCCCCGATGGTATGGCTGGATGCAGTGCAGTGTGTGACCCCTCCAGTTTGCAAAAGTCCTAATCTACCGCATGCTCTCTCTCATCTGATGGGCTGGATTATTTAACATCGGACTCGGATAACGCGGCCACATGACCGACCTTGGACTTTGCTCCAATGATCACCACGCAACTTCCGCGGAACTCGAAAGAAGGAGACCACACAGAGCAAGTACAGCCGCCTGGACCGGGTTAGGTTATGTGGCACATAGTCTACCTACGACCCAAGACCAGATCACCACACGACACACCAGCTATCCCATTCAGCTGTAGATACCGCGTTCGGGCTTTGTTACGAGGTCTCGCATCTCAGAGGCCAAATCCGACCTTCGTCAAGATGTATGGCGACACAACGTCGTTACTCTTCACTCTTCTTCTCACACACCTTGGTAAATTCAGCCAACAACGCCTAGAGAGCAGCAAGTTAGTGACGGTCATGCAAACAAGCCAGTACGAAAAAAGGCTGTGAAATTCGAGTCAACTAACCTCGAAATCATGGCCTGCCATGGACCGAAATACCGGGCTCTTGTCCAGCTTCAAAGCCGTCACCCTGGGGCTTCGGATCCCATACGCCACGCGCGCCAGGAAGCGCGGATCATCCCTCACATCTGTGGCCTTGAGCACCTTTTGAATGCTTGAAGCCGTAGTTGGCGTCACTTTGAGCTTGGGGGGCTCCACTGGCTTGCCTGTTAGACAAAAGGAACAGTGCCCGCACTTTCCCTTCCCATCCGGCAGGTCCATGCCGAAGTGTTGTGCGAGAGAGAGGGCAAAACACTTGGGGCCGGTGATGAGACCCATGACCTCCCTGCATCGTTGCAAGGCATCTTTTTCTCTACCTGTCAAATCCTTGTAGAGCTTCTCAACCACCTTTTCTCTGTCCTCATCTGTCTTGGGCAAGGCCTTTTGCAGAATGTAACGGTTCGTTAGTCCGCTTGCTTGCAGCTTTATGTGACCCTGTTGGTCAAGCTGATTGAGCTTGGCCACGATATCAGCGCGGTTCAGTCCTGCCCCCTTGTATGCGATAGCCTCATTGATATCGATGTCATACCACTTGACCTTCTTTTTTGATTTCTTGTAGATTGCGTCGACAGCGGGGCTCTTGTCTTGTTTGACAAGGCGGAAATACGACGGCATAGGCTCATACTTGTAGGCCGAGTACTCGGGGGTCGTAGCTCGAAAGAAGCCGAAATGGAGCTCCAAGGTGGCGTAGATGACGCTGAGCGGACTCGGTCGTATATCGAAGTCCTTTTGCTGCCGATAGTGGTTGGTTTTGAAGACTCCTCCTACAGAAACCCCCAGAGCTTGGTCGGAGATATCAAACACCAACCCGCCCAGCGAGGTTCTCGACGGGAGGTCCCCACGTGCAAAGACCTCGCGCAGGTAAAAGGCGCTCGGAGCAAGATAAAACATACATTTGCTCGGGTTTCCGTCGCGTCCCGCACGACCAATCTGCTGGCTGTACTCTTCAACTGTGTTAGACAAGTCCCAGTGAACCACGTTCCGAATATTTGGCTTGTCGATGCCCATGCCGAAAGCAATCGTGGCGCAGACCTGGGGCTTCTGTCAGCGACGAAGCAACGTGAAGAGTAAAAGACAGAGAAGACAACTGACAATATCAACTCTCTCAGACATGAAGTCATCTTGGACCTGTTGCTTGACCTCTGTCTTGAGCCCTGCATGGAAAGGCGCGGCCTTGAAGCCCTGCGCGGCCAAAACTTTGGCATGGATCTCGCACTGCTGCTGCATGGCGACATAGATGAGGGTCGGACCTGGATTTGCGCGCAGAAACTTGAACAGCTCTTCAAAGCGCTTGTCACGCTCCCACTTGACATGAAAACCTAGCATGATATCCAGAGAGACACCAACATCGTGGTCGTATTCCTTGCAAACAGTCTTGGCCTGGAGTTCGAGACTGAAGTGAGTCAGCGGCAGATTCCTTGTCAGACATAAGGGGTCGACGGCAGGAACTTACTTTGGCCTGTATGGGGTGGTCCGAAAGACGCATGCTGGCTTTATCGAGAATGCTTTGCAAATATCCTCAGCAACTTTGGGAGTAGCGGTGGCCGTCAGACAAATGACACGCTCTGCCTTGATTTCGCTCACGAACCGAGCGACTGCGAAACAAGGAGGAGGTCAGGAATTTGTTGTATGCGATGCAGAGGTGATAGCAGTTGTCGACGGGGTGTTGTCTTACCTTTGAGATAGTCAGGACGAAAGGAATGTCCCCACTATACAGAGTCAGTGGCGCTTCTTGCTGAGGGTGCGAGGAGACTGACCTCGGAAACACAGTGTGCTTCGTCCACAGCCAGCAGACGGATGCCGCCAGGAATCCGTTTAACCGTTTCGACAAAGCCCTCGTTGTTGAGACGCTCAGGTGCGCAGTACAAGATCCGCAACTGCGACCGTGCCAGAGCATCGTATATCACCTGGAGTTCCTCCCACTTCTTGCTCGAGTCGATGCTTTCGGCCGGGATGCCGCGTTTCTTGAGAGCATCGACCTGATCTTTCATCAAAGCGATCAGAGGCGAGACAACAATGGTCACGCCTGCCTTGGTTGGCTCTCGTGTGCCCTCGGCCAGGTCTAGCTCGGGGAAGGCAATGGCGGGGATTTGATAGCACAGTGACTTTCCTGCTCCCGTGGGGAAAATGACGAGGACATTGTCGCCTTTCAGAATTTGCCGAATGGCGGCTGCCTGCTCGTGTCGGAACGACTTGTATCCAAACTGGTTGGAGAGAATTCGTTCCGCCAGGGTAAGGTGACTGTCGCCATCACCCAGTGCCAGTTCATTTTCGGCCCCTAGGGTTTCGGGTTTGTGTCGTTTGGTGGGTCGCTCGAGCGCGACAAGCTCGTTTTCGGCGATGTCATCAAACACATCGTCGCCGTCAAGCTCGAGGTCGTCAAACACATCGTCGTCGTACTCGTTATCTGACATGACTACGACAGTATTGTAGTCGCTTGTCGTCAAGAGTGAAGAGCAAGATACAGGACTGCAAACGACACGGTTGGAGAACTTTGGTTGTCTGTGAAACGGGACGCGAGATGGTCAGGAAGTCATGTGACTTTTGCCAGGTAGGGTTCCACTTACTTTGAATGGAAGACCTTGGGGTGATGACGACTTGGGATTGGCTAGCTTTTTCTTCTTCTTTTGGTTAGGAACAGCAGCCTGGAAACCGTGCAGGCTACCAGTAATAATAAATAAGTTTTGAACGAGAGTAGCTAACAAGGTACAGGTACAGGTATGTCTGACCCGACTCATGCGAGCTGGTTCGCCCTATCTCACTACCTAGCTTCGAGATGCCCAACCAGTCAAAGGTTCAAGTGGCAGAACCTGAATCGCCTCCCGCATGTTGCTCTCCTTCTCCTCGGTTTCGATCAACCAGGCCAACTTTGAACTCGATTTGTGAGCTTCAACCGCCGCTTGGTCTGCATAACTAGAGATTTTTCAGCCAATGCAGCAGGACTCCATCCGTTGTACTGGGCACTCACAGTTCCCACACAACGATCTTGGGTTCCTCGTCAGACCCGGCTCGAAACCACTGGTACTGCAGCACACCGGGCTCGTGCTCCTTTACGTGGTTGGATACAGATTCTGCGATCTCCTCTACCTGAAATCAGGATTTAGTTTCTTGTTGCTTGAAATACATCCAGGAGGCCCGATCTGCGCTGTACTTACACGTGCCACCCTGTCTGGTTTGGGCGACAAGATGGCGAGAAAGTAAAGAGCCGACATACCTAGTCTAGAAGTCGTAGTCACTGAGAGAATGACCTGCCCGGTAGGTCGTGACTTATCGAGGAGATTTCGTGGCATTCTGTAGACACCCAATTTGGAACTTCCGATGCGGGGCAGCTGTCGAGTTCAATCTGGCAGAATACAACCTGGGAAGAGGTCGGGTGGACTGGACCTATCGGGACAAAATATAAACCCGGCAGCAACACCTGGTGGAAGCTGTCTTCCGACCGCCAGAGACCACCTTCATTTTCCCGGCCCTGTCCGCGTTCCCCCTTGCACCATGTTCTGCAGGGTCTGAGCCGAAGCAAAAGTCAAAGAAGGACAAGCACTCGAAATGCAACCGACCAAGAGGCCAAGATGCCCTTGGCACGCCACAGAAAGCTTGTCATGGATGGTTACCGATTTTCAAATACTCATCATCACCGTTGCCCAGAACGACATCCAAGACCTGAGTCCTGAGTCGAGGTAAGCAATGGGTCCAGTCCTTTATCTACTATACTACCGGGCTACCCCGGCCATCCTTGATCAATCCAACGCTATGTAGACGCACACCAAACCAAACATCAACCGATCGAGAAAAAATAGAGGGGAGAGTCGTCATCAATTGTCTGATCAGACAACAATCTCGGCAGAAGATGCATCAGACCCCAATCTTTCACAACTCTTCATGACCAATCGTCGACCCCAAGCACCCCAGTTGAATCAAATCACTCCACTGCCGCTCAGCCCTTGATCGCGGAGAAGTCACTAATCGGAAGACAATCTGCCGAACAGGCTGTCAACTTCACTATATTCCGCAGCTTCCCACCCCGACTACCCCACGACACCCAGGATATGATCTTCACTCAGGCCTTTTCCAGATGCTATCGCACTGATGTGGTATGATAGGCCCCCTGCATCCGTAAGCCATCCGGTATAGCTAGGCGGCGTGCATTTTACCCTTCATTTTAGTATATGACCTCTTCACTGTTCTCCATTTTCACCCTGAGTATATTCGGCTGTCTTCAGCTCTCACCAAGCATCGTTACCTCAGCATTTCCCACCTGCGGGCTCTCTGACAGATACCCACTTTGTCAATTACAAAAGGAACTCGCCCCGGAATGCATCTGGTCAAGCTTGCTACCGCTGTGGTAGCTTTGGCAAGCGGTCAGTTCGCCTACAATGCCTTACCTTCCTATGTTCTTGTCCGTCGTCTAAATTCTAACATGCAATGATGTGGTGCAAAAGGCACCGACGCCGCTGTCAGACAGTTGCCCAGACCTGCCAGCTGTAGTGGTGTTGCCAACTTCCGCTACCAATACAAGTTGGAATCAGGATGGTCCGCCATGAAGATTGCCGGCGGTCTCAAGCAGGTGCGCACTATCGTCTGGGACACTGAGGGCAATATGCTTGTTTCCCAGAACACGCGTGGCATCTCTGTGCACACCTTTGGAGACAATGGGTGCATCAATAGCACCACCATGCTTATATCTGGAAACCAAATCAATCATGGCCTCTCCATCACCCCGGACGGCAAGACGCTCTATGCCAGCAGTGAGACGACGCTTTGGAGCTGGGCCTACGATCCCCTTACACGCAAGATCAGCAATCAAAAGACCATCGTCAGGGGCATGTCAACTGGCATCCATTCGTCAAGAACAGTTGCCGTTGTTCCCCAGCAGCCTAATCTCGTGTTGCTGCAGGTTGGATCAAACTCCAACTTTGACATGGCTTCTCAGCAGCCTGGCACCGGAAGGGCCATCATAAAGATCTTTGATGCCAGCAAGGCACCTAGCAACGGGTTCAACTACAACACCGAGGGGGAGGTGTACGGATATGGTCTGAGAAACGAGATTGGGTTCACAGCCGATCCCAATGGCGTGTTCTGGGGCGTTGAGAACAGCGGAGATGTATGTGTCTTCCCCCCATTCACCTCTGCGCTTGCATATAGGTATTCTAACCGGATGCGCCAACAACTCCAGGACTTCGCCCGCACTGAGAATGGGCAGCGTCGCGATATTCACATCGATAACCCGGCTGAAAAGCTCAACAACCGTTAGTCACGCCATGGCCTACCTACCTTGTCATGTCTATGTTGGTTGGCTAACCTGGTGACAGTCGGAGACCCCCTTACCGTTCGAAATGCCTGGTACGGATATCCGACCTGCTTTTCTGTCTGGAACCCGGCAAACTTCCCCAACTCCAACCTCAAGACTGGCTCCCACTTTGTGGTTTCGCCAAACTCATCCTATAACGACGCAACTTGCAACGGTCGTGCCGTACCGCCCCGATTGACATTCCAAGCCCACTCGGCCCCCATTGCCAACACCTTTGACTCGGACGCAAAGAACATGTATGTCACATTTCACGGGAGCTGGAACCGACAGCCTGCTACGGGCTTCAAGGTTGTCCAGATTCCATTCGCGAGGCTGGCCAATGGCACGTACGAACCCGTTGCTCCAGCCGACAGCATGACCGGATACAAGGACATCTTCTCGGCCCCAAACCCAGGAAGCTGCACTGCCAATGGGCTAACCATGAGCAACTGCTTTCGCTTGACAGCTGCCGCTTGGGACCCGGCGGGTAGAGGTTTGTTCGTCGGGAGTGATAACAGCGCCGAGGGCGAGATTTATATCTTGACTCCTAACAAGTAGAGGAGACCCTTCAGGGATTATGTTTGCTGTGGGAACAGATATATAGGTACACATACAAGTTCTGGTACCATCTCATGGTTGGGCTAAGAAAAGAACTCCCCAATACTGTGCTATCTCAAACATTGGCACACGCTAGCCACATGAGTAGAAGGTAGAGAGCCCGGTCACCTAAGTACCGATATACCCGGAGGCCGAGATGGTTGCGCCCAACAGGATCACTAAGGTAGATTGTCTGAATTGACCCGGAGATAATGCACCCCAAGTCTCTTGGCGACAGCCACCATCCCAGATCGGCCAGCTGAGTCGACACCGCGTTTCTTTCTTCCACGCTGTTCACTTCAACGGGTATTCCTTGGCTCTTCATGATCGTTTCACCTACCCAGGCAATTTTGAGGTATCATGGTTGGACGATGAGGCTTGAACCCATGAACTCTTGAGCTACCTCCGGTGTCATTCACGCCTTCTTTTGGTAAAAAGGGGCACCACGTTTTGCTGATTGTTTTACCAGCACGGTTGCTCCAGCCCATGACTGACGCCATGCTCAAAGACAAGCCCCAAGGGACGGGCCGGTTGCGAACCTTGAATCGACCTCATGGTGCATTGTCTTGGCTAAGCAAGAGGAGCGAGCGGCTCCTTGTCACCTTTACACTAGGTCTTATGGTCTTCTACATACTCGGCGGGTTTGGACGTGCGTTTCCCGAGGCCCCCGAATCTGTGCGCCTTGAAAGACACATGAATACAGGCCAAGCCCTTCGCCGGTACAAAGGTGTTCAAAGCAGCATCGAGTGGAGTAAGCTGGAGCCTCGCTACCCACCCAAGCAGCCTCCCACACAGCTTCCAACCACACGGCCGGGCACGGCTCACCCGCCGATTCAACACCGATTTGGGAGAGAGCCAGGCCATGAGCGGAAGACAAGAGACGCGAGGAGGCGAGCGGTCCGGGACCTCACCATGAAGTCCTGGTCGGCCTACCGTCGGTATGCCTGGAAGAAAGATGCCCTCCTTCCGCTCTCCGCCACTGGTAAAGACCAATTCTCCGGCTGGGCAGCCACCCTGGTCGACTCTCTTGACACCCTTTGGATTATGGGTCTGAGGGAGGAGTTTGACGAAGCTGTCGCCGCTGTCGCCCAAATCGACTTTGCAAACTCGTCCAGCCCACTGATCAACATATTCGAGACCAACATCCGATACCTCGGCGGTCTGCTGGCCGCGTATGACCTCAGCAAGCGGGACGTCCTGTTGCAAAAGGCGACCGAGCTTGGCGACCTCATCCTCGCCGGCTTTGATACGCCGACACGCATGCCGGTCGACAACATCAACCTGTTGGCTATCAAGTCAGGCGAGGGTCAAATGATCGAACCCCAGGTCGTCTCGGCCTCCCCGGGGACACTGAGTTTGGAACTCGCTCACTTGTCTCAGCTCACGGGGGACCCAAAGTACTATTCCGCCATCGCCCGCCTCAATACTCTGTTCAGCGTCAGCCAGAACAAGACGCTGCTGCCTGGCCTATTCCCCATGTATATCTCGCTTTGGGGCCCCAAACCCGACGTCATCAGCGGCACGACCTTCACCTTGGGGGGTGGGGCCGATTCCATGTACGAATACTTTCCCAAGCTATCCCAACTCCTCAACAGCGCCGAGCCCTCTGTTGTCTCGCTCTCACACAACTTTTTAAACTCGGCATCCGCGAACCTCTTCTTCCGGCCCATGATCCCCAACCCGTCCTCCCACGACATCCTGATATCAGGCACAGCCCATGTTCTTCCCAACCCTGATACCAAGACGAACAGCGTTCAACTTAGCCCCGAGACGGAGCACTTGACATGTTTTGTAGGCGGAACGTATGCCTTGGCAGGACGTTTGCTTTCCACTCCGGCGTACCTAGAGACGGGATCGAAGCTGACAAGGGGCTGTGTGTACATGTACAAATCGTTTCCTACCGGGCTCATGCCGGAGCGGCTGACTATGCTGCCATGTCCTTTGAGACATCCTTCTCTTGCGGTCGAATCGTGTGAATGGAACCAAACTCTATGGGACGCGACAGAGAGGCAGCCAGGATTGCCAGAGGGAGTTGTCTCGGCTACAGACAGGCGGTATATCCTCCGCCCAGAGGCCATCGAGTCGGTGTTTTACATGTGGCGCATCACAGGAGAGTTGGAGTGGCAGGACGCGGCGTGGGACATGTTTCTTGCTGTCGCGAACGCGGCTTTTGCAAAGGAAACAGGGGGAGGGGCCAGCGTGAAGGACGTGACTATTGACCCCAGCAAGGAGGAGATCCAGCGGGACGATGAGATGGAGGTTTGTGTGCGCCTCGTTCCCGGCTCTGCCACAAGTAAATGACCCAAATGCTAATGAAGATACACATAACAGAGCTTCTGGATTGCAGAAACGCTCAAGTATTTCTATTTGGTGTTTTCGCCACCCGACTTGATCAGTTTAGACAAGTATGTGCTCAACACGGAGGCCCACCCTTTCCTCAAACCGGCTCCATGACCGAGCCTTGAGGACGTGCAACAGGCACAAATATGTATATAGGCCTTTTCACATTATGAGTAGGATCAATACCCCGGTGCTGTAGTCTGTTCCTAGCAAGACAAACCAAGGCTTTGTTGTGTGTGTGTGTGTGTGTGTATGTGTGTCGTAAACAGCCGCCCCCATGGCTGGCCTCATTTCAGAACCCAGACCCCGGACGCCAAACTAATGCAAACCCTCTTCCTTTGGTATAACGCTTCAATACTTTGCAAAACGAAACTACCTCCTCCCACCTCGCCCTCCTCCTCCGCCCATCATGCCGCCCATTTGCTTCATCATGGCGTTCATGTCAAAGCCGCCCCCGGGTCCACCACCGCCGCCGAGCATCTTCATCAGGCTGCCCATATCGGGCATACCTCCGCCACCAGCCCCGCCGGCGCCGCCCATGCTCTGTAGCCGCTTCTGCATGGCAGCCAACTGCTGTGCCTTGTTGCCTCCGCCCATGGCATTCTGTGCCCTTTGCATATTCTTCATGTTGCCGCCCATCTTCTTCGCCATGCCGGCCATCAACCTCTGCTGCGTCAGCAAGTCCTCCACCTCCCGAACCGTCGTTCCAGAACCCCGCGCCACTCTTGTCATACGCGTCGGTTGCTCGATGAAGATCTTGCCGTCCGAGTCCAGCTCCTTGTCGGTCATGCTGTCGCAGATGTAGATCATTCTCTTCAGCTTCAAGCTCCCTTCTTCGTCGTCCATGTTGGCCATGATGTTGCTCATGCCGGGAATCATGCCCGCCATCTTGGACAGCGGACCCATCTTCATGATGTTCTGCAGCTGATCCCTCAAGTCCCGCACAGTGAAGATACCCTCTGTTATGTGCTTGATCGTGTCCTTCTGGTCCAGCTTCAGCGACTGGACGTGCTCGACCAAACCGGCCATGTCACCCATACCCAGCAACTTGGAGATGAAGTTCTTGGGCACGAAGCGCTCCAAGTCGAGCATGTGTTCTCCAGTACCGATAAAGACGATGGGTGTGTGGGTGGCCGCGACGGCAGAGATTGCTCCACCACCGGCAGCATGGCCGTCGGTCTTGGTGATGATGATGGCTCCGAAGTCGGCGGCTTCCTTGAAAGCCATGGCCTGTCCCTCGGCCTGCTGGCCTATGCTCGAGTCGAGCACCATGATAGTCTCGTCGGGTTTGATGGCGTTTTGGATATCCATCATTTCCTGAAACAAGGCGCTTTCTTGCCTATGACGACCAGATGTATCCACGATGATGACCTCGAACCGTTCCTTCTTGAACTTGTCGACACCCTCCTTGGCCACGACGGCCGGATCCGTCTCGGTCAAGCTGCCGTAGTATGGGATCTTGGCCTTGGTCGCATTCTGTTTGAGCTGATCAAAGGCACCGGCACGGAAGGTGTCGGCGCAGACTAAGCAGGCGCGGAAGCCGCGTGATTGGTAGTGGCGAGCAAGCTTGGTGCAGGTTGTGGTCTTGCCGGCACCCTGGAGGCCGACAAACATGATGACATTGGACTTTCCTTTCTTGGGCTTGAAGGGTTCGGCATGGGGGTCGACGAGATTGACGAGGTGGTCAAAGACGGCCTTCTGGATGAGGCGCTTCTTGTTGACTGCTGGGGGGAGATCTTTGAAGTTGACGGCGGCTTTGATGTCTTTTCGGAGGCGGCCGACGAGACGGACATTGACATCGGCTTCGAGGAGGGCCGAGCAAATCTGCTTGAGCATAGAGTCGAAGGCCTAGTGGTCACGACGGGCGACTTGTTAGCAGCCGAAGGGCAGAGAAAGACAAGGGAGGGCAGAGGAGCGAATGGCTACCTTTTCGTCGAGGTTCGGGGCGCGCGTCAAGTCGGTGACGGCGGCATTGATGCGCCGACCCAAATCTTGGAGAACCATGGTTAGGGGACAGCTGCGGCGATCGGCGCCGGTGGGGACGATTATCTGGTGATGTTTTTGGTGGCAGCGGTCGACGAGGTCGGGATCTGGTGGTTTGACCAAGAGTGCTTCTGATGACAGAAGTCGGGAACTGGGCAAAATGGTGGGGCCCCCACACTGTTGGCTGTCCCGGATGTGTGGGTCGGGCGGTGAGAGGAGACCCGACAGTGACACCTAATCATAAGCAGCCAGGGGGCCAGGGGGCCAGGGTTAGGGGCTTGCATGGTATTCATCTGATTAACCCTACAAGGTATGTACATACATAGGTACCTTAGACTACCGAGTACATACATACAGCTCATGCCTCGCTTCCACCAACCCAGAATCTGCTCGACTCACAGATAGGAACATCATCCTCGAAGCAAGGAGCGGGAACCGAGGCAGCCCCGAGCGCCTGAATACTGCCAACCGCGCTGCCACAAGTCCAAGTCTGACGCACCGTAAGCAACTTTCTCTCGAGATCAAACGTGAACGAGGCGATGGTTGACCCTCCCGACACACCGACCGGAGCACAAACTCCCTGGACTGCTACACCATCACCGGTGCCACCTTCGCTAGCGCACTCAAATGTCTCGTTTGTGGCTGTATTGACAGCAACAAACAAACTGCCCTTGGTCTCAGGCGTTGACTCGTATAGCCTAGTCTGGTTTCTGATCTCCCAAGATGCCAAATATCTCTCTGACGCAGGCGCCGAAGAGCATGGGCTCTGTCGTCTGACATGCTGCGTCGTGTTCAGGTTGATTTGCCTCGACGTCGTCAAACATCGTGTAGGGCTGCCCCCCGAGCCCTTGTTATCGCATGAGGTAGGCAGGATGATGGATGCGGTTGCCAACCCGGGCGCCCTATTTGCACCCCAAATCTGTCAGTAACCTTACTCTGCCCTGTCCGGCTTGATGCTCGTGCATACTCTTCGTTCTCACAGCCAAAAGTATGGCTCGCAAACAAAATCCTCCTCTCCCAGTCCATCGCAAAACTAACCGTGTCATCGATTGGCCTGCCAAAGATGTTGACGCAAGTGCTCCAGAGCAGGGCCGACTTGTCCTGGTTAAATCCTTTCCACTCCTCGGGCCACATGCCGAAGCAGCTGTACGTTGTGCCGCCCGTGGAGAGATAGAGACCAATGACCGAGTCAGTCCCTGCTCGTCCTGGAAGAGACCGGTCGGGCGCATCGTAGGTCCACTCCGAAATCTGCCAGGAAATGGGAGGGGGAGAGGCCGGACAGGGTCGGGCTGCATGCCCAGCTGCGAAAAGACAGGCTAGGATGAGGATGCTCTGAGACTTCATGGTAAAAGGTTGCCTCGATGGTCTGTCTAACAGTGGTTCTCCTGGATCAAGGCCATGTATTCAAGGCGATTCCTGCCATGGGAAAGGTGATATAAAAACTGGTTGGCTCTGAGGCAACATGAGCTCTGCCGTGGGTAAATGTCCATCGCGCGGGGTGGCCAAGATACTGACATTCGGCACTGACCTCTGATAACCGGAACCCAACATAAAGGCAGAATCGATACCTTTACAATCATATACGACTTGGGCCATATATTATGCCAATTCCCGCAAGGGCACCTCAGCTCATAAGGTGGTAGGTACCTTGGTACCTAGGTACGTACTCAGTCAGACGCAATGGCACAACGTTGGCGTTGACAACTTCTAGAGCTTCTGGGCCTTTGCAGCTCGCATGTACCATGCCCAAGTCAATGGCTCCTCCATAGGTACCTACAAGCAAGGGAGACCACCAGTGGGTCAGAATCATGACTCATTCAAGCTGGAGCTGCCAAGTGAGATTTGCCTCACACACCACCGATGCTACCTATTCACCGATTCAGCATGGTTCAACCTCAATTATATTGGCCAGGAATCACTTCAAACATGCATTCGACGGTCTCATGGCGCCCAATGTCCGGCAAAGATGTCTCGGCTGTCATGCTTATTGCTGATGAGATACATCCCGGTCTTCCAGAAAGGGCCTCTGTTTTTGCAGAACGTGTTGATCTTTTCCCTGAAGGGTGCCTCGTTCTGGCAACAGGAGACGATGTTTACGGCTATATCATATCACATCCCATCCAGCGACGTTGCCCTCCTGCTCTAGACACTCTGCTCGCCGAGATACCCCGGGCTGCCGACCAATACTACATTCACGACCTCGCCATCCTCCCCTCGTGTCAGGGTCATGGATTCGCCGCTGACGGTATCAAAAAAGTCTTGGGTGTTGCTCGCAGTTACCGTAGTACCTGTCTGATCTCGGTGTACGGCACATTCTCATTTTGGAGACGTTTTGGTTTCGAGCGTGGGACGGATGATGCGGGCATGTCCGCAAAGCTTGACGGATATGGCAAGGATGCCACCTATCTCGAGCGTCACAACGTGACAGAAGGAGCTTCATGTTGAGGAGTGAAAATGGATATCAAAGTTGGAGCAAGTGCAAGGGTAATACCGCGAAGCGCTAGTCTGCGAAAAAGACACTCTATGAACAAGAACCTACACGACCTGATGCCTCCTATCGTTGTTTGGCAACCATATCTTGGGCTTGAATTCCTTTCCCTGGGCTGAGGACCCCGGCCTTGTTCAAGATATCAATCGTGCTCTTGACGACGTTCAGGTCAACCCCCTGTGTCCTCTCGGGGAACTTGACGGTCTTGAGCCATTCCCTAGCATCGTCTTCCGAGTAGTCCAGATTGGTACTGATATACTCGACTGCCTCCTCTTGATTCTCGTTGAAATGCCGGATGCCCTGGTTCAGCCTTTCCAGCAGACTCTCCACCCTGTCATCTAATGCGGTGCCGTTGACCAACTTGGTGGAAGCGACAATCTTCCAGCTCGACCAAGGGGTGTAGATTTCCCCCACTCGCCTAATCTCGCCATTGTCGTAGTACTTTTTGGAAGTGAAGTGCTCCCACATGAAGAAATCTGCCGTCCCGTCGTTCACGGCTTTCCGAAGGTTCTCAAAGGTGTTGAGGACCACAAAGTCTGAATAAGGGGACGCCGACTCGGCCGAGGTGCCGACCCCTGTGGTGGGAACAAGCCACGCACGCTGGTCGGCAAGAACGTAACCCATAACATAACTGCCGGAACCGATGCGGGAGACGCCAATCTTGCCACCTTTGAGCGAGTCGACGGATTGGATCTCTGGGCGCTGATTTCCTGTTGAGATTGCCCAGCCTTTCGACGGCCAACTCGTATGGTTAATCCTCACCACACCCACAGTCTTGCTAATGGAATACCAGCGTGGTGCACTTACATAGTGGCGTTTCAACATAGGTTCCCACGAGCCTGTAACCTCCATCATTCTCCTCGGTCTGTTGTGTCTTTCCCAGCCCAGCGATCCATCCTTCAGTCAGACCAACAGCTACGTCAATCTCTCCGGCCCGAATCGCCGTGATCATATGTCCGGTCCCCGAGGGGAACGGGATCAGTTTGGCATCGAGTCCAAAGTGTTTGTGGGCAAAGTGAATAGGCGTGGAGAAGTGTTCGGGAACAAACCCAATCTTGAGGGGCTGGGGGCTCATTGTTGGACTGTTTGTTGTCTGCTCTTTGCCGGTGTATGCCGGTGATGATTGCAACTGTTTTTTTTTTTACTTGAGACCCGAAGTGAAGGCGTCACTTCCAGAGGGTTAAATGACGCAATGCGGGGCGGCGCAGAACAATTCTGGAACAAACGAAGCGAAGGCGACCCCACCATCGACCACCATCAGCGCGGCAAGGAGGGCCTGTGTTTTGGGGACATTGGCGTTGAATTTGGGCAGCCACAATAGTGCCGATGTGGGCATTGTGGGTTTCATCTCAACTTGCTTGCCGAGACATGACTGGGTGACTGGAGTTTATAAACTGAACGGGCCCCTTTTCAGCTCATATATTTGATTTTGAGCTTCTGTAGGTCCCCATGCCGAGATCCAATAACACCTTTTACGCTACCTATATCAACACAAACAAGTTCAGCCACCCTGCTCCCTATGAGGTAGCTGGGTAGGTGGGTATGACAGAAGAAGCAAGCCTGACACTTCAGCCACAATCGTTCAACGGGAGTTAAAGTAAGCGGAATGAAGGATGTGCCGGCCCTGACAGGCTTGACTTGATAGCCAGTCCAAGAATGGGTCTCCCCAGGGCTTTAAATAAGCACTTTCTAGTCGGTTTCTTCGCGGTAAGACCGGAATGCTGATCCATTCCACGGGAACGACGGGAGCCACGGCTTCCTAGGTACTTGCATGTCTTAGGTCCCAGGGAAACTGGATCGTTCAGTGCCGCCGGTGGTTTGGGACCAAACAAGGTTGGAATACTATTTGCTTGCGCAGTGGTTACCTACCTAATTGGAGACCAAAGTCTGGATGGTTGAGCAGGTGCAGTTCTCATAAATTTCAGGTTGCATTTGTAAAACTGTCGACTGTCCCTAAAAATAGGTAGGTAGGTAGCAGAGCTTTTAGGCAAGCCTGGTACCGAACCAGCCTACGGAACTATGAGCCTATATGATCCACGGTCAAACAACCCGACTTCGCCATTCTGGGGTAAGAGCGGAGTGCAGATGGAATGAAAATGCAAGCTTGAGTTCAGCCGAGATGACGGAGCCAGGTTTGGAAATACCATCCGCACAAGTTCCTCTTTCTGTTCAACGTGCCACACTACCTTAACTTTTGAACTCTGCGTGTCTGGTAACGTGTGCTCAGGTTACCTACCACACCGACACCTGGGATCTGATTCAGATCCAGAGCTTCTCCGAGTATTAATTGGAGAAGAATCTCCTCACCTTGGGCCGTGATTCTGTCATTTTGATCTGCTCGCTACCAAGCAGCGACCAACACAATGTATCTCTCTACCGCCATCATCACCTTTGCCCTTTGCTTAGGCGTCTCTGCTGAGATGCTTGCCCGCCCTTGCGGTCTTGAACTCGAGCGCTGCCCAACTGGATGGATCTGCCAAAAGCTTGAGCGCTCTCCTGCCGGCGAGGGAATTTGTGTTCGTCTTCCTCTGCACGTTCCCCTTCCAATAAAGACAACTCTTGTCACGTCCAGGGCTTCGCGCACTACTACGACACCACCGAAGCCAACATCGACATTCCAGTCTTGCGGCGGCTTCCGTGTCAATCCTGCCAACTGCCCCAAGGGTCAAATCTGCGTGGACAATCCTTACGTGCAGGGATGCGGTATGGCTTGTGACAAACCTGGAATATGTGTCGACCCCAGCGAATTTTGTGGAGGGTTTGCCGGCTTCCAATGCAAAGGCGATAGAGTCTGTATCGATGACCCTCGGGACGATTGCGATCCTTTCAACGGCGGTGCTGACTGCGGCGGTATCTGTGTTTAAGCGGTGGGCGGTGACGACAATAGCATTGTCCGCAAGGGGTGACTGGTAACGTGGAGGGGATGTGGTCAAATGGGGAAAAGCAGCGAAGGTCAGGAATATGATTCTAGGTACCTTAGTTAGGTATGTTGCATTAAGAGAAACTCGGGTATTTTGGTGTTCACATGCAATTATTCAATTGTGCCCTATATTCCATGCTACCTTAGGCTACCCTTTGTCAGCCATGACTCTCTCTTCTTTTCTATTGTCTTGTGATTTGTATTGTCCCGGTGAAGGGCAGCCTCGCCTTCAAATTTGTGCGATATGCCTAAGAGGAGACTCAGAGCACGATCCCTATAACACCAAACACATCAGAAGTACGCTAGTGATGGAGAGGGCATCTAGTGTAGGTAGACGGTGGTGCTGGTGGCTGGGACTGGAGACATACCGGTCGTCTTTTAAGCCTCTCCATCTCCACTCTAGATATCTTGGGAGTTTTGGCTGGAGATAGTAATTGCAAAACAAACTATGTCCTGAGAAGCCTGGCAAGCCATCGATGTCAGATAATCCTGGTACATATGTCTCATTTTGTATGTTCCCTACTGTGTAGGCACATAACATGTCCTGCACCCACTACCTTCGGTAGATTGTGGGGAGGATTTGCCATTCTTCACAATTCACACGGCCACAGTAACTCCACCATTGGCAGACAACGAGGGGGGGCTAGTAGAGGGTTTGCCTTTTTGATTCAGGCACAAGGATGGCGCGTGACTATGCTGCGAGATACAAAGAAGTATCAATTTGAAGCTTGCTACCGTACCTTACCTAGGTACCTTAGGCATTCATGCACGCGTCTGGCCGTCTTGGACCTGCCAGGGTCTGCAAGAAAAACTAATAGCTCGAGCTTCACGAAAGCAATTTGACAATGAAACAGATCTTCAAGCAAGACCCGCTATGCCGGGGCTGTTGGGGTTCGCGCGGCTCACCATTTCTCTTGCTGACAGAGAGCCAACAACGTTCAAAATGTAACCAGATCGCGTTAGCATCAGTTTAGTATCAACGCCAGGAGGAGGCACGGTAATTACAAGCGAAAAAAGACATTTCTTTTAAATATCCCCCCCCCCCCCCCCATTGTCTCCTTCTAGTGGCCAGCTCTAGAGTTGGTTGCTTGGGACTAAAGACATTGAGGAAGATAGCCAACAGCTACCCACCACCACATCAACCGGTTCCGCCCACCATGACGTACAACGACGGCCTCATTCCAAACGACAACCTAGATACACTTTATCCCGAGGTGCTCCCCAAACATGATCCGGTTTACTACCTGACCTTCCGCCGGCAGTGCCAAACCGTTGCCACCGGCATACCCGCACGAACTGGGAGGATACGGACCCGGAATGTACGAAAGGCCCGGCCGACGATTCTGGAAAACGCCAATCACATGGGTGACTATTGTGGCCCTGGTGATAATCGCTGTTCTCGCTGGGCTTCTGGGGGCTATGGCGACCGGAAACATCAAAACCTCGGAAATCACCAGGTGCGTCTCTGAATCATCATCTGTCAATCTAAGCTTCCCCTGTTCACCTGCTAACCTCTGTACCTAATCTTTTCAGTGTATCACAGGATGATGTGGCAAACACCAATGTGGCCGTCACAGGCAATTCCAATACAGCACTTTCATCACCGACGTTGCCAGCTACTTCAGAGACCATCGCTGGAACGGGCTCGACAACAGCATGGACAACGACGACAAAAGCTTTGACACCTGTTGTGACTACCCCTACCCCGTCGGTGCCGATTAGAACAGTGGACTCGCCGAGCGGTCTTGTCACGATGGAGTGCCCCGGTGTGGACGGGCTAGACCTTGATGTGTCCTCGCCCTCGCGGGGGAGCTCAGGTTTCAGCGGCTATGCAATGCTAATTTTCCTCACGGCGAAGTAGACCCTGGGTTTGAATTAGTAAAAGACAAGAGAATAGCGAGCTTGACAGACTGCATCAAGGCTCGCGCCAACAAAGACGGCTGTGTGGGTGTTGTTTTTAATGATCGTCCCCAATGCTACCTAAAGCACGCCATGGAAACACGAAAGCCAGACGATGGAACCGAGGCAGCCATAGTTGTTCAGCGATGAAGCACCCCTCAAGGAATCTGACTAGATATACCCAGTAACAAAGATAAAAGAATAGTTAATCTTGCTAGTGAAAGCGCAAAACTCAGGCTGTACACTTCAGTGCACTGTCAATTACTCCCCATGTGTGATCAGACACCGACTTTAGCTGCTCATCGGTCCAGATTACTTTGTCTGGTACCCCTCGCCCTTTTTGATCAACATTGCTCCAAAACCTCCCGTCCTTCTCGGCCGTCTGAGTGACCTCTGAGGTGCCTGTCAACAGATACTCGGCACACGTGTCTGTCGACACTGCTGCCATCTTCATCAGAACCTGCGCCGGCCCGCGCAGATACCAAGGCAGGCCCGCCATGATGTTGGAGGCCACTACGCCGGGAAAAGCATGAACAAAATGCCTTTTCGAATTCCCGCTTTGTTGTTGCTGGGCGGCGTAGAACTGAATAATGGCGTCTTTCATGGAGATGCAGTGGTAAGCAGCACTCGTCAAGCTGTAAGTCCGTTTTAGATCAAGATCCTTCCACTCCAGCTTCGTCGGGGCACCGTTCTTGCCATCTAGGACAATTATCACCCTGGCGTCATCTTGGAGTACCGGAAGAAGCTCTCTGATGAGAAGCTGTTTGCCATAGTAGTGTAGAGCCATTTTATTGTCGATACCCTCGGCAGTTTCTGTGCGGCCAGCCATGGTGAAAATGCCCTGTGTCATGATGAGGAAATCGAGTTTCTGGTCCCCGAGCGACGTCTTAATTTTGCCTGTATACTGTTTGATTTGTCGCATGGATGAGGCATCAACAGCAAGGAACTCGATGTTGGGGTGAGGAATTTTGTCAGGCTTATTCCGACCGCTGATGATCACTGTTGATGATGTATGATCGGTGGCGATTCGGCATGCCATAGCATATCCGATACCGTTTGTGCCACCGACAACAAGGGCTCTAAGAGAGGTAGACATGAAGGGTTGATTTAAGAATTGTGCGGGGGGGTCAATGAGACAAACTTGTGTGAATGACAGAGTGACTGAGGTGAGTGAGGTGGTTGGTGGGCAGTGATGAATCCAAGTCCAAACAGTTAAGCTCCGCATTGCAAGTGCCTACCTTATCAACAGACCTCGGCTAAAAGTTCTGCCGTGTGATTGAAAACGGGCGGGAAAGCCGTTTAGTGGATCCCTAGCCCAGTCCGCTTTTGGAAGAGCTATCCTTTTGGCCCCATAATGCCTATCTAGGTAGACACATTATCAGCTAGAGGAGAAGGTTGCCCCTGAGAGGGTTAGCATTTCAGCATGCTCTTTACAGAAGCCTCTACTACTACTTTTTAGGCTTCGCTTTTATTCTTCAAGGCTTCTTCCTATATATAGGTATATATGGAAAATCCGAGGCGTCGGCATCATATTCTCGAGCGAAGCTATTAGCTTTTATATCTAGGAACTTCCTCAAACAAGGATCAAGTAGAAGATCTTATCGCTTCACTGCTCATCGGGGCTCTCAAGATATTATAGTAGAAATCCATGTCGAGCAAAGGGCAGGAATTGGTGGTAGTCGCAGACACTATAACGTTGGACTTTAATCTAGACTGTGGCGGTAACGATAGTGATGCGCAACCTTCTTATCTTGGTAGTCGATAGCCTTCAATAGAAGAGTATTGTCTCTGCACCATCAATCTTCAGGGCAAAAAGGGTCTTGCATAAAGCAATGTACCTTCGTCTAAACTTAAGGTACGCTTGTCTTCCATATGACACCTGCGATAGCTACCTATGACGCGATCGCAGTGATTTGTCAGCTCATGCCCGGACTTATTAACCACATTAATAATGTAATGCTACCTAGTTCCTAGGTATGCAATAAGCAGAGCGCAGACTTGGATGACACAACAAGTGCGCAAATGTCCCCCCGTGAGTAGGCAGGACATAATTCTATCTATAAGAGTGTGCCTACTGTCAGACCTTTCGATACCGGCTTCTACTGTCCAACAGGGCACTGGGCATCACCAGACCAAAGATGACAGACAGCAAGCCCATTCTTATTGCAGGTGCAGGCATTGCCTCCCTTCTATTAGCACAGTCACTGCGGCTCTCCAAAATTCCGTACAAAGTGTTTGAACGGGATGCTTCGTTTGTTTTTCGTGCTCAGGGGTATCGGCTTCGCTTGTCTTCTGAAGGTTTGGACGCCATCCAGGCCGTTTTGGACCCCGAAACCTGGCAACGATTCTGGGACGCGTGTCCCAAGACAGGCGGGCTTGGATTCGCATCGTTTAATGCCGTGACTGGAGAGCAAACCGAACACCACCTGGTCCCCCCAACACTAGTATCGCGGCAGGGAGGAACCAAGACAATAGGGATCTCAAGGGGGGACATGCGAAGAATCTTTGCTCAAGGATGCGAAGGCAACATCGAATGGGGCAAGCATGTGACGGGCTATGAACTCACTGGCGACGGGGTACGAGCTATCTTTGCGGATGGGACTAGATCTATCGAAGGCTCATTGTTGGTCGGAGGAGAGGGCATCTACTCCAAGGTTGCCAAGCAACTTTCACAAGGGAAGCTTAAAGTCTATGACACGGGCGCGAGGGGAATTCATGGGCAGGCGCCGAGCACCTCCTTCAAAGGCCTTGGCGAAGGGGGTCTTCCGGTTGCGAGACGACACTCGCCCAGATGGAGCTGTTTTCATCATTACGAATGTCCGCCCTGGAGAAATGGATGATCCCAACGTCTCTTTTGGGTGGACCATGGGTGGACATCCCGGTGTGATTCGTGCTCCAAATGACGACTACACGATTGTGGGCAGGACGGCAGCAAATTTGGCGAAATCTCTCACGCAAAACTGGCACCCTCGTTTTCGACCGCTGTTCGAGGACATGAATGAGTCCGAGGCCGCGTTCTGGAAAATCAGCTGCTCGACACCCTCTGGGGTCCCCGAGTGGCCCAACCAACCGCGTGTCACTGTCATTGGTGATTCTGTCCACTCCATGACTCCGGCAGGTGGCATCGGTGCCAACACTGCTGTAAGGGACTCCGCACTGCTCGGACGTCTCTTGGGTGAAGCTGGCGGATACAAGGCAGGGGTCACTGAGCTCTATGAAAGGGAGATGAGGATCTACGCGAGTGAAGCTGTTCGTGAGAGTTATTCCACCGCGATAAAACAGTTTGGAATTCTGATTGATGAGGAAACCAGTTTGAAAGTCTAGGTAGCTAAGGTGCTAAGGTAGTCGAAATGGGTACAAGCTGAGCTACACGTCGTTGACCCGACCCACTCATCTCACAGATTCACCGCCTATGACGTGCTAAGTTTAGCCTATAAGGTACGTATCTAGTAATTGTGGGACGGCTTTTGCGCCCCTCTAGTGCGTCGGCGGCAGCAAAATCTTATCCTGCTACAACACCTACCCCTGCGTACGAGCTCTACGATACCTACCAACCACCAACTTGAAGAAGATGGCCAGACGTCACAATGGTCAAGAACTGGATGCAAGTGTTCCAGCTAACTTTCAGCGGATTTATGTTGGTAGTTTGGACTACTTTGCCAAACCGGCAGATGTGGAGGAGTTGCTAGTGGGAACCAACCTCGACAGCTTTCAGAAAATCCACATCTCCATCGATCCTATCAGTGGTCGAAACCCAGGGTATTGCTTCGTCGACTTTCCCTCACACCAAGAGGCTGCGCATGCTTTAGAGGCGCTTGCAGGGCGGTCAGTCCTCGGACGAGTTGTCAAGCTGGGCCCGTGTGTGCCCAAGGAGCAGGGGAGACCATCTCGGGGAGACCACAGGTCTGCTGACTATCGACCTGTGTTCCAGAGGTGGGGTGATTGGAAAGGTTCCGACGATGTCCAAGGACAAAAAGATGGGTCAAGATTCCGGGGTTGGAATTCTCCCAGTGAGCAGACAGAAGACCAACAAGGGCCATATGCTGCCCTGAATCGCTTGCAAAGTTACTCCAACAAGGAAAGCACCCGTATCCGCATCGATGGCCTCGACAAGATGGTGGACCAGGAGCATAACGATTCTGAGATCCGGAGCTTTTTCGCCGGGTTCGAAGTGTAAGTTCAAGCTGCCAAACACCCGACCTAGCCAACATGGACGGACTAACACGCAGGTCTTAGCGTCGCCATTGGCAAGCGTGTGATTCCATACTCGCTCAGGTCCACGCCAGGGAATCACCATCACTGTTATGTTGATCTTAGCTCACGCCAAGAACTTGACCGTGCTATCAAAGAACTAAACGGGAGTGCGATGAATGGAGTGCCGGTTCGTCTTTCCATAGCTCGACACGGGGGAGGCCCTAACCGATATGGCCAAAGTCAATCACCTGGAGGGGGTAGCCGAATCGAGCACAAGACGAGAGAGGGACTTGGCACTGGCAGGGATATCATGCAGAAAGGCAGCTGGCGGAGGGTTGGGGACTCTTGATTCATGGTTGCCACGAAGCTGTTTGCCCTTCAGGCATCATATAGGTTGCTTTCTCTTGGCAGGATTAGACAGGTCTCGAAGCGTATATGGTAGCCTGGACTAAACATGAACTTGAAATTATGAACAAGCAGCCATTGTAAGCTCCAGTGCGTCAATCCAGCTTCCTCCACCACAGCGTACCCTCAACTGTGGCGTCCGAGTTGATAGGAGCGCTCAGTCTCAAGAAGGTGCCTCCGTTTCGGCCTCTGCGCTTCACAACCCTGTAGTTTCGCCTCTGAGTCCCACCGATCCATGCGGGCGTGCTGGTAACATGAAGCGGTCCATGTATGACAGCTCCCGACTCTTTATTGGATGGAACCTCCGGATTGATTGACAAAGCGCCGGCATAGACAAGCGTAGTTTTGGCGACGACGGCCCACGCATCGTCCAGTTCCGTGTAATTTTGGGGAGGCCAGACCATATTTGCTCCATTGTCAGGAAGATCCGAGACATTGAAGGATGTCATGTGAGCCGACATGTAACCGCTGCTCGTGTAAATGAGCAGGCCAGTAAAGGCATACGGGTTTTGGGGGGTCGGTATCTCAACGCTGTCGTTGGCTCTGTTCCTGGTTATGTTGAGCAATTCGTAACTTCCCGCTAGCGCCGACAGGATAGCTTGGGGCTTCATGATCCTCTGAGCTGGGCTTGGATGGTTGGAATGTCATTAATTAATTGGCTGCGTTGGGCAAGATTCGGTTGCTAGAGATGATTTTTGTTGGCAACGGACCTACCTAGATAAGGTCGCCTTTTAGACCTGGGACTCTCCAGCGTAGCTTCCCATGTGTGCTGACATATCTTATGATCTGTGGAATGTAACTGTTTTCGGTAAGCAACCTGCATGGTTCGGGGCATTGGGCTGATGTCAGCCCCGACTCCAGTGCCAAGTAAATACGTGATCAGATCAAAGAACCTCGACATGGATTTCGCACGACCTCTGTCAGTCATTCAGTGGCTCCGACAATCTACCTAATTAGAAGGCAGGCATGTCTTGATAACTAAGAGCAACGATATCTAAGGTAACTACAAAAGATGGCCTCCATCAATGAGAGCACGAAGGTCAGGCTGCACCCCTATCTTGTCGATGGATGGATTGGAGGTAGATGTCGCGCCCATCTTGATCAGATTCCGGAGCGCAAATGCATCCAACTTGGCCCCGCGGTTGGCGCTGACCATCCCCTGAACACTGAGGGCTGCGCCGGCAATGATAGGCGCTGCCCCTGATGTGCCGTCAAAGGGCAAATACGTGTCGATGTCCTCTCCCGAACCTATACCCGAGGCGGTGAGGATATTCTCGCCCCATGAATGAACATCAATGCGAGCTCCGTAATTGGACTCGGGCACTCTGGTGCGAGGTATATCTAGTCGACGTCGCTGCGCTGGCTATAATGGCGCCTGAATCTCGAAAGTCGGGACTGCTCGGATTCGGGATCGATGCTGGGGCAGCGCTGCCGATGCGTTGGATGGGGGCATCGAGGTCCTGCTGGCCGTTTCCAGCGGGCTCAATAACCGTAATGCCCAGGGATGTGGCAAGGGAAATAACGTCGTACACCGCGTCGATGATTTCCATGGGGAACATATTGCCATTGACGTCAGAAACCTGGATCTCTAGCAACATCGCATCGCCAAAGCCAAGAGCACCAACAGCGTCCAAAATAGCCTCGGGATAGTTCTCGAAGGGTGCACCGCCGACTACACGTGTTACACCCACAACGTGGCCCTGGGCTCCTGGAATGATGCCCACGCCGCCAATGTCGTTTTCAACCATGAGCATTTCACCCAGAACGGCTGTTCCGTGTCGGTAGTTGGACTGATATCTGTCCTTGACATTCAGCCCGCCCAGAAGTGTGATATTGGCTTCTACCTGTCATACATCGTGCAATGTTAGCCCAATGAGTCTTGATAGGTAGGTACTTGAATTGACGTACCAGGTCTTCATGGTCCAGCTTCCACCCCCCTCTGAATGTCGATAACCGTGGTGTTGGTTCCATCACCGCCCGGGAATCCCCATGCGTAAGGAGCGTTGATACCTTGACCTGCGGGCGTCATGTAACCCTGACCTGAAAACAAGGGGTCATTGCTAGGGTCTACCGAGGGGAGGCTGGTGCCACTGAGTGGATGACAGCTTGTGACCTCTTGGTACCCGGAGAGCTCCGCCAGAAGATCAACAATTGTCTGGCCGTCTTCGCCCACGGGCACTTGGAAAAGCACCTGATACCATGTGCCAAAATCAGTTGGCGCGTAGTTTGGATTAAGAACAGTAGCCCTTTCGACTAACTGAGCGATTCTCCTTGGCGAGATGGTGGTGATAAGAGGATGTACAGTGAATTCTGTCTCTCTTCTCTTGAGAACAGAGCCTCTTTGGGCCTTTTGAACCAGTTCTTCAACGGACTTGACGCCTTCTAGAGAGCGGGAGGAGATTGTGGCTGATTGATCAATCTTGATGGCGATGGACGATCCAGGTATAATTGTATCGTTCCGTGACACGGATCGTGCGGCTAATGGGTGCAGATAACGCTCGTGTAGTCGAGAGCGAAGCACACTCCAGAAGCCAACAATAGGCGAGTTTGACTTTGAGTCGAAGCATGTTGCAGCAAAGTGTGTCGGTGCAGCTTACATCGGCTTCAAAAAATAGGTATCCAGTTCTTTCCTCTTATTTATAGTTGGCTACCTGGCTGCATCAAGCAGAGGCTGTCGAGCTTCTCCTCACAATCATCAGTCGTAGCCTCCCCTAGGCTGCGCCTGAATCCTCTACAGCCCTGGCCCCGGCCGAGGCTTCCTCCTGTTATAATGCAGGGTTTACTTCCTGGTCTCGTACATACAATAGGCAATAAAACACGTGGTGTTCAAGTCTCATGACAAGTGTATACTGCCCTGCAGTACCTCCCTGGCTATCATTTCGGGTCAACGGCATAGACTAGCTAGGTGGGTGCTTGGGCTTTCAGCGGCCCCTGTCTAAACATGATCCATGGGTGAGGATTGACAATGCAGTTCCAGCGCGGTGCCAAGATACCTGAATGCCTACCCTGCATGGCTTGCTGATGCCGAACCAGGTCATCAATTGTCTGGGACTTCCGGTCAGCATCGCGACATGTGGATGATTACCTACCTCGAACACTGACACTATATACAGACCATGAACACGAGTGTTTATTATCTAGGTACTAGGTAAATCAGAACTAATATGTCAATGACATTGGATGGGGCCTGTAACTTGACAATCTCATTGGAGATCATGAGCCTCTTATCAAACTTGAACGTGCGATAAAGCAGATGCCGAGCACCTTGTCTGGGCAATCACGAAGGATCAAAGGATTTCGATAGTTTGTTTTATTGTAAGATTGTCAGACCGCATCTCTCAAGTAGGCATGTATCTGCAAGAATTTGATGAAGCAAGGGGACACGATGTTTAAGCTCTCGTGCAGCAAGCACGTGAGTGCATCATCGCATTGGTCCCAAATCCAGGTTGTCAAATGATGGAGGTGGTCTTCCACTCAGCATTGCGGCACAGTTGTGCTTTTAATCCGAACTATGCCACAAACCGGCCATAACGGAATCCGGTAGCGAGCAAAGAGTTGACCTCGTAATTGCAAGCGAATCCGTCACAATCCCGCCCGCATGGTGGACCAAAATGAAACAGGTTTAATGCCAGGCGCGACCGGGAAACCGAGAAGATCAGCTCAGACTGTACATAACATAGCTTTGCTTCCTTAAAGATGATTCAGACAGAGGGACGCAGGCTCTTGTGCTCTTGCGAAGTGACGGGAACCAATTCCAATGCGCTCTGGATGAAGTATCAATCAGGGCCCGGCTAGCAAGCCACATATATCTCCAGTCATGTACTTCTTGACGCTCATTTGTATATCCATCAACTCATCCTCCCTGAGCCAACCCGATCGTGGCTCATGGCTGAGAGGCCCGTACAGCATCCATGCACTCAAAGGCCTCAAGGTCGCATGCCTAGCTTTGTCGTCGGCGAAGCTAACATTGCCACCAGTCCTCAGCAACGCCTCCTTGTATCCGGCCGGTGGACCGACCGTGATCTGCTTTCCAAAATTCCCAGCAGCGACGTAGGCAGGAAAGTCCTCTTGTCCTTGGTAGTCGCGCATCACAAATGGGGCTCTTGCGTATCCTACTGGTGCAAATTCCAGATCGAGTACAGGGTAGGAAATGCCATCAAGTGTCAACATGTCGCCTTTCTGACGAGCAAAAGCCCGGCCGTTCTCGTTCCAGAAGAAGAAGCCGGTGATCCATCCTGAGAGAAACACTGGCGGTGACCCGCACACTTTTCCTGCTCTTCCTGTCACGATTTGGTTCCAAAATTCTTGGGTGGCTGGCGAATCCGGTTGTTTAAAGCTCGTGACAAATCTTGAAAGAATGGGACGAAGGCGGGACATGTATTCCTCGGGCTCGGGGCCGAAGTCGGGTAGACGATCGAGCTTTGCCAGGAGCTTTTCCCAATCAGAAAGCTCGCCGAGTAGCGTAACCGAAGGCAAGCCACAGACAGGTTTGCCGATATATTTGAAATACGCCTTGGTGAGGCCCATCATCAAGATATTCGCCGTCATGACGTCGCTTTCCGTTGTTGTAGAGAAGTTGGGCATGATCCAATCCATCAGCCACTCGGTTTTGACTCTCGCTTGAATCTCTTCCTTGAAACGACTCAAAATGCGATACCAGGTCAGATCCTTGACGAGAATCTCCTGTTGTCCTTCGTGGTCAACGAATAGATTTCGAACTTCCTCGGCATGGGATGTCATATAAAAGTTCATCTGGACCAAAATGGTGAACCAAACCTCTTCCGGTCGTAAGATTAGGTGCAAATGCTCACCCCACGCTTGAATTGCACCGCGGATGAAAGAGTCACCGGAAGGGTACAATCCAGTGCTTCTGGATATGTTGGTGGTGGAGTGGGAACTCAGAATAACCTTGACAGTATTATTGGCGCTCCAAAGTTCATTGGGGGCTGATTCACGAAAGTAGGCGTCTTCGGTTGTCGCCAAGATCGGGTACTGGCTTGTGTAAGGCTTTGGGTCCCCTCCTGGGAGTATAACGACGGCCGAGGCCGTGGCCACCAGCCAGAATTTCATGAAGAGCATTTTGTCGAGCTGTATTGCCAAGACTGATTGGCAAGGCACTGTGCCTTTAAATTGGAGGTAATGCTGCTTCTATTTAACAGACAGTAGGTAGCTAATGGCTTCACTTGCTAGCTAGCCTCCAAGTTTTATTTGTGAACCTAGTTGCTATCTTGTTTCTGACACTCTCGCGAAAGATAGCCTAGCAAATAACCGGCTCCTACATTGCAACAGTACTTACCAGTGTTGGGGTTTTAGCTAGTAATTCAAACTGTTTTAATTGAATGCAGTGATATCCTATAACAACCCAACACGGGCAGTTTAATCTGCTATTAGTCCGCTAACTATCAAACAAGTACCGGATAAACTGTAATTCTCGGCATATACACACAACTGCAGCGGCTAATTTGGGGCAGACACAAGGTGCAACCCCGCATTGAGCCAAGATCCTTCAAGTCTGTATAAGGAAATACGGAGCTTTACTTCGACGCCGAGAACAAGTATGACAATTACGCAATCGAGCCCGGTCACATTCCCAATGGACTGCTGGTTAAGTAACCAGCCCAAAAGGTGTGTTCCATACATATACCAGTCAACTTTCAAATGGCTCAGTCAACGAGGGTCATCGCTGGCTTGCATATCCTGGCGGGTAGGTATGTACATTTGTAATTTACAGTGGCGGTAAGCATTTCATTATTGCACACTCGGGGGGTTGAGGTAAAGTCCAACACTCAGGGGGACTCAGGAGACTGATAGATATTTGAAGGGCTGTGTTTGGCGGGACCGAGGATCAATATGGTACCTGGGTCTTATGAAGAGGTATCTTTAATAGAGGTTTAAGCAGTATGAAACTGCCGGTAGTCTGTTGCGAGGCCCATGCGGTTTCTCTTCATACAATCAGGTACCTAATTTTAGTCGAAACTTTGAAACAGCCATATAGCATTCGCTGGGAGTCACTGTATGTGGGAGGATATAAATGAATTGCTTCCAGTGTGGTTCAGGAAGATTGCAATTAGGACTTCGACACTGAGACCCTCACGATATCAGGTTGCGGTTCTAGGTTTCTATACCTCTTTGGTAGCTTCTCCCAGTACTTCGGGACATTATCACTTATCTCGTCTGCCCCAGGTTCACCATACTACCTATGCGATCATCTCTCCGTCCTGTAAACCTGGATAAATCCAATATATCTAGGTGTATAAACATTGTTACAACACAGCATCTAACATAGGTATAAAACTCGGGTTTACCCCATAACCCTTATTCATTCTCTTTCCAGTTGAAAGAGATTGAAGAGTTTTTTAAAGACAATTGATAGGCCATGAAACATAATTCAGAGGCCTGTAAACATCTTTGATAGGCTTATATAATTATTTGGCCTATGATCATTTGGAAAAGGTGTAAATTCACAAGTACCTTACTATAATTAGGTACGTTTTACCCACTTGCAGCATCACCTATCTGGTCTACGTCATGCATGGAAAGCTCTTAGATACTCCTCCACACTTTGTACTTGCATAAAAGATATGAGAAAATCGAACAAAGGCGCAAGACTTCACCTGCACACAGTTTCAACATAATCAACTGCCGAAAACTCATCTTGAATGTTGAAATTCTTCTTGAAAAGTTACCTACATAGGGCATATTGCGTTCAAGGTCAGCCTAATGTATCGAACGGAATGATTCGCCCCAATCGAACCAAGCATCCGTGTATTGTATAAAACCGGACCCCTGGGGAAAATAATGCCACCAATACTATCTCATGATTTCAGTACATGTCACCCCGGCTGATACCTAACCCAGTATCGTGGGTGACAACGCTGGTTGAGTACCGGCATTTTCAGCCCCAACTATGCGAGAAGGCAGGCTGCCAGGTGTATTGTTTTCAGTCACCGCAAGCTGATAAAGTCGGACTAGACGCATACTAGAAACTGATGTATCCTCGTTACTTTACTTTCCTTGTACATTCAAGTCGCTTCCAACGTCAACATGAGACTTTCGGCAGTGGTTGCCTTTGCCCTGGCTTCCGCCGTGACCGCCTACACGGATATTCGTCACAAGCGTTTCATGATCAAGAACATTGATCCTATCGTTTATCCTGGGCAGTATCGTTCTCACATGCACTCATTCTTTGGATCCGATGCTGTTACCAAGGACCTACCAACCACAGCCGACCTTCAGAAGGGCTGTGCGTCCGGAGAGAATCCCAACGATTTGTCAGTGTACTGTAAGTCTTTCGATTCCCTTTAACCCGGTGTGTTGAACGATCTAACACTCGTGGGGAAACTCCAAAGGGATCCCAACCCTGTACTATGTGCGGGGCCAAAACGACTTTGTGGAGGTGAATCCGGGCATGTTCAGCACATATTATGAGAATATCGACAAGGCCGAGGTTCCGTACCCCCAGGACTTCTTTGCCATTGCAGGGAATGCAACAGCAAGAAGCCAGAGTGATGTCAACGAGGGCACTACTGGTCTGACATGGTGGTGTGAAAATGGCCCTGAAGACCGACAGAATCGCAATCGAGCTCTCATGCCTCGCGTAACGTGCAGCGGCAATATTCAAGTGATTCTTCGGTTTCCGGATTGCGTTCAGACGAGCAACATCAAGAACTATGCCTACACCGCAGCGAACGGTGGCCGTTGTCCCTCGGGCATGAAACGCGTTCCACAGCTTCGATTTTCTGTCCGTTACAATGTTCGCAGCCTAATCCCCAAAGGCTGGTCTGGCACTCCTCCTCTGAAGTTGGCTTGCGGTGAGGTTGGGGAAGGGTATTGCTTTCATGGCGACTTTATCAATGGGTGGTTTGATGACGCTCAGAAGAACCTGCTAAAGGCCACAAGCCGAAACCAGTGGATGAGAGTTGACGGCGCGAGGGGCCAAGGGAAGGCGGGAACAACATGTGGGCCGAAAGATCGGGAGCCAGCAAAGGGAACAAGCGACTATCTCACGAGCGTGAGCATGATGAATATGCATTAGACAGAAGTACCTAGGTACATAGTGTACCTACATTAATCAATGCCTCGCTCCACCTTTCCACTCGCGCTCAAGTTCGCTACAATCCAGTCCAGTGGGTCAGCTGAACTTGACATGTCGTTTGCTCATTTGTGCATCTCAACGCTCTCCAACTGATGAAACAACTAGTCCATGCAGTCCAGCCTCACATTCAGCTTCTCAACCATTGAACTGCAGCGCGCTTAGATCCCAAATCAGACGAGTCAGGTATGTGGACACTGGCGGGAATCGATCGATCGTGATGTGTCGCTTCCCTCTCCACTCGCCCTGCCAAGAGGAGACCAATCAAGCGTCGGTCAGATACATCACAACAGCCACGTCACGATGTCACTCGGCATGGGCCCGCGCTAATCGCCAACCGCCCTGCCAAGTCAGTCCACGTTCACAGGTTTTGGCAGTGTGGGCTCGTTATCACAGCGGGGAATAGTGACTTGGGCTCCAAAGAGTAAACCACAAGTGTTCGTGTTTGGGTTGGGCTCTGGCTGCTTCTTTTGTAGAGAGTTTTATTGGGTACACAACGTCCGGACTCCTTAGCGTGGGTCCAGTCATCTGCAACGCCTGTTATTGTCGGCACATTGGCGCATGTCGTGTTGGAGACTTTGGGCAGGAAGCGGATTTTGGACTTTCGCATCGTGGAGATACTTGGTGGATATCAAGAGATCCAGAATGCAAAAAGGTTGTTAAATAGAGAGCTGTTGTCCTCAGATCAATCCCGTTCTCTTCCAGACACCACAGCATTCCTCCATCTTCATCAGCACACTCCAGTCTTCACTTTAACCTCAATTTCCCCACCAACTCACCACCGCTCACCACCATCAATATGATTGACGCCCAGGAACTTGTAAGTCTCCATTGGCTTGGACTCCGTGTGGAGATGCATGACTGACATTGTCCAAGCGTCGCCGCTGGTCGGACAAGACTGAAGCCGTCTTCTCCCCTGCGGACCTCAGCAACTATGTCGAAATTCCTGCCCGCAACTACGAGCGCACATTTCACTTCCAGAGCTGCAAGTCCATCGTATTTCTCAAGGGAGAACGCACCGGTGCCCCTGAGGACGTGATCCTCATGTCCCAGGGAAGCGGCCACATGGTCCTCCCTGCTGGTGTGCAAGTTCTCGTCACGGACGGCTACACCAAGTGCAGCACCGATGCTTCCGCTCCCGCTGCTGCCACCACCGTCACCTCTTCCACCCCCAAGCCTGTCGCTGCTAAGGCTGGTGACTGGACTGTTGTCGCCCAGGCCGATGGGTACTAGGCAGCCAGTCCAGACCGGCGCGTCGCCTTTCTTTCTCAACCAAGCTTCTCTTTGCCGAGCTTTAGCTCAGTGCTGCATTGGTCACTCTTTCTTCGATTCGATTCCGGGCGGATTCTTGCGGTCTGCAGTTGTTTGGGATACACTTTGGGTTTTTTGGGCTTGGGTACCTTCTACTTTGAGGGCAGCATTGGGAATTACATTGGGACATTGGATATCAGCATCACAATCAGCATCAACATTTTTAAATCATGAGTATCATCATCAATAGAGAATACACCTGCTTTGAGTTTTTCATTTGATAGTCCCAAACAGTTCACTGCCCTAGGCCGATTTAAATCTTGTCGGCTATATCACCACATCCGTATTAACCGGCCATCTTCCACTCCCGGCTATTCGCAGTCATCCCAGACTTTGCGACCGACAACTGCATCTGGGACAGGGTAAAGAACAGAACTCTCGGCGCTGTCAGCGATCATTTCGCCAAGTCACAATGCCCAAGCGAACACCGTTGCACGTTGATGGGCAGGACGAACAGGTCGGTGTCTCTTACAACTCAGGCATCTACCCTATCTAGCAGAGCTGAGCAGCCAGAGAATTGCAAGAACCAAAGCGTCTAAATATGGCTAGTAAGTACAGTTGGAATAACAAGAAGTTCAGGTCGCTGACATGAGTCCCAGAACCAAAGCACCGCCTCGACTTGTCCTCCACGCTGCTGTCATTCTTTTCTCTTGCTATCAACTGTGCTCAGGCCCTTCAGACCGCATGTACCAACCCATTGCTCTCCCCTTTATCTGTCCCGCCGAAACAGTCACCTCTTTTGGTAGAGGACGATTCAGTTTCCTTGGATATTCCCAACCTCCCCTGGACTCACCCTCCTCTCTGTTCAACGTCTTTCTCTGACATTCCAGGCGAGAAGCTATGTGTCTTTTCATCCTCGTCTTACAACTTCGGAGCTGGGGTGTCATTTCTCACGACCCCAGAAACTGCGGCTGGGCTGGTGGCAGCCGCCGACAAAGCTGCTGACCAGTGGGCTGAAAGGAGACATTTCAAACCCCAGGAGGAGATCCAGCATCCCGATCTTCCGTACGCCATCATCACGATTCCTGGAAAGGGGAAAGGAGTCATTGCGACCAGAAAGATCAACCGCTTCGAAACTATTATGCGCTCCTTCCCTGCCCTGATCGCAGATAACGCCTTTTTCCCTCGTGAAGAAGAGGAGGAAGCAGGTGTCAAATTCAAGGTGACGGAGGGAGGCACGCGCAAGGCCACCCCTGTGGGTCAATCTGTGGGAGCAAAAGGCTTTGTGAAAGCGAGAAGGTATTACCAGCGGGCGTTGGAGCAACTGGGAGACAAACAACGGGTTTTAGACCTGGCGAGGAGCAGAAAAGGGGAGATGCATGTGTTGGAAGACGTGATCAGGACCAATGCGTTTGGCATGACAGTCAACGGCCGTGATTGCAAAGGGCTGTATCCTGAGATTGCGGTTTGTTTCTTGTCCCCATTTTCCTTACACATGAACAGTGGCTGACAAACCATAGAGGATGAACCATGCTTGTGATCCAAAGTAAGTCTCAATTCCACCTTTTTTAGCCCAACGAAGAGTCACTGATAGGTCTAGTGCCTTTCCACGCTTCACCTCCAAGGACTTGGTCATGTCGGCAGTAGCAACAAGAGATATCATGCCGGGAGAAGAGATCACCATTAGCTGTAAGACTTCAGTAGTTCACCTGGACGCGCCCGTGTACTTTTTTCTAACAGCCACAGATATCCCGTTGGGCATGCCTACTTCTTACCGTGCCAAGTCGCTGGGTAACTGGCATTTCAACTGCACCTGTGCGCTTTGCACCGCCCCAGCTGAGGCCAGAGACGCGTCTGACTCTCGCCGGGAGCGGCTGATGGAGCTCTTCTATGCCATGCAGGACTCGGAGACTCAGTATGATGCTCTGATAGATTGGACGCGAGAGTTCATCGAGTTGGCACAAGTGGAAAGGCTTATCACCAAGATTGGGGAATACTATCAGGTATTCATGAAGCTATACTATGACAAAGGGGACCCAGAAAGCGCGAAGAAGTACGGAGAAGCTGCGTTGTATTTTGCCGAGATCTTTTCAGACCCTGAGGGTGGATTCTGTACCAGCCTGAGAGAAGACTTGCAAGTTGTCGAGAAGGTTCTTGCGGAGACCAAGGCAAAGTCAGGATAGAACTATCTAGGTAGATGAGCAGCATGTCGGTCCGAGACGAGTGTAATAAAATCGATGTCCAAGTATTGGGAGGTTTCTCTCAAGTGACAAGTAATACTGGTAAAGACAACGATACAACGTAAGCAGGCAGGTAACCGGTACGGGCTTAAGCGTCCCCTACTCGGGCATCAAACGGAAGAGATACAGGCAACCCCTTGGGGATATAAGGAAGGTGTTGTGCTATTGCTGATTGAGTTGGTGGAGTTGGGAAAGAGGGCCAGTCTGTCTCGAGGTTGCTGTGGTGATTGAGAACCTGGAAGTATCCCGGTAAGGAAGAGGCAGACTAGATGCCGTGGTAATAGGAGGCGAAATCGATATCGAGATTGTCGAGGTTTGAATTGGCAGTGAGAGAGTTGGTGTAGTGACTGGTAACGAGAGAGTTAGGATTAATACGAGCAGAGTGATCGTACCGAACACCTGCACGAGGAGAGCAGATAGCATGACGCTTGTAGCACTTTTTTAAAAAAGCATTGGTTGCGCCCCTGTCAGCTCGGACAGTCGAGTTTACGGAAACGGTTGGATTGGTGTAAAAAGTAGAGTTGCCCGGGCCTTCAGGAGTGCTGCTCACGACTGGAACAATAGGTAGCCGGTCCGCTAACGGCTCTCACAGCAAACACTTACCCCTGAAATGCCAAGCTCACTTGGATGTCTTCACAACATAATGACAACACCGAGCTGTGGCATATGCCGGTAAATAGGCGAGACATCTGAGCCGAGACAAGTGTCTTTAAACCCCTTGATAAGTGCCGGCAGTCTCTTTCGATGACTGCGACATTGAGTTGCAGTGGCTTGCCATGCAATATGTTCTCTTGGCTCTGTGTTGCTCAATCAGCATTTCGAGAATGCGGTCCTCTCGAAGAGAAACCCCCGCCTTAGGGTAGGATGGCCTCCTCTTCATTACCGCCGCCATGAGACAAGTTGAAGCTGTGCAGTTGAAAGTGAAGTGATTTGTAGCAAGATTATTCCGCCAGTGGGATGAGAGCCAGTCCATTGTAAAAGCTCGCTCGCGGACCAGGCGATTCATTCTCTGATGCATTACAAGATGTCTAAAGCACTGTTATTTTGACCAGAGTTCATTCTTTGTAAGGCATGCCCGCAATAAACTTGAGCGCACAGAAACCATGGATTGCGAGGGACGCTTGAAAGATTTGAGTTGACGAACCCCGAGGCAGCCATGAGCTTGAAAATCAATGCCAGAAGAAACCAAAAAAACAGATTCTCAAAGCCGAGCCTGCCAAACTTCCATTCCAAGCTCAAACTCCCCGCCCTCCCTGGCCGGCCTAGTCACCACCCCAAGTCCAACCAATGAATTCACCCAGTAGTATTTTCCGCTCCCAGTCTCCATGCCGATTCTTACCAGAGTCCGCTTCTGTGCATCATCTGGCTGTCTCTCCCCGGAAAGCGTGACCTGGATAAACTCTTCGTCTTGAGTTTTGAACGTTGCCCTGACATCGACGGTGAAGCTCTTGTCTGGGTCAAGGCCATATTTCGCATCAAGGAGGGCCCAATCTGCACCGATGGGTAAGATGGTACCTTTGTGATCTGTCAGCTTCTCCGTTGAGACGTAGTTGTCAAGTAAAGGAGGTACCCTCGAGCTGAGATCCCCAAAAAGTGCCATTCAAGATGGGAATAACAAGCCGAATACCTCGTGGACCGCTTCCAACTGGGATAGCGTCACCCAATGTGAAATTAACCGAGCAAAGGTGGCTCAGTGAAGGGGATTTAAAGCCGTGCGCGGCCGATAATGCCGTGGACGGGAACAATAGAGCCTTGATAAGTACTGAGGTCCTCATCATGTCAGAGATGCCGGATGTCTGTTTTCATGTCAAAATTGCTCAGATACTTTGAAGATTGGGTGCCTTATATACCGGTACCCAGCTGTCATCAACTCATTCCGTCGATGCTACAATCACTATCCATCCTATTCGGGTAGCTGTATTTGTCAGAAACCAGCATGGAGTTGGTCATCTTGTGTAAGCTCCCACAACGCCTGAAGTAGTTCATGAGGAGTGAATGTCCGAGCTGTCGGACTTGCCGTTCCATTTGTCATCCACAGATCAATGTTGACCAGGTTCGAGCCTAGGCGTCAGCAACTGCCCAGAGCGATGTTCACGATGTGTGTTTCCTGGTGGTTTGGATCATCGTGCCATCGGTCCCGCCGAGTCAGCTCATCCCTGGACAAGATCCACCATGACGTAGCAGCACTGTCACCTCTCACTTGTAATCATCCAGAGACCCAAACCCGAGAACCAACAGACGCGGTGTGAAGGCGCCCTTTTAAATGGTAGCAAATAGCCTTGAGGCCATTCCGGTTCCTGGCGAAGATGTGTCATGTCGGACCGAGGTCATACGGGTGCTGACGCCGGTGTTTTCCACCACATTCCGAGCCAAGCTGGCGGCTCCAGGTGCTCTGCCTTGCGCCGTGTTTCCCCACCCACGCCGACACGACCGGCCGAAAATCATGGGTGCGTGGGTGCTTAGACATCATGGAATACGGTGAGAGCGTGCAGAAAAAAACAAAAGCTCGTCCGTCCGGCTTCGCAAAGCCCAAAAAAGCCTCTTGGGGCATCGGACCGACCAATGTCTTGATGGCATTGCCAAGAGATTGGGGGTTCACCTGGGTTCTGTCAGAAATCCCAACAGTTTCTTCAGCTGGCAGCTGTCAAAAGTCTGCAGAACAAGCCGTCGTGGTCACTGCCGGGCCGCAGCACATGCCGAAGTCAGTGCTCTGGCTCAACACCCCACCTCGTCAGCCCGCGGGGTGCCGGTGGACATGGTGGGGTGATTCTCCTGCACCGGGATGCCCCGCTCCTGCCAACGCCTGTCTTGCAACTCGTCTGAGCAAACGCGACAGAAATGCAGGTGCGTCATACAAAGCCCTCACCTTCAGGGTTTCTTCCTCTCTTCTCCATCTTCCCAAACTCATCATCTCTGACCTTTGGACCAGCCATTCCATCCTCTCCCTTATTGACCACCGCACAATTAACTTGTACGCATTACCTACCCGTCTACCAATATCACCATGGGCATCTTTGATGTAAGCTACCCCCCTGGAGACTCAGCTCCGCGCCTTCGGCCTGTGATCCAGCACCAAACTGACAGTACCATGTAGGAGCTTAACCTCCCCGCCGGAGTCATCTACGTACGTCCGAACCCCAACCGCATATCCGCAGCCAATTCTCCTCCGACAGCACCTCCCGCGTTCGGTTCTTGAAAAAGCATGGCCCGGTGCTGATCAGTCGTTTTGTTCTGCTTGTGTAGGGCGACCATGTTCTTCAGCTCTTCCAGCACGCCCGCAAGGTCGGGTTTGCGATTCCTGCCGTGAACGTCACCTCCAGCTCGACTGTTGTCGCCGCCCTCGAGGCCGGTAGGTGTTTTCCAACGGCCATAAGTGATTTGCGCTAACCTTGACCTCTTAAGCCCGTGACTCCAAGGCGCCCATCATCCTCCAAACATCGCAGGGTGGAGCGTAAGTCGCTCTCTACTGTCAATGATAGTGGCAGACTAGACAGGGCTGACTTTGAAACAGTGCCTACTTCGCTGGAAAGGGCATCAAGGACAGCGCTGAGAAGCGTGAGGGTAAGTGGCTCATTCTGTAGCTGACAATGGTGCTTGATGCTGACGTCTTGTAGCCTCTGTTGCTGGCTCAATCGCTGCCGCCCACTACATCCGTGCCATTGCTCCCGCTTACGGCGTCCCTGTGGTGCTCCACACAGATCACTGCGCGAAGAAGCTCCTTCCCTGGTTCGATGGCATGCTTGAGGAGGATGAGAAGTTCTTCAAGAAGAATGGAACGCCGCTTTTCAGCAGTCACATGCTTGATCTCTCGGAGGAGTCGGTCGAGGAGAACATCGAGACTTGCGTCCGTTACTTGAAGCGCATGGCTCCCCTCAAGCAGTGGCTCGAGATGGAGATTGGCATCACCGGCGGCGAGGAGGACGGTGTTGACAGTACGTAACCTGCTACGGAGGTAGATGGCATTTTGCTGACATGAACGATCCAGACTCGGGTGTTGACAACTCTGCTTTGTACACCCAGCCCGAGGACATCTTGCAGATCTACAACGCCTTCAAGGATATCTCACCGTACTTCAGCATTGCTGCTGGCTTCGGTAATGTCCACGGCGTCTATGCCCCTGGAAACGTCAAGCTGTACGTCTTGCCCACCCTTGAACCCGCGCACACCTACTAAACAAGCATCCATGTTGCCAGGCACCCTGAGCTGTTGGGCAAGCACCAGGCCTATGTCAAGGACCAGCTGAAGTTTTCTGAGGACAAGCCTGTCTTCTTTGTCTTCCATGTGAGCATGCTGTTCCCTTCGTCATTTTACTCGACATGCTCTAGGCGCGCATATCCAGGCTCCAGGACCTCTGCCCTCTGCTCACGCTTTTCACGGCTTGTTCATTGAAGGGACTCGGAACAACAAGACGGTTTGCGACCAGAAGCAGCTATGTTGTTTTCGAATGTCTTTCCCTTTCAGAAATCCGCTTGCGGAGTAGTTCACCCGAGTGCTGAGCCCATGTCCCAAGTGGTTCCGGCTCTTTGCAGACTGTATTGCGAGCCAAGGTTGTTGTCAGAACGTATGAACTGATCATGCTAACCATTTATCACAGGGCGGATCTGGTTCTTCCTTGGCCGACTATCACACTGCGATCAGCCATGGGTGAGTTCTTGTTACCCATGTATTTCCACACTGTGGGCTCCTTCACATGTCAAGCTGAGCCCCCTAGATGTCCGACAGTTATGCTAATAGGAGAATAGTGTCGTCAAGGTGAACGTAGACACTGACCTGCAGTGGGCTTACCTTACGGGCATCAGAGATTATGTCACAAACAACATTGACTATCTCAAGACCCAAGTCGGGAACCCCGAGGGCGCCAACAAGCCCAACAAGAAGAAGGTGAGTCTAGTGCATGTCTTCTCATCTTTCCCGGTTTTGTACTGACACTTTCCAGTACGACCCTCGTGTCTGGGTTAGAGAGGGCGAAAAGACGATGAAGGCCAAGGTTCAGGACTGCCTTGAGGCTTTCAAGACCGCTGGCACCTTGTAAGTCGTGTTATGATAGGCGTGGGCCAATAGGTCGACAACACAGCTGCCCTCGGGAGGAGAAATGACGGGCAACCTGCTAGAAAGGCTGTGTGGGTGTCAACTTTTACCTAGAACCAATGATACTGCGATGCCCCCATCTTGAGAGTTCGCGATGCTTTTCAGAGTGCAACAAATCCACGCAAACGAAAATGCAAGGCTAAGTATTACCGGTTGGTCTCTATCACTTCATCCTTGCGTCGGCTTTTGTGTCTTCTGCCCCCTCTATCCTCCCCCACATTGTCTACTGCTGTTCTCGCTTCCTGACTGCATCTTTCCATGCCGCGCTGATGGCAGTCCAATACCTCTCTGGATGGGCTTTCATGTGACCAACATGGGGGGTCCCCTCGAAGGTCTCGGCCGACACGTCCCACCCTTTGTTTCTTGCATCGGCCGCGTGCTTCTCAATGTCCTCCCAATGAATGATGTCATCTTCTTTGCTATAAAGGTAGAGCCTCTTCGAGGTGATGTCGGACAATGATGGGTCGTTCACGGCGGCCACGGAGAAGACAGCTGCAGAAGTAGCTCCCATAATCTGGCCAACTCCATGCAGCGTTGCCAGGAAAAGCGCCGCCATTGTCTGGATGAAGATGAAGGGGACAAACGGCAAGACCCTTGAGGCTCCTATAGCCATCGCCCGTGACCAAGGAGCAATGTTGGGGAAAAAGGAGGTGCTTCCAGGCGTCGAGTCAAGGACCATGAGATCATAGGGGAACACCTGAGCAGATTCGGCAGGCTGGGCTCTGGTAAAAGCGTACATGGTGGCGGCCAAGTTCATCCCTCCAGTGTTGGACATGACTTGCAGGAGGATTCGTTCTTTGGACTCGGTCTTGGAGGGTACGGCAGAGGAGCCAAGTGAGGAAATGGGGCCGTAAAGGGCTTCGATCACGGGTATCATTGTTTTTGATCGAGAGTCGAGGGTCTGGTACAGGGTCTTGAGGATCGGCGAGAAGATGAGGATCAGGCGGGCATAAGGGAAAAGTGTCGTATAGCCAGTAACATATTTGGAGAGATGTTTGGGGGCGGCATCACCCCAGCCATATATGATTACAGTCGTCGGATCGGTTTCGTGGGCACTCGGGGGAGGAGAGGAAACGGGCTCTTGGACGTAGACTTGCTTGCTCAGGCGGGTGAAAGTTTTCAGCAGCGGGGCTTCGTCGAGATGCTTTTCGAGGGGCGACGCGGAAGGCGAGGACATTTTTATGTTGGTGTTGGTCATCGTTGTGGTTAGGTCAGATCGAAGTGCTTGGATTTTGCGATTTGTCAATAGGGTTGAAGAAAAAAGACATCACGGCAGAAGAGATGTGGGAATTTATTGTCAGCCAAATATTCTACAAACCACCCTGTTTCTTCTTCCCCAACAAGCATGCTGGCAATCCACATTTGCGAATATCACGGGTGGGGTTGGTTAAGAACTTGAACTTGATCGGCTCGGGCGTTGCAGGGATCCATCTTCTGTCCTGCATGCCAGCAGTGTTGTTTATCCAGGCAAAAGAAGCTGCCATCTGTGAATGCAGGACGTGAGGAGTGACATGCTGTGCTGTAACGGGTTCTTCAATTGTTGGGATTCCAAGACTTTGGAGAATGGTGGACCGTGGACGACGTTGAAGTTGACATGTGAAGATGGGGCCTTCAAGGATGTGAACTGAGGCTGCGGGTTGAGAGCACCTCCAATCTGTCACAAAAGCCGAGGTCTGAGTTGTCTGTCGCAATCAGTTCAACAAAGCAACCATTGATGTACAAAGGTTTGGAAATAAACTAGTATCAACTAGGGCAATTGGTCTAGGGGTATGATTTTCGCTTCGCATCATTATATCTGCGTCCTGTGAAAGGTCATGGGTTCAATTCCCATATTGTCCAAACTTTTGACTACGGGACCTGATTAACTATGAGGTTCAGTGTTTTCTTTTTGCTGACCCCCTTGCTTTGTTTGTGTCTAGGGTGCTGGTCATTTTAGAACAGCCTGCTGTTTGGTAGCACTTTCACTTAGCTCGACGCAACGTGATGCAGTTCTCTGTACTGTATGTAGTTGGTGGTGATCATAGCGGACTTCGGATTTCTTTCTACGGCAGCCGAGGTCAAGTGTGGGTCTATTTCTTGATTATTCTACCACATGGAGGTCGACAGCATGCAGTTGGTCGTCTGCTATAAAGTTATCAGGCTTATTTGCAAGTCATCTCGTCTTTGAAACCATAGTAAAACAGATACGACAGTGTTTTCTTCTTCTTGCATCTGTTATCATGTCTGCCCTTGTCCCATTTTCCCAAGCCACAAAGGTGGAGAGACTCGACTCCCACACATACAAAGTAAACCTCATCGACTCCTATTGTATTGGAACTGGTATGGCTTGTTTTCTTTTCCGCCCGACCCCGCCCCCCCCTTTGGAATCTTAAGTAACATGATTTGCAGTTCCTAATGGCGGGTACTCCGCTTCTTGCCTCTTGGAGGCAGCCCGTCTGCATTTGACATCAAAACACCAAAAAGATGCCATGACGTCCCATTTCCAATTCCTGAATCGAACTGAAGTTGGCCCGGCTATCATTGCCATCTCGGACGTCAAGCCGGGCAGGCAATTCTCGATGCTTCACCTGAGCCTCTATCAGCGGGGACTCCTGGACCGGGCGCCCTGGATTACCATAGGGACGTCCCGGATCGAGATCACGGCCTATCTGACCATGACGGATCTCTCCAAGGAGCAAGGATTGACACTGCCCACCATCTGGTCGTTATCGTCCAAGACAGCGGCTCCGGACTTTCCCTTGTTGAAAACAAAGAAGCAGGATGACCACTGGCGGGAGATTGATCTTGGATCTTCTGGAGCGTTTGGCACATATGCACGGGTGTTGGATAACTGCCACTTTTACTTTCCAAAGCGGGGACAAGAACACCAAAGCGTGATTGATTTGTGGATGCGATTCAAGATCCCGTCAGAAGGGTTCACAAACTCCTCCCTCGGGCTCGTTAGCGATGCTTTCCCCTACGTCGTCGAGGCGTTTCGGCCACCTCCAGGCAGCAAGACGAACAAGCCATTCAAGGCTGATGAGATGTTTTGGTATCCGACGATTGTCATGAGCTTGGAGCTGAAGCGTTCGCTGCCCGAGGGCACAGGGATCGAGTGGCTCAGGTTGAGGATGCAAAGCAAAGAGATCAGAAACGGAAGGCTGGACCTAGAAGTTGTGATTACGAGCGAAAAGGGGGAGTTGATTGGGGTAAGCAACCAGGTCAATCTGATCCTGGGAAGTGAAAGAAACACCGGGGGCCGGGAGAATGGGAAAATCTAAGGCCGATCATGATGGAAGCGGTATACGATAAAAGATTGTGAAGTTCCTCACCCGTCTGTCACCTACGTTGCATTGGAGGGTGTCTTTAACCGGAAGCCACGCGGGCAGGACCACCCCTTCGCCAACAGAGGGTGGCTAGAGAAATTGGCGTCTGCTCCTATGGCATGCATAAATCTTTGTACCGGAGTTTACGGAGGTCTACCAGGATTTGTGGATGCTTCCAATTTCCCGATCGCAAGGACTTCTTCTCTACGGTAATCGTTTTTGCACAATGCTAAGAGAAAAGACTGTCTTTGGGTCTAATGTAATGGAGCCTCCACGTAATGCCAAGCTCACCACACCCACGGTCAACCACGGTCAACAGCCACGGTCAACAGCCACGGTGAGAGCGATGTATGTGGTGTTGCGTGTGAGCCGTCGTGGGTGCCAGTGCCAGGCGGGTGCCAGTGCCAGTGCCCGTGAGGATGCCAGTGAGGCCTTGGGCAGGGAAGTTGTTGATGGCTGTCGCAAGCCGTGATGTGGGAGCAGTTGGGAGGGCCCTGGGCAGGTGGATGGGTGGGAGTCGTGAGCAGTGATGGGAGGGCTCTGGGCAGGTAGGTTGATGGGTGTGCCGTCGTGGGTGCCGGTTCTGGGCGGGTGCCAGCGCCGGTGCTAGTGCCGGTGCCAGTGAGGCCCTAGGTAGTGGATGTGGTGATGTGTGTGATGATGGATATGGTGTTGTATGTGGGTGCGGTTAGGGGAGGGTTAGGGTTAGGCGCAGGGCGTTGAGACCTCAGGCGGCAGTATTGGCTGCGAGGACCTTGATGGGCAGGGCAAGAAGTGAGATCTAGTGAGATTGCTCACCTATATCCCAATTCTCACCCTGATCTGCCTGTCCATCATTGTTAACAAACAGGACCTGTCTGCTCCTCGCTTCAACAACCTGTTGTATTCACGATGCTCCCAGAGAGCACCCACGTGAGATCCGTCTATCTTGATTCGCAGAGCGGTATCACCGGCATCTTGGGCCCGGATAGTGCCAAGATACTGATCGACTGCTCAACCATCGACCCAGCAACCTTTCTGCATGGCAAGTCCGAAGTCTTCAAGATCGCACCACGGAGTTTCTTTTATGACTGCCTGGTATCAGGTTAGCATTCACACTGGGTATATGGTCAAGTGTCAGATACTGACCCCCAAGGAAGGCGGTGTGATAGGTACGGCCGATCTTCTTGGGAGATGAGGATGAATTTGCTCACTGATTTGGCCGACAGGAGCAGTTAAAGGCACAATAGCCTTCTTCATGGGCTGCTCGCCTGCAGATACGAACATGTCCTGTCTGGAGGATCTGCTGCTGAAAATGGGCAGCCAAGCCATACCATGTGGCGGTCCATCTCTCGGATTAGCCGCGAAGCTGTCCAACAACTACCTCTCAGGCATCATCACCATCGCCACTTCAGAGGCCATGAACATGGGAATGCAAGCCGGCATCGACCCCACGACACTGGCAGCTGTTTTCGCGTCCGGCACGGCACAGAACCGACAATGTGACATGTTTAACCCTGTTCCGAACCTCTGCCCGCAGGCACCCTCGTCTCATGGTTACCGTGGCGGATTCAGGGTCGAACTCATGAAGAAAGACATAGGATTGGCAGTGGACATGGCGCGGCAGGTGGGCGCCAAGAACGTACTGGGAATGTGCGGTTTGGGCGTCTATACAGCGGCCAGCGCGGCCGATGATTGCAAGGGCTTGGATTCCAGGGTTGTGTACAGATATCTGGGAGGAGACGAGAGCTTGGGCTGTGTCGACTGAGCAGAAGGAAATCATGATATTGAAGTAAAAACGCCAACCATGCTTGATATTGAGAAAGTATCTCCGCCATGCTATGTATGCGACTCGTGCGATGTCATCTAAATCTCGCGAGTTCTGTAGGCAAATTGTCATGAAAAAGAAGAGGGGAAAAAAAGGAAAAGAAAGGCGAAACAAGACCCGAAATATCCAAAAGCCCCAGCCACCCCTCCCGTCATCGTTGCAATGGCCATTATCATGCTGTTCATATCAATCTGCATCCATAAATATGCCACAAATTCATCGCTCCGACAAAACAGGGAAGTAAATCCGAAATACAAGAAAAGAGAGAGAACAAAGGAGAATTCGTCATACACTTTCATCATGATCATATTCTGCCCCAGCCTTTCGCAGGTCCAGAGCCCCCAAGTCTTGGTTTAGATTGCCGGGAAATGGTTGATCTGGCAGTCCTTTTGATGTTCCTGAACAGCGTCTTGGTCTGTGCAGTCACACGGGGGAGGCGAAGGACCAAGGCCGGGGTGACGCAGTGCTGCAAGAAAGCCCAGAAGAAAAGGATCTGGAACGTCAGGCAGGTGAGAAAAGTCCAGTCGATCTCGTCGCCGGGGCGGGTGTCGTCAGAGCCCGAGGGGCCGAAGAGAAAGGCGAGGCCTAGGAGCAAAGGGGAGGATTCGACAAAGGAGATAGCTCTACAGGAACCCTGCTCTTGTTGACGCGAGGGTCCCATGTTGGAGGGGGATGCGGTGGTGGTAGTGATGGTGGTGCCGGTCGTGACGCGGCTGCGCACCTGCACCTCGATTCTCGAGACCGTGGCCTTCAAAGGTGGTGTGGGTGCAGAAGGGCGTGACAAAAGTGCGGAGATAGTGGGGGATAGTCACATGCCACGACCAAAGAGGACGGGGTAGCGGAAGAGCTTCTTCTTCCAGCCGCCGCCGCTGCCCGAAACTACAGCCGGACTTTGGGATTTGCCTTTGACTGCTGGGGCTTCAACCTCTGGCTTAGGCGCCGATGAAGACTCGGCAGCTGGAACTGAAACGGAGACGGGGAGGTTCTTGTTGCTGCTGGAAAACTTGGAGCGCGTCCGTGCGAGTGTGAGGTGGAGGGACGAGGAGGAACCCCTTCCCATAACCCCGTTCTTGAGGCTCCTGAGGCTCTTCGCTCTGCTGGCCTTCGGGACGACGACTGGAACGGGCTGTGGCTGCTCAAGGGTCGACGCAGTGGGCTCCGGCTTCGGCTCCGGCTCCGACTCGGGCTGCTGCTCAACTGTTTTGGGCTCAGCGGACCCAGCGGCGTCAACAGCGTCGGGAACTTTGTCGGTGTCCTCCTGGGTCGTTTTGGTGACGGTGTTCTCGACCTCCACTTCTGGGGCGGGAGCAGCTTGAATGACTTCGGGCTAGATCACGAAACAAAAGGTTAGCACCAGATCATGCTGTGGGTGTGGCGTGGCATTGGGACTACAAGGCCAAATGCAGAGTGCCGGAAAGAAAAAGAAAAAAAGGGATGTACCTCTTTGGAAATCGAGGGCCCTTCTTGGGAGGGATGGGTGGCGGGGAAGACTGACTTCTCCATCTGATCCTTCTTCTCCTCTTCCTTTTGCTCCTTGGTGTCGTCAGCGACAGGGGCGAAGACAGCCTCGAGGATTTCGGCCGGAAGCTCGAGCTTGCTCGGGAGAGCGGTGGTGGGCTTGGGGGGTGGAAGCAAGGCTGACAAGGCTGGCTGGGATGCAGTCTCTGCCTCCTCTCTGCCGGGTTCTGAGGCTTCCTCTTTGGCCCCCTCCTTGGGCGCCTCTGGCTCGTCCCTGTCATCGATAGGAGTAGCAACCAAAGCTGCAGCCCGGTCCCTGACCTCGGAGGGGGCGCCATCAAGATCGTTGATTTCGGCCACACGAAGAACCTCCCGAGGAGCTGGGGTCAGAGGTACCTCCACTTCCACAACCGAAGAAGCAGGAACCTCCTTGCCGACAACAAGCTGCTCGTGCTCCGAGGACGTGTCGATTTCGGACCAGAAGCCAGAGTCGGCCTGCCTCATAGCCGCACGGGGATTGATCTTGGGCTCAAGGGCAGGCATCTTGTCGGAAATGACAATGGGGACCGACGAAGCGGGACCCTCCTGGAGAATCGGGAGAGCCTTGAAGTCACCAGCCGGCTCAGAGTCCATGTCGACGTGCTTGCCAGAGTCGGCGCGCTCACGCTGTTTGGCAAGGACCGGGACAGGGCCAAGTCTTTCAACCTCCTTCTCCTTGTCCTCCTTCTCCTCAAGCACTGGGGGAAGCTGGGTCGGTATCTCAAGGACAGGCTCTGGGTTCTTGCCCTGGGGCAAGTTCTCGGCATGCACCTGCTCATGCGCCTTCACCTTGATCTCCTCGACCACGTCTCTGAAAGCCCCCCGAGCCGGCTCCTCATTTTCAGCCATGATAGGCGTCTCTGAAATGGGGTCCAGCTCGAACACGGGCTTGGACTGTGCCAGTGGCTCTTCTACCTGCACTTGCTCCGAAGCCGAAATGGGCAGGACGGGCAAGAAGGGCTCATAAGCCGCCTCGTTGGACGACTCGGGCTGGCCGTCGGTCCCACTCAGTTCATCTTGTGAGGGCCAGGGAACGACCGTCTTGGTGCTCTTCCGAGAGGACGGGGTTGGGAATGAATCCTCCCTGGAGATTGTCCTGGACCTGAGGTCGATGTTGGACATGGGCGTCCCCGGTGCTGGGGGGGGTGACGTCGCCCTCGAGCTGACGGGGGTGCTAGGCTGCTGCTGCTGCTGTTGCTGCTGCTGGCTGTCTGATTGCTGTTGTTGTTGCTGCTGTTGGGCGGCCTGTTGTGATGGGGGCGCTGGCTGTGGCTTGGGGACAAAGCTCTCACAGAAGATTTCCAGAACGGTGCGGAGCAGCACCCGGTTGGGAGAAAGGATGCTGCTGATTTGGTCCAGCAGGTCAGACTCCCGAAGCGCTTTGGCGTCCCTGAGATGAGGACGAATCTTTGCCCTTAAAAAACTCAAAAACCAGTCGTCATTGTCGGTGAGGGTGGGGTGGGCGTCTCTGGCCACCTCCAGCAGGGACGGGAGGGGCAGGCCCTCGCCATACCTTTCAATCTTGGCCTCGGCGAGCTTCATGAGGTCTGGGAGGTCGTAGTGCTTCGCGGCGGCGTAGGCCTGGATGCTGGTCTTGAGCTCGGCAATCTGGCGTGGGAGGTCGTCGACTGGCTTGGGCTTGAGGGTTTCGTAGGTTCCGGTGTGGAGGTAATGCACCAGGACGTGACCAACGTCATCCGAGATCTCCGGGAGCTCGGGGAGGTTATCCTCGAAGGCGGCGTGCAGCCTGGGGCTTCTGAGGAGGATGTCCTTGGGCAGCGCCAAGGGGCTTGCAAAGGGAACCGTGCAGGTGGGGCTTGCGTATGGTCTGCTTAGACATGTCAGTTTTCATTTGAAGCAGCGCGTGGATGAATACGACATACGAAGTCTCGGGGCGAGGATCGATGTCGTGCCTGGGGAGGCCAAACTGGCCGTCAATTCCCTTCCTGGCAGCACCGCTCTTCTTCTTCCTGGCCATGGCAAAACTGGTGAGGGTGGTGAGGGTGGATATGGTGGGGGTGATGAGGAGGGCGATGAGAGTCAAGAGGGCAGCTCGGATGAGGCTGGAGGGTTCGACAGTGAAGTGGAGGTCGAGGCCGAGGTCGAGGTCGAAGTCGAGGTCAAAGTCGAGGTTGTAGAGATAGGTCTTCATTTCTCGCCAAAGACTCGACGGGGTTATCTCTTAAGTCTTTGAGCGGTGGAGCCATGCCGGGGACGACTCGACGACTCCATCTTAATTCCTTTACCGCTACTGCAGGGCTAGCTGGGGGCGGCGGCGACGCATCTCGACTCGCCATTTGCCAGAGTTGGGCCTCAATCCATTGCCGGTTTTCTGAGGGTTGATGAGCTGTCAGCGAGCCTATCCCCAATCGGAAGCGGGCCCGCCAACCAGGAGCCCCGTCTCTGGCCAGTCGCCTTGATAGGGCTGTCTGGGAGCCATGTGAGTCCCCGACGTGGCCTTCGATTGTCGAACCCAATGTTTCACAGACAGAAACAGCCTGAGGGGCCTGAGGGGCCTGAGGGGCATGAGGGGCCACGACGACCTTCCAAGGTTGATGTGCCGTGTTGGGCAGTCGGGGCCGCACTGGCCGGTATGTTGCTGGTTTGCACATCTGAGCACCAAGCACCTACCTAAGGTACCTACCTACCTACTCCCGTCAGGTCACCTCAGCACTGGCTGCGGCGGCATCGCGATTCCGGGGAAAGTGGGGGGTGGGCCATTATTATCAGCATAACTGTGCAGTGTTAGCGCATCTGTCACTCACCTCACCTCATGGACCCCTCACCCCTCACTCCTCACACCCCTCACCTCACCTGACGAGGGGAGCCCTTTTCAACTGGCCCCAGTGCCTCTCAGTCGATCTGTCGATGCATGTCAGTCATGAATGATCAACATGGAAGAGAGAGCAGGTTGGCAGAGGAGGCAGGGCCCGGGGGCAGAGGTGCCCGGGCCGTGCCTGTGGTGCCCAACCCGAGTCTGTGCCCAATAACCTCAGCAGCTGGGTCAGCAGCTGGGTCAGCAGCTGCCTAGCTGAACCGGCCCGCAGTGTGCCCGTTGAGGGTTAGGGTCACAGCCACTCAGACAGGGCAATTGGGGATTCAATTGGGCATTGATTTCTGCCTCTTTTTTTGCTGCTTGCTGGTTGCTGCTCACTGCTCACTGCTCACTGCTCACTGCTCACTGCTCACTGCTTGCTGCATGTGATGGATGGATGCGTTGTCGCAGGGTTTGTGCAATGCAGGTGGTGCATCAGGACCCAACCAGACCCTGGCATGATCAACGGCTGGTCTCCATCATCTCCATCGACTCCATCGACGCCATCGACTCCATCGACGCCATCGACTCCATCAACCCCATCGTCTTCTCTTTTTGCTCGCTCAAAAACACAAAAAAAGGGTGGGGGGTAATAAGGTGAGTGGTTGATAACTGAATGTGGCGGCTCTGAAGCTCCACTGCGTGCGCACACCACCACGACCACCCCTCCGTGCCCTCTCAGTCTCAGAGTCTCGGGTTTAATTAATTTTTTTTTCCTTTTTACGCGGTTGTCGCGTGCTTTCGCGTTTCGTGCCAATTGTTCCCAATTCCCGTTCTTGGTTCCAATTCCCAGTTCACCGCTCATCCACTCATTAATCAACCACCCTTCTCGATTCGATCGCCTCCGGACCTCCAACAGCCAATTGAGTTGCAATGGCAACCCCTCGCCGCGTCGTCTTCCAGGATGGCCTGGAAAAGGACTTCCCCAAAATGATACCCAAACACTGCGAGGTCTGCCGCAAAACCGACAGCCTCATGCGCTGCTCTGGCTGCAGCGTCTACTACTACTGCACGCGCGACCATCAGGCCCACGACTGGCCAACCCACAAACCCACCTGCAAGCAAATCAGCGCCAAGCGCAAGGACGTCCAGGCCGAGGAGGACAAGATCCGTGCTCGCGGGGGGCTGCTCCCTTGGGACGACCCCAACGTCAATGGTGTCTTCTGGCGCCATGCTCACCTCCGCCCCTATCTCCAGGCCAAGTTCCTCTATGGTGAATTCCTGGTCCGCTCATGGCGCCGCCAGGGAGTTGAGGACTCGCTCAAGGAGTATCTCGACATTCTCCGCCGCAACCGCCCCGATAACCAGGGCGCGAGAGACTCGGTTCCAGGCTTGTCCATCCGCCTCGGCCAGGACCAGGAAGCCTACGATCTCATCTACTGGTGGGGGCGTAAGACGACACAGAAGGGCTTTGACTGGGCCGACCTCTCCCAGCCCTTTCTGGACGACAAGAACGTCGACGCCACCGGGCCAGTCGACTTTTGGTGCCCCTGCTTTCTTCAGCTCACCCCTGTTGTGGCCCTCTATCTGATCAAGTTCCGCCTGCTGCAAAACCTCAAGGGAATCAAACGCCTGCGGGAAACCACGCCCCCCGGAAGTCCAACCCCAACAAGGGAAGAGATCCTCTCCGTCCTCAAGGACAAGTATCAGTGCGTGGGCAACACGATCGACCACCAGCCCGTCGTCGATTTCTATCACAACGAGAGCCTTTTGGCCGAAAAGACAAACCATCTGCTCCAGCAGATGACGCAGCTCTACCACTCGGCAGATAACTACAACAAACACATGTGGAGGCTGATCACAGATCCCACCGAGGAAGCCTTTTCTGCTCTCCCTGCACCATACACCCCCGGATCTTGGAATGAGGCCCAAATAGTCTTTGCACACTTGTACTCTGCTTGGGCCGAGAGCGTCGCTGCCGTGCCCGCCTTGAGAAAGGTCATTGGCAATGCAAAGGCTGCTACTGCATGACAAAAGAGAAGTGCTGCTCCACATCCCTCACATCGCGTGATGCAGCGTCAAACACCAAGAGGCAAGCCCAAGATAGCTGAGCATGCGGAGTAAGAAACTAAACAAACAAACCCCTGTATCTCGAGGTTGGTGAGAGGTTGGGGGTCACGGGGGTCTTGGTGGGGGGTTGGTGTGAGGGGCTAGGTAGGAACTATACTAGGTGGTGGGGGCCTGTCTTCCAAAAAGCATCGTCGCCTGCAGGATTCGAACCTACGCTCCCGAAGGAACGCCCTTAGCAGGGGCGCGCGTTAACCACTCCGCCAAAGCGACTTGTTGTGATGCCTCGAGAAGTTGAATTATATAGGTGCCAATCCCCTCACCTAACGCACTTTGTTGTTGATTTCAACAAGCGCAGAAGTAGTGTACCTTGCATGAGTGATGCAAATCTATGATATCATGTGTTCCGACAGCTATGGAAACAGACCTTTCCCCCCTTTCTTTGTCTCCTCCAGCATCAACTCCTTCACTATGCCCACTCCTTCATCTCGGTCCCGCTGAGAAGCGATGTCCAATCCCCACGCTGCGAGGAACGGAGCTTCGCCGCGGTAGTTTCGATGGAGCCACATGCGCTCCTGGCGACTGTATCTTCCCACGGACGCTGGCGACCTACTCGAACTAGTAGGTGACGCCGATGTACCACATGCAAGCGCCCAAGACTCGGGCCCGGGACGGGAATGGTGCAACGCATCTTTTCGGGCCGAAAGTTGCTCAGTCGCGCCGCCGCCCGACGGTCTGGTGATGGTGATCGTTGTTGCTGTGCTGCCGCTTACGCTATCTGGTGTCGGTGGCGGCGTTCCTAGCCCTGTCACCGTGGTGGCCGTATACACGCTGTTTGGGAGGATGGACCTAAGATCGAGCATCTGGACAGCAGCGTTTCTGTCACCCTCTGTCGCCAGCGGGGGGGTGTCCAGCATGATCTTCCCCATCAACTTCTCAACATCTGCAGACTCGGTGGATAGGTCTGCGCTCTGCTTCTGAGATGGGAGGCCAGGAAGCGCCTTCCACATGGACCCTTTCCGAGTCAGTCCCGTGGAGGACTCAGGTTTCCGTTCCAGTGATGTAACTCGGAGTGGAGGTGGTCGAAGGTCCACAGCATCTTTATCGGGACAACGCGATGTTTGGCTCGGTGGCGGCCTCGTTGATGGCAAGCGTGAGCATTCCACATCTTGTGAATAAAAGTCAAGCCATTGGGTTCGTCGACTGTCAGCAGAGGCTGCTCGGCTTCGTGGTACCGGGCCTGGTCCAGCGACGGAATCTTGCTCGTCGTTGACACGGCCGCCACCAAGATGCGTGATCGTTGGCCATGAACTGTTTGCGCCTCCAGAGCCAATCTCTCTAGTACCGCGTCCTTGTGTCAGCAATTTGTCTCTCTACTGTGAACCGGACGTTCCCTACCCGCTGCTGTTGGATCGTTTTACCCAGTTTCGTATCCGGAGGCTCGTCTTTTTGGTGATTGTGGCTTTCATCGAGGTCGACCGTCCTGGTTGAACCATGGGAGGCACGTCTCGGCTGCTTTTGTTCCTCGGCTTGACGGTAAACATCATGATTTCAGCTGCCGGTCCGACCATTACCGGCGTCGGTCCTAATAAACAAGTTTCGTGGATCGTCTCCATGGGCTCTGGTTTTGGCATTGTGCGGCACCTATCGGGTGGAAAATTCAATAGATGAGACTGGTCATTGTTTAAGGGACTTTATCGGGACGCACCACCCCAAAATTAGCCACGCACCACCCTCATCTTACACACGCACCACCCTATCGTTGGGTTAGGGTTATATATGGAAAATGTCTACTTTTTTGGACCCCTAAGATCCCCACAGCCACCACTTTGATGCCAAGCCCGGCAAAGATCCACGCTTTGGCTCCACGCTTGACGCGCGCGTGCAAACTGAAGCCATTGCTATACTCAATACTATGCCTACGCTCAACACCATGCCCACGTTTAATACCCACGCTTAACCACTACGTAACCTAATTGACGGTTGAGTACTGCGGGTAGGGTGTGGAGGATTTAAATACCGTTAATGGACTGAGTTTCAATTACTGTATTTTATTTGTATGGCAATTGTATGGAAATCAAATGACGGTTGTGGTGCGGGTGTCCAGAAAGTGAGGTGGTGACCGTGGTGTTGTTGATACGTATGATGCTATGTTTGAGGTTGCAGTAGGTGCCAGGGTTATATATGGTGAAGAGGTTAGGGTTACGGTGGTGCGTGTGTAAGATGAGGGTGGTGCGTGGCTAATTTTGGGGTGGTGCGGGAGTAAGATGTGGGTGGTGCGTCCCGATAAAGTCCCTTGTTTAAAAGAGAGACGCAGTATATGTGATTGATACCCTAGTTCTCCTTGTCGGTCCGGAAACCGAAAGAAAAATCACCACTTGTGTGGACTTGATGGTTCGGAGGTGCGAATTCAGGGGGCGCTTGGCATCCAATCCCTTGCGTTGAACAGGTAAAACACAAAACAGCATCACGGGCTGCACCAATCAGATCCCGCCCAGCTCAATTCGGAAGCACCGACAAGACATTCCAACTCACCTCCTTGCGTGGAGTCCTCTGAATCCCGATCACCGAATTTTATTCTTGTCTATCCAATGTAGTAGGTAGCTAACATCTAATCTAACCCACCCCTTTCCCCCCCCTTCCCCCCCCCCAATATCGACCAGCCATAAACACAGGCGCTCTCAAGAACAGTTGATCTCTGTGATTTGACTCTTGGGCAGGTTTGTGGTTTCATCCAACACCTTGACAAATCGGTTCTTGATCGAGTCGAGCTTCCCATCCCCAGCTTGCGTTTTGCCCATGTGCTCCATGGCGGCAAACACAACGCTCTCCATCAGGCGAAGTGCCAACTCACCGGCCTTGTCGTGGTTGTAAAACGCCGGTGTTTCGTTCACCTCCAGCAGCCACACCCTTCCGTTATCATCGACCAAAAAGTCGGCAGCAAATAGCTCGAACGATTTGTCAACCGTGTTGAACTTGTCAGCCATGGTGTGCGCAGCAGCCTTGAAAAGCTCCGCCGTCACGTTGCAGATCTGGTCCCAGACGCTCTCCTTCCACCCCTCTCCCAACAGCTTCTCGGGAACAGCGTCAGACCAAAAGTCTCTCATGGACTCGTTGCTAACAAACTCGTCCTCGTCCTGCAGAGCCGTGTTGGTGAGGCTAGATCGCAGACTGGGGTTCTCCCATGGAGGCTGGTAGTCCTCGCACGCCAAAAGAGCCAGCAGCTCCCGGAAGACGTGCACCTTCAGACGGCCCATGGCGAGGACGTACGCCCTAACATGCCACTTTTTGCCCTCGACTGGTGGTATGCGGACAATGTATTGCTGCGCAACAAACTCCCGCATCTGTGCCGACGGAATGCGCCCGTCCTTCTTGAAGACATACTGAACCCGCTTGTGGTCGCCCTTGCCCCTACCCTGCGCCTTCTTGTCGTCCAGCCCAAACCCGCTGATGGTGGTGACCAGGGCATCCAAGGAGTTCAGTCCGGGTAGCGACAGCGAGACGCTAGCCTTTTCCTCTTCCTCCTCGCCTTCCTCTTCCTCGTCATCAGTGTACTCATACTCGGCCAATTCCAAGTGACTCGCCAATTCCTCCACTGTGCTAAAGATTCTGATTCCCGCACCACAGTCAATCAGCGCGGGCTTCAGGATCCACCAGTCTCTCTCCTTGGGCTCGCGGCTCTCATTCTGCTCCAATGAGTACAGCAAGGTCAGATCATCCGCCGCTGTTAGCGAGTCGTCTACATACTCGGCGTAGTCAAGCGAGAGCCTCACGGTGAGGGGGACATGGTCTGGCAGCTTGCTCTCAGGCCTCTTGGCCCTCCAAAAATCAACCACCCTGGCCAGGTAGTCCTTTCGGGCCAAAGCGTCGCTGGATGGGTAGGCATTGATCAGTCCGCTCTTGGAGTTGTTGAGAACGGCAAAGTTGCGCCCAATCTCCCAGCCGTCGAGGTACTGGAAGGATTCCTCGAGGGGCTCGTTGGGAAAGTCCTCAAAGCTGTCATAGAAGATGGCGTCGGGGACATGATCGAGAATAAACCTGCGAAGATGGGGATTGAGCCAGGGGCAAGCTCCGTTGATGAAGACGTGCATTTCGGGCAAAGCGAAGGGCGTTCAGCGAGAAATCTTGCCCTTTTCTGCTTCTGGAGGCTGGATGACTTGAGGGGGGATGACCAGGCGTGCAGCCAGTTTGAATTCCATATGGTGAGGTGTCGTTGGCACTGAGAGCTGCTGGGCGGCCATGCAGGTGGTAACAAAAGCAAGAGAGACACAGACACGAAGCCGGTGATATGGTCAAGAGAGAAGAGTATTCGTACTTGGCTTGAACTTCATTCATTATATAGCATTCTCTCTACTCACTTCGTCCTAAAAAAAGTCCTTCTGTCAGTCCTTCGAGAAAAGACATCGGTGGATCGGAGCCAAGAAAGTCGAGACAGCAACGCCAAGCCGGCTGTCCTTCTCGCGATGAGGGACATTACCTAACAAGCATCCGACCACAGGGTGGGCCTGGAATTATCAACACTTAGATTGGACAGTGCTTGATTTCGTCCACGTAATGTCAGCAGCAGAATCCTGGCGCCAGTGCCATGCTGTTACATTTCTTGAAAAGCTTGCAGGCCACAGGAAAAAACAAATAGGATCACAATGTGTCAGCATTATATCGAGGACAAACACGTGCTTCCATCTCAAAGATACCCAGGTGTACCTAAGGTATCAGGGATCAGGGATCACGAGCAAGTTGCAACCCTAACCCTTTCGAGTGGGAGGAAAGGGGGGCAAAAAGGGGGTTGAGCAAATGTCAACAAATAGTAGCTTATGGCAACTGGAGGCGCATGTTGTTCATGATTTGGCCTGGCAAGTAAAATCATCAACTAGAATCTCATACACCTCCTTTCTCATAAAATGCCCCAACATTTGCACCAAAAAGAAGCAAGACGATCGGACCGGATCGGTTAAGTTGCAGGTGGCGGTTACAATCACGATATAATAGGCGGTGTCCAGGTAGGTACACCAACATACACCTCTGTATTCCTAATATCAGCGCTAAGCAGGCTTCTGTCAACAGATTTACAACCTTGGGAAATAAGTAAGCTACAACTGTCTGGTATTATTTTTGTAGTGCCTATTTCACGTCGATATGTCTAGGACACAACTGAATTGCGGCGCATCTATGTATATTTTGATGGGTGCAAAATGCCTTTCAGTGCTGCTTCGAGGTAAAGGTAGGTAGGGTCGTCGAGAACATTGAACATGGTGGGCCCTATACAACTACCTAACAGTTATGTAGGTACCTTAAACCCCGCAACGTGACACTACAGTGCAAGATAATAGTCAAAAAGCACCGGCAACTAAGAGATTTCTTGCGGTGTAGTTAATAGCGAGACGAAAATACATGTTTTATTCAGCACTGTTCATGGGACACCACGGCAAATTATTTTTTTGGGCCTAAAGGCTGCGAAGGCATAGGTACCTACCTGCCCACCAGTAACGTTTTGTTCCCCAAAAAACTCATGTTTCACAACAGAATGATCTCATGTCGCTCGACATCAATCAACGAGCAAATCCGATATGTCGTTTCTATGCATGTCCGCAAAAGCCACCCTTCACACGTCACATGCTCCCGGGAAGCACCTGTTGGGCATCGAACTCTCCAGACTGCACCGTCAGTTGTCCAAGTCACACAACCCTAAGCCAAGGTTTAGGTATGTTGGTCAGTTCCTGCATTGGGCTTCTTTCACCTCCCGTTAGCTACCACAATCTGAACTTTGATGCGGCATTTCTTTTAGTGGATATGGGACAGCATGGCCAAGTAAGAACCGGACTTTTCTCCTTCGGCATTTGACACGGGTTAAACCCCGAATCAAAGAGAGTCATGTATTAGCCACTCCTCCTTGGCTCTAGGTGGTGAAGTACCCAACCTCCCTATCTACCTACCTTGTTTTCTGAGGAAGCTTGCAGGCCGGGCACGGTTGGGCTTGATGAGCGGCCATGGGATAACAAACTTCCTTTCTGACAACAACTGGGCTATGTAGTTCACCTTCTCTAATGATCCTATCTTGAAACTAGTCAGAGCATTGCCGACCACAGTCCACTCACCCGTCAAGAACAGCAACTTCATTTGGGCACTAGCCTCGAGTACAATACCACGTGTGAGTAATTTGTTTGGTTTGCGTGGCCCGTGGTATAGCACACTTGAAAGAATGTGATGTCATGGCTATCTTCATCTGCATGGCCTCGTGGAGATGGCCCGGGGGCATGGCTCTTCTTATTCTAATCGAGTCTCATCTTGATCACGACTAAGGTAACCACCTAGATACCGACCTAACTACCTTGGGTAGCTCCAGAAATTCCAAAAATGCCAATGGTATCTGGGGTTTGGTCTGATCTCTCATATTTGAGAGAGCAAGAAGAAGCGTGAGCATATCACATCACAACGATATGGAATCAATCTGCAAATGAACTCTTCCATAGTCCGGGCACTTGACAAGCTTATTGCGTTACCCATGACGCCTTGCAGATGCACATTCAGTTATAGTATATGCCGAGGTTCATGAGAACTAGGTAACTAAACCACCAAATCATGACTGGGGTGAGTGAAGTTCCGACTAGTACTACCTAAGGTACCTCCCGCGAAGCCCGATACAACGGGTTCCTTGACAATAACTTCGGATTGCCCGAAACATCCAAGCTGACGCCAGGTCTTTTCATCTGCAAGCATACCAATGGTCTCTTAAGAGAGATGCTTGCTGTTTACGAAGCGCACCTGCGAGACACATGATCTTCGGCAAATGTTGCACTTTATTGACTGCCGCTTGGTACCTATCTTTCTTCCACCTTACACAAGTAACTATCAGGTACTCCTTTTTCAGCTTTTTCTCTGTTTTGGGCCCAACAGCATTGATGCTTGGCCTCCTGATGAAAAAAAGGTAGGAGCTTAGAGTTGGGCATCCATTGACTGTTCTCACCAGCCGTCATCTGCTTGTTGGTTGTGGCAGCAATATCCATCTTCTCACGCATTCCAACAGGAATATAACTCGGGGTATGTCTAAAACCGTCTGTCAGTTGTGATAGATCTCGCTGCATGGTCCTGACACAGCATTGACGAGCCAGGAACGACTCCGCCGTACATTTTGAGTCGAAACGTGTCTGCCCACGGCAAAGACCAACCACTTTGCCTGCCGCCGAGTCAAGTATTTTACCTTTGCCTATCGGCTACATCCGTGTTATTACCTTATCATTGTTTAACTTGGCCTAAAGATGAGCCTATTCTTTGTAGGTGGCTCTCTGCCAAATCCATGAATCTTTCAGACTGACATTGTGGCTAGGGTAACAAAGCTGGCTCTTCTCGACATAGTGGTCATGGTTACCGTGACAAGCACCCTTCCTTCAGCCATGGCTCGCGCGGCAAGCAGCGTGATCGAGACCCCAGAACCTCTGGCACCACCATGCTAGGGGAGGAAGAGCGTGATCGACTTCTCACGGGCACCTCCTTCTTATTCGTGGTCAATGAACTCAATCCCATATATGAGCCGCATGGAAGCGAGACGCTTCGAGATCAATGGCTCAACCCCATGCCCCCCGAACACGCGGATGGGTACTTGGATGAATGGCAGGGACTGGTATTCCGGTATAGGCAGGAGTCCCACGGCGGAGTTATCACTCTAGCCAATGAGTATCAATGGTGAGTGACTCGGCTCGGGGTACCAAATTGAGGAGCGGACTGACCCAGCCACGGTGCCAAAATAACAGGTATCGTCCTGTCCGAGGAGACGAAGGCGGCATCGTTCGTGTTGACGCAGCAGGCAACATCACTGGCCGTCCTATAGTTTGCCGTCAAGCATCCATCTTCTCTTGCAGCAATCACCTTCCCATAATTGTTGGTCCGGGTGACGCATCGGTTGGTCATTCAAGAATTGCACGACAAGCCCTGGACAACGACACGGTGTTTTACTGGAGCCTTCTTCCCATTTGCCGCTGGGATGACAGCTCAAACATCACTTTCGTTACCACCGAAGGGCGAGGTGTGCCTTCTGTAGTTGGCAGAAGCCCTTCTTGGATTCCGTCGCTAGTTCCCCAGGTATATTCAAACCCGAATGCAAGCCTGGTGTCGGGTGGGCTGTCTGGTGACTTATCCGTGTTGATCGGCCTCATGTCTTTTCATAGCAAGGTAGGAAGAGCGAGTGATGTTTTCAGCTTCCAAAGGTGGCATCACAACCGATGGGTGGGAAGTCAGCACGCACCGATACATGGTAGGTTCATCTCTCTCTGTGTTTCAACCCCATCCTCGCCCGTCTCTCTTACCTGAGCAAGTCTTTGGAACTTCTCGCTAACGAAACACATAGTGCCAAGGACTCAAGAGGGGAACCCGCGTGGCTTTTTTGTTCAAGTTTGCCTGGATAACCTGGTGCGGGGGTTGGAAGACTCTGACGAGAACAACATCTCGGCCCAAGACTGCTTGCAGCGTATATTTGCACTCGAGTGGCATAGTGTTCTCGTCAGGGAAAACTGACCATGATCAAACTATCCTCAGGTAATTACTACATCGTTTGTTTGTACTACATGCCCATGTTTGGCGCTTGAGTATCTTCAATGCTTATGGAGGGTACCTATCTATGTTTGGGCACATTACTCAGCTGGTATCTTTAGCCGCTCATGGAGACTGTCTTCCAAGATTGCTTACCAAAGTGGAAGAGTGTCAGATTCATTTTGGGAAAGGGATTGGGCGACACGGTTTAGAGGAGTAAGCAACCTCCTCAGCCCTCTTTTGGCTGACTAATCCTGACCATTCCAGGTTGCCATCACCCTCCCCCCCTTCCCCAAGTGACAGAATCATCAATGCCGAGCTTCCCGACATCCTTTGGGTGGTTGGTGGACCTCAACATTTTCGGTTGCGAAGACCTTTGTCCACAAGGCTGTTGGAGACGGACAAATTAGGGTCACCAAGTGGTATCGAGTCTGGATAAATCTGTATGTGTCTAGGTCAGGTAGTCTTGTGCTGGCCACCTACATGTAGGTAAGGTAAGACGAGATGGGCCCCGGAATATTATTCCCTACATGACCTATCTATTCGGCCGCAGGTTGCTGTCCTTAGCCGGATGTGTGGCTGCCTTCCAGGCTTCTTCTTCCCCAGCCAGGAAACTCAGTAATCAATGGTAGGCGATTTCAGGCTTCTAAAGGCAGGTCTCCAAAGGCTCATGCCCAGGCAACATAGCACTCATTTATTCTTGTCTACTCAGATGGTTGCATTGGGGGTCCTAACAGGAGGGTGTTGGGGTCCATCTGCACCTGTGTTTGGCCACAATGGATGTTGAAAATAGCGTTGTCAGAACTTAGTATGTGCCAGTAGCAGCAGTGAGAGAAAAGACGTGCCTGGGTGTCTTGCCGAACCGACCTTTGGTTCTGCGGGCACTGGGATTGAACCAATCATCAATCAAGACCGGCCAAGCCATGTTGAACAAGTCTCCATCAAGCGTATTGCTTTGATTGAAATGATGGAGGTTGGCACTTGCTCAGTTCATCCAGTCTGGTAGCCTATTATAGCCATTGGCACTCACGGCATTTCTTGAGAACCTGAACACCAACACAGCAAGGATAGCCTAACGTGTTGTTGAAAATCAAATGCAAAGGAGCGGCGGGGGGGGGGGGGGGGGTTGAGACGGATGACGTTATGGGAATTCTCGGGAAGAGTAAGCAACCGACTACCCAGCTTGGGGTGGCCTCTCCAGCTGGGAGTCGTGGATTTGTGCCCAGACAAATGGCGATAATGAATGAGCCAAAGGCTGCAGGGTGGGCAGTTTAAGACCATCGTTAAACCACATCACGAGTCAGCTGCAAGAATCCGTCTTGCTCCTGGCATTCCAGTCTTGACTGGCCCAAAAGTTTCAGCAAACGAGAGCTCTTCAATCATGTCTGACTTGCATACTCCCCGATTAAGTGATGTGCTTGCTGATGTTGAATGACAAGATCAAAAGTACCGAGCGGACCGATCCCCCTTTGTCATCAGGTATGTACCGCAATCTGTGAGCAGCTCAAGGTGTAAGTCTCTTGAACGAACATCAGAGCATATCTGTCACGTATTAACCATCAGTCGAAGTTGTTCTTATGCTATGCGACTCTTTTGTCTAGCCACGTGGGTAAGGTAGGTAGATACATACCTAGGCAGATAGACGGTATTTTTCGTTTACATGAAACCAGGAGCTAGAAAATCCAACAGCATGTAGCAATCATTGTCCACTATCATTTATAGGAGCATGTGTCACATCTCCAGACTAGAGGCACGGCTTATGGAATTACCACACCCTTGTGTGCGAATTGTTAAGCGAGACCAGCAGTACCTGCTTTTTGGTCCAGAAAGGGGCGTGGGACCTGTACAGAGATGGTGTGTTCGCTTTCCGTGAAGGTGTGAAGATGTGTACCTAGGCTTGGGTATCAGGACAAGTACTTATTCTTGAACAGATCCCGTGAATCCGTCAAGCAATGCAGTTCAAGGCTCACCCATATTTATGTACTCCTGCACGAATACCTCTGTCGCAGTTATAGACCCCAGACAGACTAGCCAAGGCCAGGAGCAAGATGTCACATATCGAACAACTATATCCCGAGTACGCACTTAATTCTTCCATAGACACACTACGTTCTGAGCACTACGCTCACCTCGATGACAAAAACCATGTTTATCTTGACTACACCGGATCGGGCCTTGCCTCTGCTTTCCAGCTAGCTCATTGTTCAGTTCGACTTTCCTCCACCCTCTACGGCAATCCCCACAGCATCAACCCTTCCAGTCAAGCATCCGCCACTGCCATCAACACCACACGGCTTAAAGTCTTGCAGCACTTGAACGCTGATGCGGAAGAGTATGATGTCATCTTCATGGCCAACGCTACGGCAGCCGCAAAACTTGTTGGGGAGTCATATGTCTTTGCTCGGCGCACAAGGTTGGTGTTGACTGCGGATAACCATAACTTTATTAACGGGTTGAGTGAGTTTGCAGGCAGAAAGGGCTGTAGCGTTGTTTACATACCCATATCGTCCCCCTATACGAGAATCACAGAAGAGGATTTTGCAAACGCTCTGTCGTCGGCACGCCACAAGCGTAAAGCTGCCTTCGGAATAGGAATCAATCAGCTGACCGAGTCTCTGCTGGGATGCTTGCCCTGGAGAAACCCCATGTCACGTCATTGGCTTCGAGAACAAAAGGAAACGTCGTTCCCTGTCAAGTACCATGCCAATGGACAAGGTGGTCTCCTTTGACAGCTCTGCCCTTTGCAGGGCTTCTCTGTGGTCCTCCTGTCAACCCTTCTTATCCACACCAGATTGCACCTATACCGCATGGGCAGCCGATCGAGAAAATAAAACACAACGAGGACTCTTCGCCTACCCAGCCCAAAGTAACTTTACCGGCGTTCGCCATCCATTGTCGTGGGTTACCCGCGCACAACGTCGGGGTTATGATGTCCTGCTCGATGCGGCCGCCTACCTACCTACCGCCAGGCTCGATATGTCCATCATCAAGCCTGAATTTCTCATCGTCAGCTGGTACAAGCTCTTTGGATTCCCTACCGGTGTTGGCTGTTTGGTCGTGAAAAGGGAGGTCTTGTCTAGGCTCACTAGGCCTTGGTTCTCCGGGGGCACCATCCAAGCTGTCACGGTAGGAGTCCCATGGCATCTGATGGCTAGGGGGGCCGAGGGGTTTGAAGATGGCAGTAAACTTTCTAGGCATTCCCGATACCATGTTCGGCCTGGAGTGGATCAACGCCGTTGGGTTGCAGGTTATTGAGCTGCGGGTTAGGTGCTTGACTGGCTGGTTCTTGAATCGCTTGGCCGCCCTGACACACTCGGAGAAGACCTATCGGGATCGGGCGACAAGCTCTGAAGGTCTCGCCCCAAGACAGTGCTGGTAATTCGATTATCATTTTTGCGAAGATTGGATCGAGAGGATATTTGCCGAGTCTTGAAAGAAAAGATAATTCAACCTGGTCTGATCTCATTCGTAATTCATGACGGCATTACCAGCCATCTGACAAAGCCAAAAGTGGCTTTCTCAAGACTACCTATGCCTCCTCACCGCGAGCCAACTGTCTCCTCTTTCCCTTTCCCTTTCCCGATCCGCCATTGCTGTTCATTACGGTGATTGTATGGACAAATCTCAACTTTCCCTTCTCCACCCGGAACTCGTGACTGTCCGGAATGCCGCTGAAGCTCAGGAAAATCGAAACCGCGCCCACCGTCTCGTCAATCACATATCTCCGGTCCACCAGCTGTACACCGCTTGGGATGCCCACGTCGCACCTGTCATTCTGCCCACCGCTGCCTGTATAGGCGCCTCCCTCCAGCCGAGCACAAGGTCTGCCCCACGGCACAACGACAGACTTGTCATGAAATATGTCACAGTACGCATCCCCGGCGGCTTTGATCACCTCTCTCGAGTCTCTCTCTGCCTCGGGAATTGCCCCCCAATTCTCACGGGACGCCCAGCGCAGGGTTCCGGTTGCGTTGAAAAGCCAGTCGCCCGTCGTGGTGGACAAGAGATCAACCTTGGTGATCTGGGCCGACGTGAAAAACATCTGCACACCGATCACGTAGGGCCGGGCGCCCGTGGCCGAGATGATCTCGGTATAGGTGGCACACTGTGTCGTGTCAAGACTGTGGCGCGAGAAGTCGATCTTGGTGGCACGGGTCAAGGAAGAGCCTGAGGCGAGGGAGGCATTGCGAAAATTCTCATGGTAGACGGCCGAAGGGGAGAGGGGCTGCAGGAGCGCAGGATTGCCGGCCGTCTGCGCGGCGAGAAGGCTGTCGGCTGCCGTCTTGAGGAAGTCCCTGGTGCAGGCCGGCTGGGCTTGCGCAGGGGAGCCCAAGGACACCAAGAAGGTCGAGAGGAGGAGCGAGGCGAATGAATGCATCTGACGCTCGCGTTGAAACACCAGGCAACTGCTATCTGCATATGGGGGAAACGCAGACAAGCGAGGCGCACCCCGAGGACGTGTCTAGAATGTGCCCATACTTATACATCGTTTATTCGAGGCTAATGTGGCGCGGGTAATATGTCGACCCCCCTGACTTCCCCAATATCAATATTGATGGGCCTTATAAAGAGAGGGGAGCCAGGCTTCGGCAGTTTGGATCACGTTGGTTGATTGGTAGGAAAGCGTTGATCCAAAATGCAATTCCCCTCTATCTCCAGCTTCAGGCCGGTGGGCTGTCTTTGGTTGAGTGGTTGCCTCTCGGGCACTTCTTGCAAACAAAAAACCCTGTCGTGATGTTGGCGGAGACGCCTGTAGGTGTCAGCTTTGGCATACATCTCAAAGCTGCCCAACCAACGGGGCAAACCCAACGTAGTAGAATGCCAGATATTATTATGTTCGTATCCCAATTGTATTGGCCCACAGTGGGGGGGGGGGGGGGGGGGGGGGGGGGGGGGGGGGGGGGGGGCCGGGGCCGGGCCCGGGGGCCGGGGGCCCCGCCGCCCGCCGCCCCACC